>CM050167.1:42750896-43313396 GCA_027410445.1 Discoglossus pictus | reverse complement strand
ACTTTACAAGCGCTCAAAGGTTCTAAAATTGAAAATACATTGGGCAAGATTACAGATATTTGTCCTACTGCACCTCACATGCAAATGGCTATGTCCAGAAACAAACTCTAAGGAAAAAATGGTGGAGGCATTGACAACCTCCAAGTATGTGAGAGTGGGTAGGACAGTTTGGATCACAGTCTTGAAGAGCTGGCAGCTCAGACTGAAAGTTCATTAATCTTTAAAAACTCTCTCAGCTGAATCATGTGTAGATGGATTCCACCCCTGGAAGTGTGCTTTGTCCACAAAAAGTTGGCTTACCAAAGGGGCCACAGGAACTTGCAGAATGGAAAATCAAGAATTCTATGGAGCTGACAAGAAAGAGTCAGAAGAAAAGTTAGCAACCAGTTCAAAAGAGAAAATAAATCATTTATTTTGCGGAGAAATGCTACATATGGCAGTTCGATATCTAAATGGGATGAGTCAATGCAGTGCAATCTAGGGGTGAATATAGTTTACTGTGATGCAGTTAATCTAGTTGGCATTGCTGAGATAAAACATCCATTCATCACTGAAGTAAGAATGAACAGGCAGAAAGTTAATAAGTTGATTGATTTAGGAAGTGCAGTGACCTTGCGATTTAGGTGAGTTGTAGTCCCAGGCAACAGTAAGCCAGGAAAAAGCATAGACATATTCTGTGTGCATGGAACAGTCATGAACTACCCAACAAAAATCAAATGGATTGAAGCACAGGGGAAGAAAGATCAAATAACAACCCTGGTAGTACCTCATCTACGACATGCTGTGTTTTTGGGAAATATTTTCCAAATTTAAATAATTTCCTACAAATAGAAGGCAAGCTGTAAATCTTTAATGGACATCTTCCCTTTTGTGTATAATGAACTATTCACTAGCTGGGGAAAGCAACAGAAATACCCTCGGGAAAAACAGCAAAAAAGAAGAGGGGTATAGAAATAAAAACGAGGCAGGACTGAAAGGAGCAGCTTCCCACACTACTTATGAAGAGACAGCAGTCTCAGAAGACTAAGAATAATTTCCTTCTCTGCAGGAGATGACCCTTACAAATGTGGAGGTTGATGTATAGCAAAATGTTCTCCAGGAGATACAGAACTTTGGGAGAGACCAGGCAAACAATTTTAATGTACTTTGTGTTAAAAATTGTTTGCCTCTATTGCAGGGGTTGATTAAACCTTGGATAGGGTAATAAAGAGATTCTACTGACCTGGTGTTTATAAAGATGTACACCCGTACTGTCGACCCTGACCAGAGTGTCGGCTATCAAGTCCACATCTCAAGAATACAGGCCAAGGTCCTCAGTACACCTTGGTTAGACTGACCTATGGCACTCGGTACCCAAAATACCAAAAGCTCCTTCTCTTTTCAAAAGTAGGAATAACAAAATATATATTTCCTGACCAGGGGACGCCATTTATTTCCAAGCTGATAAAAAATGTGTGCAAACAATCACAAGTCAGAATCTTAAGAACTGCAGTATATCACTCTCAGACTGATGGATTGGCAGAAAAGTTCAACAGAACATTGAAAGGGATGATACAAAAAATGGTGAATAAAAATGGAAAGAACTTGGACTTATTATCACCCGTTCAATTATTTGCAATATGACAGATACCTCAGACCTTTACCAGATTTTCCCCATTTTAGCTTGCATAGGTGAAATCAAAGGGGAGTACTAGATACTCTACAGGGGAGGAACAAAGGGTACAAAGTGGAGATATTGTATAATATGTTAGGAGACAGACAAACATAATTTCTCATGGAACACATAGAAGGAGAAAAACAGCCTCAAAATGTATTATAATTGTGATGCCCAGGTGTGTTAATTAAGCAACAGAGTGTCTTGTCCCTGGACCAGCCTGATCGGCAACCTAGAAGAAGTCCAGCTGCCTTAGTCCACTGTTTGACCAAAGTTCAGTAATCCCCCACACTTGGGAAGCTGGACAAGTCTGGGAAGATGATTTATCACTATAATTACCCTAAAAAGACGCACAATGGCAATATATATTCTTAACAGGCATAACCTTTATTGGCAAAAGACAACTCGTTTATACCCCTGGACACAACACTTAACAACAAAGTATGGGATTTTCCCTGGGCTGTGGCCAAATTGTCTGGCCAGAGCCAATCGGTGGGATACGTGAATGTTAAAGGTCACATAGCAGGGTCTTAGCGCCCTTCTGTCTGACTATGCACTTCTTGAGAGGACTAGCGCTTGTCCCTGATTTTTGGGTAGGAATCTCCTGATCAGACCATGTGTTATCTTTTGGCTGGGCAAGGTGCCTTCAATATACATAGTCAGTTCATCAGACTAGATCATCCCCAACTTTGTTCCCTCATGTTTCCAAGGCGGGGCTAGGGTATTTAGTGTTTTTACGCTGGTAGTGATATAGCTCCAAATAGCAGTATTGATGACAATTAGCCTCAATAATAGTGAGACAAAAAGCTAATGTGCAGACAATGGATCAGAGGGGTATCAGTTAAAGAACTTAACCATCATTAACATCTGCAATTTTGCTTGACAGTGTTCAAGTGGATAACAAGGAAGGGTCAAAGGGGTATCATTTACAGCACCTAAAACCCTAAACCTCAAAAGTCTCCCACAACAATTGCTTAATAGGATAACTATACACACCATCAGCCCCAAATGTTACCTGCATCTGGTTTCAGAAGGCCTCACTGGTTACTCTGAATTCTGGGAGTTCTATACACACCATCAGCCCCAAATTTTACCTGCATCTGGTTTCAGAAGGCCTCACTGGTTACTCTGAATTCTGGGAGTTCTATACACACCACCAGCCCCAAATTTTACATGCATCTGGTTTCAGAAGGCCTCACTGGTTACTCTGAATTCTGGGAGTTCTATACACACCATCAGCCCCAAATTTTACCTGCATCTGGTTTCAGAAGGCCTCACTGGTTACTCTGGATTCTGGGAGTTCTATACACACCATCAGCCCCAAATTTTACCTGCATCTGGTTTCAGAAGGCCTCACTGGTTACTCTGAATTCTGGGAGTTCTATACACACCATCAGCCCCAAATTTTACCTGCATCTGGTTTCAGAAGGCCTCACTGGTTACTCTGAATTCTGGGAGTTCTATACACACCATCAGCCCCAAATTTTATCTGCATCTGGTTTCAGAAGGCCTCACTGGTTACTCTGAATTCTGGGAGTTCTATACACACCATCAGGTATGGACGAGGCCTTGAAAGCTGCATCTTCCCAGGAGCCAATATCTTTTATTAATATTTCTACTATATGCTTGTTATTATATTTGATGACATAGAATTATTTCTAAAATTAGTTCAAACTTTTTCATATGTTTACTGTATCTTGCCTGGCTTTACTCCCCCTTACCCCTTTTATGGCCTGTATAATTTGACTAGATCTCCTCTGTGACGAAGTGCCCTTCGCCACTTTGTCTTGGAGAGGACTGTTTGCCAGCCTCCTGCCTTTTGACTATGGACCGGCATTTAAATACTTTATTTTCCTATGCAGAAAGGACTGTGATCTAACTTTTGAACCACTGGACCAATTTGTATCATTTTGACACATGTTTGTATTTGGAGTATGCTGATTCTGAAAATGTATGTTTTATGTGAATGTGATGCATAATTTTGAAGTTATGAAAAATGTGTAGAAATGTGTTACAGATTCTGACCATCCCCCCATTAGGTAAACACAGGGTGTCGCCAGGACTTGAACAAAGGGCCAGTGTATGGGGTTTCCCCAGGGGCATAGGAGTGAAACAGGAAGTGTTCACCGGGACAGTCTGGGTGAGAATGAGCATAGTAGCCATGCCTGGGGTTGGCCCATGGGAGGAGTCTCATAGTTCCCATAGGGACCCTGTCTGATTGGCCAGAGGTAATTGGGGGTTGACCAAAGGTAGTCACTGCCCCCACTGTGTATGTGAAGTGTTTAAAAATGTGTGTTGTTTTTAAAATAAAGTCAGTTCTACTTGACCCTTCAAAACGTAGTCTCATCTCGTTCTTTGAGGGGATTGCTATATCATACTGGGGATTGCTATGCTTTTGCATACTCCCTTGAGCTGTAACTACTGAACGCTTGTTCCTGATGTACTATCCTTGGAGTCTGTGGTGGTTTTTGTGTCCGGTGCAGTGCTTGTAGGCCTCGACGCAAGCTAGGACGCGTCCATCAACGGAGGTACCCGGTCGGGGTGCCAGTAGATCCGTTACATTGGTGGCAGCGGTGGGAAGGCTTCCTAGTAAGAGGAAAAGCAGCACGGAGACACCGGTAACGTTTGGAGTTACAAATTGAGGGCAACGCTAGTATCCGTACAGCGCCCCTGGCTACAGCAGGGTGGAACCGGCTAGTTTTAAGACAGCGTTTCATGATGAGGACGAGGAGGCGGCCGCGGACTACAGGGATGCAGACAGAAAGGAACTCTGGTATGATGCCCTGGAAGATGCCCAATGGCGGCGAGGTGAGAGTCTCCCCAGTGATGAGCAGCGGCTACAGAAGCGTGTGGCGATGCGGATGTATCTATTGGGAGAGCAGCCCCTGGATGAGTGGGTGACAAGACTAGAGACCCTGGTATGGCGAGAGCTCTGGCTAGACAACGCATACCAGGCCCTCTGGTGGCATACCGTTCGACTTACCCCCTGGACGTCTGAACACGACTTACCGGAGGGGAATGATTATGATGGCCCGGGTTTATTATGGGATGCCTTGGAGGACGACATTGATCTTGGCAGCACGGTGGGGTCTAGGTTTTGGGACATCTACGACTACCGGATGGGCATGTATGTCTGGGATGACGAAGGCGAGGTGAGCAAAGACATGACCCACCTGGTAACGAGAGAGTGGGAGCTGGAGCAGGACTACCAACACCTGCTCAGCCTTGTGCAGCCCCAACCTACTCGACAAGCAGAACCAGACTTCATTGACTGGTCCTGGGATGACCTCCAGATGGCAGGTAGAGATGGGACCGAGGTCTCTCTACCGGCCCTACAGGGGGCAGAAGGTGTCGTCCTTCCCCCCCAGAAGGAGTGTGAACCCCAGGGGGCAGAATGTGTCATCCTCCCTCCCCAGCGACAGTTTACCCTGACAAGGGGAGACACCAATCTCCCAGACGGCACAGATGGGAGCATGGTCTCTGCGCCCACAGCCTGTCCAGATCCCCAACTACCCTCACTGGGACAACCGGAGGAGGGGGTAAGTACAAATTCCCCTCCCCAGCTAACTTCTAATGTGGCACCAGGGTTAACAGAGGAAATGTTAACCCCCACTGACCCCCACGTTTCCCTGGCTACTGAGCCGGAATATGTCCCAAGTACCCCAGCTGAAGAGCTGAAAGCGGGGCAGAGTGCAGTCGGCCTCTGCCCTCCCTTTGTCCCTTGTACCGAGCAGGATGTCCTGCAGGGTATACCAGCAGAAGAGCTGGCATCAGGGCAGAGTGCCGCTGGCCTCTGCCCCTCAAGTTCCCTCAGCGTGTTGCCCCATCACCACAGCGAAATATCCAG
This sequence comes from Discoglossus pictus, assembly GCA_027410445.1. NCBI lineage: Eukaryota > Metazoa > Chordata > Amphibia > Anura > Alytidae > Discoglossus > Discoglossus pictus. The sequence goes on along the minus strand of CM050167.1, from coordinate 43,307,895 downwards.
GTGCAGTGACGGTTTGTTGTGGGTGGGCTGCTCTTGCATTTTGTTGTTGTGGGGGGGCTGCTCTAGCACTGGTTTATTGTGGGTTGGTGGATCGTCTAACGGAGTCACTGACCGGCCGAAGGTCAGGTGCCTGGTTAGACTTCCCCCCAAAGGGGAGATGTGTGATGAAGTGCCCTTCGCCACTTTGTCTTGGAGAGGACTGTTTGCCAGCCTCCTGCCTTTTGACTATGGACCGGCATTTAAATACTTTATTTTCCTATGCAGAAAGGACTGTGATCTAACTTTTGAACCACTGGACCAATTTGTATCATTTTGACACATGTTTGTATTTGGAGTATGCTGATTCTGAAAATGTATGTTTTATGTGAATGTGATGCATAATTTTGAAGTTATGAAAAATGTGTAGAAATGTGTTACAGATTCTGACCATCCCCCCATTAGGTAAACACAGGTTGTCGCCAGGACTTGAACAAAGGGCCAGTGTATGGGGTTTCCCCAGGGGCATAGGAGTGAAACAGGAAGTGTTCACCGGGACAGTCTGGGTGAGAATGAGCATAGTAGCCATGCCTGGGGTTGGCCCATGGGAGGAGTCTCATAGTTCCCATAGGGACCCTGTCTGATTGGCCAGAGGTAATTAGGGGTTGACCAAAGGTAGTCACTGCCCCTACTGTGTATGTGAAGTGTTTAAAAATGTGTGTTGTTTTTAAAATAAAGTCAGTTCTACTTGACCCTTCAAAACGTAGTCTCATCTCGTTCTTTGAGGGGATTGCTATATCATACTGGGGATTGCTATGCTTTTGCATACTCCCTTGAGCTGTAACTACTGAACGCTTGTTCCTGATGTACTATCCTTGGAGTCTGTGGTGGTTTTTGTGTCCGGTGCAGTGCTTGTAGGCCTCGACGCAAGCTAGGACGCGTCCATCAACGGAGGTACCCGGTCGGGGTGCCAGTAGATCCGTTACATAGTGTAACGGTACCCCCCACACATAGAAGGGGGCGCCCAGGCCGTTTTAGCCGATCCGCCCGTCCAGTGATATAGGGACAGCTACTGCAGGACACCCAATCCCCCAAGAACTGGATCCAAGGGGAATATACTGCAAGCCTTGAACTGGAACCTCACGAGTAGCCGCTAGCAGCTGAACAGGAAAAGCAATCCATATGCTTACACTCCTGGCAGTCAGTCTGTAACAGCATCCCATGAATTCCCCCAAGCACGAGACACAAGCTCTGTGTTTGAGGGTCAAGCAGTGAACTCTCTTCTTTATTAAAAACCAAGACATATATAAAAAACCATTTCCACATACACCGTAGGGGCAGTGACTACCTTTGGTCAACCCCTAATTACCTATGGCCAATCAGACAGGGTCCCTACTAGGAACCATGAGACTCCTCCCATGGGCCACCCCCAGGCGTGGCTACTATGCTCATTCTCACCCAGACTGTCCCCGTGGATACTTCCTGTTTGCTCCTGGACTATGCCCCTGGGGAAACCCCATACACTGGCCCTTTGTTCAAGTCCTGGCGACACCCTGTGTTTACCTAATGGGGGATGGTCAGAATCTGTACCACATTTCTACACATTTTTCATAACTTTAAAAGTATGCATCACATTCACATAAATCATACATTTTCAGAATCAGCATACTCCAAATACAAACATGTGTCAAAATGATACAAATTGGTCCAGTGGTTCAAAAGTTAGATCACAGTCCTTTCTGACAAAATGGAGTATGGCTTCTATGTCTTTGTAGGAGGAAGTCAACATGGGCCGTAGTCAAACGGCAGAATGTGTGCAACCAGACTTCTCCAATTCGCAGTGACGAGACTGATCTCGTCACATCTCTCCCCCTTTCCAAACAGACTAACAGGATATCTGACCTTCCGGTCAGATTCCGGGTTAGTCTGGAAGGCCACCCACAAAACACAATCAACAGTACAGCCCACCCACAATAACTGGTTACTACACCTGGGTAGAGGAGAAACTTGTCCATGTCCAGTTGCCTCACCACGGCTGTGCTGGGCACTGGTAAGCAGCCTTGGTGGGTTGCTGAGTGGGCAGAGACCAGCGGTGCTCTGCCCTGGTGCCAGCGCTACCACGGAAGTAGCCTGTTTGGGGCCTGGTTGTAGGGGGGGGAGACTGACGGTCTCCCCTTTAGCTCAACAGCCCTGTTGCTGGGGGACAGGACCGACCGTCTCTGCCCCTGGTAGCTCAGCCTGTTGCTGGAGAATAGAGACGGGGCTCCCAATTCCATGCATATCAATCTGCCGATGGGGAATGGAGTCTGAGCTCTCAATTCCCTGCAGCTCACCCTGACGCTGGGGAGGGAGGACGCTGCTCTCCTCTCCTGGCAAGGTACACTTCCGCTGGGGAGGGGAGACAATGCTCTCCACTCCCTGCACTTCACACTGGTGCTGGGGATCTGGGCTAACCACCCAGCATCCCTGTAGGGCCGGTGGAGAGACCTCGGTCCCATCTCCACCTGCCGCCTGGGGTTCCTCCCAATAAACCTCTACAATATCTTCCCAGCTGAAGGGGTCTGGATCTGGGTCTCTCACCTTGTTGTAATGCTGAGCCTTCCCAATGGAGTGGAAGAGATCTCGGTAGTCCTGCTCCAGTTCCCACTCCAGGGTTGCTAGGTGAACAAGGTCTTGCTCTACCTCATGGGGGTCATCCCAGTCATGCCTAGCCTCCCTCTCATAGAAAATATCCTGAAGTCTGGTCTGCGCAGGGCTCCCAAAGTCAGGCTCTGCAAATGACTGCCATAACAACCCAGGACCACCAAACTCCTCTCCCTCTGGCTTGTCATGCTCGGCTGTCCAGGGTATATACTGTGCCATATACCACCAGAGCGCCTGGTAGGCATCCTCCAGCTATAGCTCCTGCCATGCACGGAGCTTTAGTTCCTCCACCCATTCCTCAAGGGGCTGCTCTCCCAGGAAGGGCATGCGCAGGGCCACTTGCTTCTGCAACCGCTGCTCTTCACTGGGGAGACTCTCACCCCGCTGGTATTGTACATTATCCAGGGCCTGGTACCAGATGCCTTTCCTTAATGCATCCCGGCCATCCAGGTCCTCATCTTTATCTGCATCTGGTTTCAGAAGGCCTCACTGGTTACTCTGAATTCTGGGAGTTCTATACACACCATCAGGTATGGACGAGGCCTTGAAAGCTGCATCTTCCCAGGAGCCAATATCTTTTATTAATATTTCTACTATATGCTTGTTATTATATTTGATGACATAGAATTATTTCTAAAATTAGTTCAAACTTTTTCATATGTTTACTGTATCTTGCCTGGCTTTACTCCCCCTTACCCCTTTTATGGCCTGTATAATTTGCCTAGATCTCCTCCTTTCCACATGTCTTTGCATTTCCTATAGGCTAACTGCTCTCTCTCTATCCCTCTCTATCCCTCTCTCTCACTCTCTCTCCCTCCCTCTCTCTCCCTCTCTCTCTCTCCCTCTCTCTGCCTCTCTCTCCCTCTCTCCCTCTCTCCCTCTCTCTCCCTCTCTCCCTCTCTCTCTCTCCCTGTTCTATTGGTCCCTTATACCATATTTTATTGTTTTCTTTTAGCCCCAAATTTTACCTGCATCTGGTTTCAGAAGGCCTCACTGGTTATTCTGAATTCTGGGAGTAAATAATGCAGTTTGTCAATATACACAAAGAAAGTACAAGATAAAGCAGCCTGACAGACGCACGCAGGAACAGATCAATCATGTGAATTTGTAAAAAAATCTAGAATGTGAAAGAGGCTGTGGTAGTGGTAGTATGCAATGTTTACCCACTGCAAGGGACACTACCAGAATTATCACCAAAACTTTGGGAAGATGTATTGTCTGTAAACTCCTGTAAGACAAATATTGTTGCGGTGGTCCGATCGGGCCCTCCGCGGCAGCTAAAAACACAAGCCCCGCCGACACAAGCCCCTAGAATTAAGTAAATAAAGTAATTCAAGTACCCCTGCACCTAAAATTAACCCCCCTATGCTGGGGGTCCCCATTGGGAGCCCTGCAGTGCCCCCATATCACCCCTTGCAGCGGTCCCGATCAAGATCCCTGTTGCATTTAAAATTTCACATTTCCCGCACCAGGTTCTGTAAAGACCGTGAAAGTCCTTAAAGGACCTGCGATCACTAGACCTTCATGTCACTTATGTGGTTACTGTTAGGGTTCTTGTTGTCTCATATGGGTCTCTATAGACCCCCATAAGTGATGAGGTTAATTAGAGACTTATGGGGGTCTATGTAGACCCCAATGAGTGATGGGGTTAATTAGAGACTTATGGGGTCTGTATAGACTGCCATAAGAGATGGCGTTCAATGGAGGCTTATGGGGGGATGTATAGACCCCCTTAAGAGATGGGGTTAAATAGACCTGGATAGGGTTAAATAGGCTTTGACAGGCTAAATAGGCCTAGATAGGGTTATTGGGTCCAGATAGGGTTAACAGGGCTTAGTATGGGTTAATGGTGTATAGTTAGGGTTAATAGTGTAGTGTAGTGCTTTGACTTTGTAGTGTGAGGTCCTGGAGGACCCTCATTACACTTATAGTGTTATTATAGGGGTTAATTAGTGTCCTATAGGGGTGTATATAGATCCCCTATTGCACTGATGGGGTTAATTAGAGGCTCATGGGGGTCTGTATTGACCCCCATGAGTGGGGGGTAGTTCCCTCATGGCAGGGGCTAATTTTTTAATGATCGTGGGTCTTTTCAGGACCCGCGAGGCAGGAAATTTGAATTTGGAATGTTGCAGGTTTCCCGATCGTATCCCGATTGGGACCCCCACTGCAAGCGGTAATATTGTGACACTGTAGGGGTCCCGACGAGGAACCCCAGCATAGGGGCGTTAATTTTAGGTGCCGGTAGTTAGGTACTTGAAGTACCCCAGCGGCCACAGTTAACTATTTACCAGCTGCAGGGGTCCGATTGGGACTCCTGCAGCATGGAGATGTATTTGGGTAGAAGGGGGGAGATTTAGGTGCTGGAGGGAGGTTCGGGGGCCAGATTGGGGGTGCTTTGTGCTTCTCAGGCAGCGCATGTAAGGGATTTCTTAGCCTTTGCAGGTGCTTCAGCTGACATTTGCGTGTTACGGGCTAACTCGCAGGGACATCTTAGCAATTTAATAACAAGATTGTCTCAGAAGGGATACATGGATGATAGATCAATGGGTTTTCGGGCTGCAACGTTACACGTTGCCTGTCTCTTAGGCATTTTTCGGCCAGCCTGCGTTTTCAAACGCAAGTCGGCTATGTGACAGTTTTAGAGGCTAATTTAATAACAACATAGTGCTACTTATGCCACTACATGCTACGGCTTATATCTTAGCTCTAATTTAACAGGGCTGTAAGTCAGCAAGAGAAAAATACAGCCTTCTTTATGTCTGATGATCTTTTCCTATATTGGCCTTTCCCTATTTGGCCTACATAGAGTCCCAGCAATGTTTCAAAGACTTATGGCCAGGATCCACTTGTGTTGGCAGAAACTAAATATTTGGGATACACAGTAGGAAGAGGACTGGTCAAACCTCAGCTGATTAAAGAGGATGCTATATGAACTTGACCAAGGGCTTTGAGGAAGAGACAGGTACAAACACTTCTGGGTATGGTTGGATATTATCGAACATTCATCCCCAGTTTTGCCCCACATACAGTGGAATTAAGTCACAACACTGAAATTGCTCTTGAGGACCTAAAGATGGTACTGTGTCATTTGTACCTAGCCCAATAGTGGAGGACATTGTGTCTCTGGTCAAGTCCATGGGCCTGGAGGTGAGTAATGAAGACATCAATAAGTTAGTGGAGGAGCATAGATAAGAAGTCAGCACTGAGGAGTTGCGGGAACTTCAAAGGGAGCAGCAACAGTTAGTGGCTGAGGAAGTTTCTTCAAGTGAAGAGGGGGGAAGGGAGGAAACAACTACTGCACTGATCAAAGACATGTATTCTAAATGGGTTAAATTCCAACATTTTGTTAAAAAGTATCACCCTGACAAAGCTCAAGGAAGCTGAAATATAGACTTGTTTAATGATCAAACAATGTCTCACTTCAGAAACATTTTGAACATAGGCAGAAGCAAGTTTCTCTTGATGGGTTTCTATTGGAACTCCCTACATCAGAGTCTCCAGCATGGTTCAGTAGTGTTAAGAGACAGAAAGGTCCCTTGTTCAAGTGTCTGATGTTTTAATGGAAAAGGACTCCCCTTCCAAGTAATGACCTCTCTCCTCCTTTTCCTCCTCTACATTGCTACCATCCAGTTTGGCTCTCAACTCCTCTCTGTACAGGTAAAGGGAAATTAAATTATATTTTATTGTTTTTTTATTTATGTATTTTTAGTTTAAAAGTTCTGTATCAAAAAACAACACCATCAGTTCAAATTAAAATGTGACATTTCTGGGGTTCAGAACAGATTATTTCAGTTTAAATTGATCCCTATCGGAAAAGCTTGTTTGGTACTCATTGTTTTTGGTACTCATCCTGCCATTATATACAGTTCTGCTCAAAAGTTTGTATACCCTGGCAGAAATTGTGAAATTTTGGCATTTATTTTGAAAATATGACTGATTATGCAAAATAAAAATATTTTATTGAAGGATAGGGATTGTATGAAGCCATTTATTATCACATAGTTGCTTGACTCCTTTCTAAATCATAATGATAACAGAAATCACCCAAATGGCCCGATCAAAAGTTTACATACCATTGAATGTTTTGCCTTGTTACAGACACAGGTTAAAATTGCAATTAAAGGTTTATTTCCCACACCTGTGGCTTTTTAAATTGCAATTAGTGCCTGTGCATAAATAGTCAATGAGTTTGTTAGCTCTCACAGGGATGCCCTATCCAGGCTAAATACTGAGCCTTGGGAAGCAGAAAAGAACTGTCAAAAGATCTGCCTAACAAGGTAATGGAACTTCATAAAGATGGAAAAAGATCTAAAAAGATATCCAAAGCCTTGAAAATGCCAGTCATTGCTGGTCAATCAATTAATAAGAAGTGGAAAATTCAGGGATCTCTTGATACCAAGCCGAGGTCAGGTAGACCAAGAAAGATTTTAGCCACAACTGCTAGAATAATTGTTCATAATATAAAGAAAAACCCACAGGTAAACTCAGGAGAAATACAGGCTGCTCTGGAAAAAGACAGTGTTGACGTTTCAAGGAGCACAATACGACAACAAAAATTAGCTGCATAATCGAGTTGCCAGAAAGAAGCCTTTACTGCGCCAATGCAACAAAAATGCCCAGTTACAATATGTCCAACCACACCTTGACATGCCTCACAGCATCTGGCAAAATAGAGCTTTATAGTCACAGCCAAAAGCTCTATGTTTGGAGAGGGGTCAACAAGGCCTATAGTAAAAATAATACCATTCACACTGTAAACCATGGTGATGGCTCACTGATGTGTTTTTTTTTTGGGGTGGGGGGTGGGGGGGTGAGCTCTAAAGGCACGGGGAATCTAGTGAAAATTGATGGCAAGATGAATGCAGCATGTTATCAGAAAATACTGGCAGACAATTTTCATTGTTCTGCACGAAGGCTGCGCATGGGACGCTCTTAGACTTTCCAGCATGACAAGGCCAAGGCCAAGTTGACCCTCCAGTGGTTACAGCAGAAAAGGGTGAAAGTTGTGGAGTGGCCATCAAAGTCTCCTGACCTTAATATTATCGAGCCACTCTGGGGAGATCTAAAACGTGTGGTTCATGCAAGACGACCAAAGACTTTGCATGACCTGGAGGCATTTTGCCAAGATAAATAGGCAGCTATACCACCTGGAGGAATTAGGGGCCTCATAGACAACTATTACAAAAGACTGCACGCTGTCATTGATGCTAAAGGGGGCAATACACAGTATTTAGAACTAAGGGTATGCAAACTTTTGAACAGGGTAATTTCAGATGGTTTATCTGCTGTGAATCTTTACATCTCCTTCGAGTTATTGTGGGCCTCTTGGTTCCTTCTCTGACTCCTTACATGGCTACTGAGTTTTGGTGGGCGGCTTTTTCTGTGTTACAGTGTACTATATTCTTTCCATTATTTTATTATGGATATAAACGTGCCCTGGGTGTTTTCACATTTTGGGATATGTTTTAACCCAATCCTAATTGGTACCTTTCCTTGGTCTTCATGATGCTGTTTATTTAGACATGCGCTATATCAAACTCTGGAGTCATCAAGAAACAGTTGTATTTCTTCTGAGAGTATGTGATTTTTTAATGGTGTATATTGCTTATAATAATAATGTAATTATGTAAATTGATGCTGACCAACGCTATTAAGAAGACACACTAATAAATCACACTGTAAACAAGCCACAATATCCTCGTGTGGTACAAATTCAGTTTAAATAATGTATGATGTACTCTTGAAGACATTAGCAAAAATCCATGTTACTGAGAATAAAATATTAATTTACATATCATTACCCAGAATCCATGGCTTCAGTTGAAGAAGTATAAAAATTTAGATAAGGTGGTATTTTTTTATTTTTATGGCCTGAAACATGAATATTCATTTTTTTTATTACATATGTATATATAAATAATTCTTTATTGTAAAAAAAAATCTATTTCTAAGCCTGAGGGGGTATTATTTTGACATAAAAATATAGTCCTCTGCAGCTTCACCTCAGAGTCTGGACACTTCATTTTTTTTCCTGTGCATGAACCTGGCGTCTGAGCTACTGCAACCATTACATTTTCTATTCAGCTGTTCCTGGCATCTCATTCATACACAGACTGAGTGCTAAGTCCCCTGAGTTGCAAATATTAAGCCGATGTTACACACAGCTAGCAGCCTGAGGCGGTGATCAGACACTCATTTTGCACCTTTGTAGAAGGATTAGTGAGGCTTTCTCATGCGGATGTTAAAATCTTAATTGAAATCCACAAGTAAACATTGTTTTCATTTCTTGCCACAGACATACTGGCATTAGGATGGACAGACAGCAGTGGCTGGAGAGTCAGGTATAATTTAGGCTTAATACTGGTTATTGAATGACATTGGGCTAGATCACTAAACTGTGAATCTCACTAAGACCAAGTGTCAACAGATGCTCACTGCTCCTGTACTCGCTAAAACATAATTGTCATAATGAGGGCCATTTTGGACAACAATGATCAGCCACACTTCACTGTAGAAGTTTCCTGTTTGCTTAACTGTAGCTAGCTAACATTAAATACGTATACACGCATTGTTTTATTATGCTGATCACAGGAGTACTGCAAATGCCATCAGAACTGCTACTTGAATTAAAATAGAAATTACGAAATAACTTAAATTTTGAAAGAATTGAACCAATCCCTGAATCTGACTTGTCCAAATCTTATAAAATTGATACTGATTGGCTGGAATCTGATTGGCTGGAATATGATTGGCATCTGTTTCAGCCAATCAGAATGGTCAGAAAACCATATTTAAGCTGCACAAAACTCAGCATTCTCCACTTGCGGTGGGGGTGCTCCTCATAGGAGGAGCTCCATTAGATTAGTTAATTTTTTTTTAAGAGCGCCAGGTTTTTTCTGAGGGCACTTTCCTGGCCCAGATTATGAGGAACATGGCCTTCAATCAAGACTGAAGAGGACCAGAAACTTTTCAATGTTGTTGGATATACCCACTAGTCCAGGCAGAAGATTGAGGGCCAGGGTGTCGATGATCATCTCTGGCTGATCATGAGTCCCTGGTTAGTATTATTAATTAATTTTATTTCACAGATTTACTTTTGTTTTTATTTTAATATGTATTTTTTATTTTAAACTGTAATTATTTTTTTTAGATTTTGTAATTTTTTATTAATTTAAGTAAATTTATTTTATGCAATTTAGTTTTGTTTTGGTAAGTTATTGTTTTTTTTTTATAATTTAGATTTTGTATTTCTTGTTTTATTTGTGGTTTATTTTTAATAGTGTGGTGGGACTTCTTGTGTTAGATTAGTTAACCATTGGGGTCTGTATAGATCCTCAAGGTAGATAGGGGGTTAATTAGTTAATCATGGGGATCTATTGGTAAGCAGGGGATAAATTGTGAGTTATTTGACTTCAGCAACCTAAACAAATTGTGCTCCTACCTACCTAGAAAATGGAATGGGGTCAGAACCCAATACAGAATACCTTTAATTGCTACATCATAATTTGTCAGACTGATACATAGGAGGTAATTTTTCCCTAGACATAACCACCCTCATAGAGATATCATTATAGGAGAATAATCGGAACGGATTCAGAAAATAATTAAGACATAACATTTATTAAAAATGATTTAAAAAGCGACGATTTAAAAAAATAAATAAATTATCTTTCATAACAAATAGACTGTCCCATTACATTACTACAATACTGCCTTCTCTATTGCCTCATTGTGCAGCCTTCTTCTTTATACAGATTTATCTAATAGTATGAGTATAGAAATTATTCTCTCTTAATGTATAAGTGATATTTAGTGCAATCATTCCATAAAGTGCAATGAGTATAGTGCAAATTGCATATATTAAATATTACACTTATTATATTTGTGCAAAAGCAATCTAATGTGTAAACAATCTAATATGAATACCAATTATTGTGCAAAACAATCTTTTAAATAAATTATAAATGATTAAGTGATTATCCACAACTTAAAAAACAAATGTTGCACCAAAAACATTTTTTATCTCCATCTATAACTTAATATGTAATTTAAACAATATATAAATAAAACTAAATAAAACACCAGTTTATATATGTAACATATTCATTCAATTCAAAACTTCAATTCAAGAGCAGAACTATAGAGAATTACTAGCCTTAGAAGAATGGTGTAATTTACTTGAAGGAGTCACACGCCCAGCTGATCTCTCCTTTTTACATGATTTTCCCTTCACATTGCCTGTAGAGTTGGAGGATTAAAATATGTAAAATACAAAAATGGTGGAGGGAATGCATGTCACTTATAACACTGAAATTTGAGATAAATTTGCCATTTACTCCGGAAATGATCCTCTTTCACATATTTACTGAATCTGTTCCACCAGAGGTTAAAGCCCTTTTGGTGCAGATATTTATGACGGCTAAAAGTAGTATTGCCTCTAAATGGAAACAAGATAAAATCCCTACTTGGTCTGAAATCTGTACAAAAATAAGTAAAATACAAATGTTAGAAAGTGAATTAAATGAAATTGGTGTAACCCAAATTCCAGTTTTTAAATGGAAAATCTGGGACCAAAAAGACACAAATTAAAACAATTGGACTTTATAGAATTACACAAAGGAGCTGGTCCTCTGCTCCTCAGTCCCGCTCTCTTTCTCGGCAAAGCTTTTTCTCTTCCTTTTTTTTTTCTCTTCTTTTTTTTCTCTCTTTCTTTCTCTTTTGTTATTTACATATCGATACTGCATATAAGCATCTCATAGAAGATGTTGTGGCTGACTCATTCACATACTTAATCTCAACATCCAGATAAACTCAATGGAACTTCTAGACTACTAGCGAATTGCCCGTCAAAAAATGACGGCAATGAAATTGTAAGGTAGCTAATGTTGTTTGGTGTCTAGATATCATACATTAATAAATTAATATACTTTACCTATTTGGAAGCATTGTGTTGAAGAGATGTGAATGTGTTTTGACATTGCTGCAGCATTAGTGTTGTGGAGCTGCTCTCTAAGCGTGGTGAATGTGTGCAGTGTAATACTGTGCGTGCGCGAGTCGAAACCGTGCGCGTAGTGTCGTACTTCCGCATTTGCGTTAAATGGCGGTTTATGTGTGTTGTGCGTCTTTGCGTATTGTCCGTTGTTGGTTTGTAGTGGTTTTCGAGTTTCGTGTGGTGTTTTGCGAGTGTGGTGTGGTGTTTTACGTCTGGAGAGTGCTGTAGCCTCGTTTTGGTTTTGTCCGTCGGCCATTTTTTCTCTCACATAGCGATTTTATTAGTGTCTAAAGTGTTTTATTTTTATTTAAATTAAGGTGTAACTTGTTTTATTGAGGTGCTGGATGGTTCCTCTTGCTGTAGGTAAGCTTTTTATGTGTGTGTTGTGTGTATTTATTGTGTTTTAAATGTTTGTATGTCGGCGTGTTGCGTCCGATGTTTGCGAGGTCGTAATGTGTGGTAACGTGTTTCGTAGGTTGTTTGCGTTCCTCGTAAAATTTAGCGAGTGTCGTAATTTGTGTGTCGTGTTTTTTGAGTAGCGACATGAAGTTTGCGAGGGTTTGAGGCCCTTGCCCAGTGACCTCGCCAGCAACTGAGGCCCTCGCTTCGCGAGGGGCCTCAGTTGCTGGCATGGAGCGCCTTGGGCGCTCCATGCCAGCAACTAAGGCCCTTGCCCAGTGACCTCGCCAGCAACTGAGGCCCTCGCTTCACGAGGGGCCTCATTTGCTGGCATGGAGCGCCTTCGGCGCTCCATGCCAGCAACTGAGGCCCTTGCCCAGTGACCTCGCCAGCAACTGAGGCGCTCCATGCCAGCAACTGAGGCCCTTGCCCAGTGACCTCGCTACGCGAGGGCCGCGGCTCGCTACGCGAGGGCCGCGGCTCGCTTCGCGAGCCCGCAAGCGTGAGCAACGACCCGTACGCTCACAACTATATATGTGATAGATCTTAATTGGTCTATGCATAACTGTTGAATCTGCAGATCTTATACAGATACAAAGAAAATATTTAAGATGATTCATGGGACATGGGAGGTGGTATATTTAAACAATTGTTTTGTACTCTCTCTCATTCCAGGTTCTGGACCCCTTAGATGTATGTTAAAATTGTTGCTTCTTTTTTGCTATCGTGTATGGGGGAAGGGAAGGTGGGAAGAGAGGGAACATTTGGGTTGGGAACGCACCCCCTCCCTTAAGGTTAGGAAGATCTTATATTTTTGTGATACTCTGACGCAATGCAGTATATGTAATGTTATTTGTGTAGTGAATGAGTAAGTATTTGTACTTTTTGTATTTACTTTGTTGAGCTTAATAAAAGAAAAAAATGAAAGTTGGTACTCTGTCCTGAATTCACAATTCCCAATCTTCTCAAAATCAAGAACATGAGCCTATTATGTACAGTAACTATTTTACACCTCCTTTATGGAACACATATGTAACTCCTAGAACCTGCATTCAAGTTTAAGTGGGACAAGTGCTCCATTAATAATATGGGTTCTATTACTAAGGCAACACAATATACCTGCCACCTCATTTTCATCTTAGGGTCTTGCAAAAAAACAAAACACAAATGACCCCTGAGAACCTGCTGCCAATATACATGCTGTTGGACTGATCTGTAGATGGCATAATGCAGCTCACCAAGCAGATCTGAACTAGAGGCATGTAGTAGCAGGGAAGCAAAAGTTAAAGTGTTGAAGGGCCAGAGGCAGAAGAGTAACCCTTGATCCAAGCCAAATTCTAGGAGAAAAAAAAACAACAAACCCATAAAAGAGCCTGAACGGTTATGGAACCAGAAAGGATACATCAGCGAAGTCGGGGATTATACAAAGCAAGTCATAATGCAGGATGCAAGGAGACACAACATATGTAATATATTATAAGAGAGTAATCTTAATGCTGGCATGCATGTAGTTATTGCAGGCAAATTCTGTCAGAGTAAGAAGCTGCAGCCAATAATTCTGGAGAGAGAAAGTGAAACATCACAAATACTGTTCTAAAGTTTGTTCTAAACGCTGGTAATAATTGGCATATCCCAGGATTTGTTTAACTTCTTTTCATGGCTGAGGAACTAGCCATACCAATACTGCTGATACTTTTTGTGGGCCCATCTTTAACCTCTGTGTAGAAATAATAAATCACAGGAATTCAACTGTGTTAATTTCAGGGACACATTTCTCCAATTTGACATATAAATAACGATTTTGTAAAAGTGATAGTACTTACTCCATATGTTGTTCCAGAGAGTTGGTACATACAAAGGCATCCAGCCAATCTCTGTATATTTCATTAACAAAATATTGAAAACTGGTAGGAGCCTTACAGAGTCTAAAGGTCATAACTAAATATTCAGAATGTCCATATCAGGTTCTAGAGGCAGTATTCAGTTCAGTATTCAGAACAAGATTATAGACTCTTCGTAGGTCCAACCTGGAGAAAATAGCAGCTTCACAGAGTTGATTTAAAAGCTTATGAATCAAAGGGAGATATCTCCACACCCCCCCCCCCCCCCCCCCCCCCCCCCCCAGAGATATCTGTTTTTGAGGGTGATAGGATTCAGTTACCGGTAGTCAATGTCAATGTCAAAGTCAATGTAGGGTCTCAATGTACCATACTTGTTCTTCACAAATAACATTGGGGCTCATGCAGAAAATGTAAAAGGATGGATAAACTCTTTCATCATTATACTCCTCAAGAGTCTGCAGTTCGTGTTCAGAAAGTAAATGTATTGTACCAAATGGAATCTTACTACCTGGAGCAAAATCAATTGGGCAATCAAAAAAATCTACTAATGTTTGGTAAATGGATGGCAATTGCAAAAGTTCTGGACTGGAGCAAGCTACATAATAGACAGGTGTAGTAGGTAATGCAGGAATAATACACTGTATCTGACATCATTCAGTAGGCAATTAAATAGTCTGCCAGTCCCAACTGATCTAGGGTTTATAGACAAGGCAGCCCAATCACAAGGGGAAACAAAGGTGAGAATACCAGATCAAATTACAGTAGATCCTGATGGCTGTGATGAGTGGTCAAGCGTAACAAAATAGCCTCTTGAGTAACAGGAATGATTTGATTTGAATTGCATAAATCATTTGTATGGGTACAGGTAATGACTTGGAACAACAAGGTATGGAGAAGCTCTGAATAAGGTGCATGTCAATGTAGGAGGATCTAGCCCCAAATCAATGTTGGCTTGTGTTTTCAAAATCTTCTGCTCCTACTGCAATGTTTTTTATTTTAAATGCAGGTTTAGGCATAGGCAGGTTCAGAGGAGTCTCGGACAGAGAAGATTTACCTCCTTGCGATTTATTGTGGCTAGGACATCCCTATACTTAATGGCTTGATTGCCCACAGTATAGGCATAAAAGATCCATCCTTAAAAACTCTCTTTTAATGGGGACTCAACATTTGTATGGTTCTTGATTGGCGGGACAAATGACTGGTAAGGTGAAACCATTATACCAAGAAGCAGATACAGAGTTAGTTGCAGCCTTCTCTAGTCTTCCTGAAGATGGCATTCTACCTGTACCACTAAAGAGGTGGGCGGAGCTTCTCAGACTAATTTATATTTTAGTTATTCTGATAACCCCAGCCAAAACTTGTAGGTAATTCAGGTTATTCCATCTGCTGAACATCTACTGAAACATTTTGGTATGGCATGTGGACAACTATATCCATGAGACCCAGAGACAACTAGGTGACAATGCATGTTACAAGAGACTATCAGCGGAACCAACCTAGGCAAAGTACAATTGTATGAATAATAGTGCCAGGAGGGAAAATCTGATTAGCTCCAAGGAGCACATATACCTTAAATTTGATAACACCAAGGTAGCAACCTACTACACGCTGCCAAAAATACACACAACGAGTTGATACCCTGATACTATGGAATGGTAGTGAGGAAGAGATTTTGGAATTCTTGGTGACTCTCAATCACAATTAATTTAACCTGAGATTAACACACTACTTGAGCACAAAAAACGGTGGACTGCCTAGATATCACTATATCCAAGGATAATAGTGGGAACATTGTATCAGATCTTTATAGGAAATCCATTGTCACCAACAATACTCTCTACTATGAGATGTCACATCTACCCTGAACCAAGAGAGCAATTCCAACCAGAAAGTTTCTCAGGATTATGAGGAACTGTTCTGAGTTGGAAATAATCAAGATCCACTAGAAAGAGTTGAGAAATAGGTTTAAAAAAGAGAGGACACTGTAACAGTTCAATCAAGAAGGCCTATTATAGAGCACTACAAACAGAAAGAGATATTTTTTTACCCCTTTAGCGGTGGGGAGATCTTGTGGATCCGCTTTGTAAGCTGCTTTAATGAACAGTGGAGGGAGATACGTAAAGTCTTGAATAAATATAGCCAAGTGTTGAGGAGTGATGATCAACTCAGAGAATGTTTAGAAGAGCAAATTAGGGTCAGTTAGAGATGTTCTTGTACCATTACAGACAATATTGTGAAAAGCCACTTCTATAGACCCACAATCAAAAGATGGGCACTGTAAATTTTACCCATACATCAGTAATGTATGTGAAGTAATTGATAGGACTGGTAATACATTAAAGGACTTCTCCAACTGTAGCTCATATGGGGTAGTGTACTGCCTTGAATGCCCCTGCCACAAAAGGTACGTTGGTATGACGACCAGGGAACTTAAGAAAAGATGCGCGGATCATCTGGGAAGTATCACAAATAGTGTTAAAGATAGCCAAGATGGTAAAACACTAACAACGGTGGATAAACATTTCCTTGTCCATCACCAGTCTAAAACCATATAGGTTTTCTCTTCTCCTGGTGAAAAGCCTCTATCTTCTCCTGGAGTTTGACCAATACTGTATTTTAAGATACAGAATTATGTAAGGAAATATAAATCTTGGGATTATCTCCCTGGAGTAAATATACATTCAACTGAATCCTCTCTAATATAAATGACTGTATGTCTACTATTTTGGACCACTTATGTTGCTTCCAAGGACTTGGAGGGAATCAATAGCAGTAATGATTATTGGGTGATGAACTCCAGTGTAGTGATGTACTACAGTGGGATTTCATTAGGTTATGAGTATCTTTGAGATCTAACATCGGATAAGAAACTCACAAGGAAAGGAGAAGATTCCTAATGAAACTCTTGCCATAGATTTCTTAGAATAAGCTTGTTCAACGGCACCCCGTCTTTCGCGCAAGCTCTAAATGTGCCCCAATGTCATTGTGCCGACATTTGCGCACACCACAAATGCGCCCTGGATTCGAAGTGCGCACGCCCAATAGCGCAACCCGGTAGGTAACCACTCATTTAGCGTGCACGCAATTACACTAGGAAAGGATCAGGTGCCCTATAAATATTTTATTTCCCAGTATGTGTCCAGCTTTAAGGCCAGCCCAGCCCAATGATAAAAGTTTACCTTAATTAATGATCTATCATTGCAGTGCCATACAATTCCTTCTACCTTCCCTTTCCGACAACCGTCAAACCAGGACACCTACCCCAGTCTCCCTCTCATTTCTCAGTCTGTCTTTCTGATCACTCCCCTGTCTCTCTCTTTGATCTCAGCCATGTTTCTGTGATCTACCTGTCAGAGCTGTCTCAGTGAGAGATGTGCCATTCAGGGTGGGGAAGTATCTGATTCCCCATATTATTACACCCTGTCTCTCTGATCTTTGCCTGTCTCACTCTGCTCTGTTAGTGCTCTACCCTGCTGTCAGTCTTAGTGAGGGTTGTGGCAGTCTCAGTGGAGAGATATAAAGCTCCCCCAGCCCATCCTCTGCTCCTGTCCCATGATTACATCATGTTATTATCCTCAATCTCTCCCTTATCTCTCCCTTGTCTCTGTGATCTCTTGTTGGCTCTCTGGTCTATTGCCCTGTCTCTCTGACCCCACATATTATTACCCCCTGTCTCTCCCCAGCCTCTCTCCACCCCACCCCCATTGCATAATATTACTACCCATCCCAATATCTGTTGTCTCCCTTGTCTCTCTCTGATCGCTCTCTGATCTCTATCTGACCCCCAATATTATTACCACCTGTTTCTATCGGCTTAAACGGGAAGTGCAGGATAAGGATTCTGCAGATAATAATATGGGGGGGGGGGGTCAAAGAGAGAATGAGAAGAGACAGGTGGTAATAATATTGGGGGTCAGAGAGAGACCGGGTGAGAGACCAGAGAATGACAAGGGAGACAACAGAGATAGATATGGGTAGTAATAATATGCAAAGGGGGGAGGGGTGTAGAGAAACTGGGGAGAGACAGGGGGTAATAATATGTGGGGTCAGAGAGACAGGGCAATAGATCAGAGAGCCAAGGGGAGATCACAGAGACAAGGGAGAGATCAGAGAGAGATTGAGGATAATAACATGTCGGTTATCATGAGACAGGAGCAGAGGATGGGCTGGAGGGAGCTTTATACCTCTCCACTGAGACTGCCACAACCCTCACTGTGACTGACAGCAGGGTAGAGCACTAACAGAGCATAGTGAGAGAGACAGGCAAAGATCAGAGAGACATAATGTGGGGAATCAGATATGTCCCCCTCTGACTGGCACATCCCTGGCAGAGACTGACAGGAGGAGAGAGCTCTGACAGCTAGATCACGGAAACATGGGGTAGATCAAAGAGAGAGACATGGGAGTGATCAGAAAGACAGACAGGGAAATATCCTGGTTTGACGGTTGTCAGGAATGGAAGGTGAAAGGAATTGTATGGCACTGCAACAATGGCATTTTAATTAAGCTAAACTTTTATCATTGGCCTGGGCTGGCATTAAAGCTGGACACATACTGGGAAAAAAAATATATATAGGGCACCTGATTCTTTCCTAGGGTAATTGCGCCTGTGCTAAATGCGGGTCAACCTACAGGGCCGCGCTATTGGTCGTGCGCACTTGCGGTGTACGCAAATGTTGGCGCGCCGATGTTAGGGAGCATTTAAAACTTGGGCGATAGTTGTGCTACCTTGTTCAACACTACAGTGTTTATAACTAGTGATGTCGCGAACATAAAATTTTCGGTTCAAAAACCGCGAACGCGAACCACCGCAAATGTTCGCGAACCGGCGAACCGCCATAGACTTCAATGGGCAGGCGAATTTTAAAACCCACAGGGACTCTTTCTGGCCACAATAGTGATGGGAAAGTTGTTTCAACGGGACTAACACCTGGACTGTGGCATGCCGGAGGGGGATCCATGGCAAAACTCCCATGGAAAATTACATAGTTTATGCAGAGTCTGGTTTTAAGCCATAAAGGGCATAAATTACCTAACATTCCTAAATTGTTTGGAATAACGTGCTTTAAAACATCAGGTATGATGTTGTATCGATCAGGTAGTGTAAGGGTTAGGCCCGCTTCACAGTGACAGACCAAACTCCCCGTTTAACGCACCGCAAACAACCGCAAACAGTCCATTTGCACAACCGCAAACTCCCCATTTGCACAAGGTTGGATACCAAGCTAGCCATGTCCCGTTCTTTGTCCTCACTGATGTCATTGAAGGTCTCTTCCTCCACTCAGCCACCAAGGGTCCCCGAAAGGTGACAGCAAGCCCCCTGGGACGCCTGCTGTGTTTGGTCTTCCACCTCCTCAAAGCCACCTTCCTCCTCTGACTCCTCTTCTTCAGACTCCTCTCACTGCGTTGCCTCTCTCTGCATTATTATAAGGTGTGTTAAGTAGTACTACTCTTATCGTATTTGTAAGTACTACTTTTATCAGTTTAATACTTGTTACGTCACCTATCAGGGGGCGTGTATAAGGCCTGGATTTTTAGAACCAGGAGATGGAAAAAGATGCTTTGTTGGTCGTATCACTTCAATTTTGGGGCATGGCACGTGCAATCAAAGGTGCCACCAGATAGGAGTGGCGTGTTTGTAAGTACTACTCTTATCAGTTTAATACTTGTTACGTCACCTATCAGGGGGCGTGTATAAGGCCTGGATTTTTAGAACCAGGAGATCGAAAAAGATGCTTTGTTGGTCGTATCACTTCAATTTTGGGGCATGGCACGTGCAATCAAAGGTGCCACCAGATAGGAGTGGCGTGTTTGTAAGTACTACTCTTATCAGTTTAATACTTGTTATGTCACCTATCAGGGGGCGTGTATAAGGCCTGGATTTTTAGAACCAGGAGATGGAAAAAGATGCTTTGTTGGTCCTATCACTTAAATTTTGGGGCACGGCATGTGCAGTCAAAGGTGCCACCAGATAGGAGTGGCGTGTTTGTAAGTACTACTCTTATCAGTTTAATACTTGTTACGTCACCTATCAGGGGGCATGTATAAGGCCTGGATTTTTAGAACCAGGAGATGGAAAAAGATGCTTTGTTGGTTGTATCACTTCAATTTTGGGGCACGGCACGTGGAGTCAAAGGTGCCACCAGATAGGAGTGGCGTGTTTGTAAGTACTACTCTTATCAGTTTAATACTTGTTACGTCACCTATCAGGGGGCATGTATAAGGCCTGGATTTTTAGAACCAGGAGATGGAAAAAGATGCTTTGTTGGTTGTATCACTTCAATTTTGGGGCACGGCACGTGGAGTCAAAGGTGCCACCAGATAGGAGTGGCGTGTTTGTAAGTACTACTCTTATCAGTTTAATACTTGTTACGTCACCTATCAGGGGGCATGTATAAGGCCTGGATTTTTAGAACCAGGAGATGGAAAAAGATGCTTTGTTGGTCGTATCACTTCAATTTTGGGGCACGGCACCTGCAGTCAAAGGTGCCACCAGATAGGAGTGGCGTGTTTGTAAGTACTACTCTTATCAGTTTAATACTTGTTAAGTCACCTATCAGTGGGCGTGTATAAGGCCTGGATTTTTAGAACCAGGAGATGGAAAAAGATGCTTTGTTGGTCGTATCACTTCAATTTTGGGGCACGGCACGTGCAGTCAAAGGTGCCACCAGATAGGAGTGGCGTGTTTGTAAGTACTACTCTTATCAGTTTAATACTTGTTACGTCACCTATCAGGGGGCATGTATAAGGCCTGGATTTTTAGAACCAGAAGATGGAAAAAGATGCTTTGTTGGTCGTATCACTTCAATTTTGGGGCACGGCACGTGCAGTCAAAGGTGCCACCAGATAGGAGTGGCGTGTTTGTAAGTACTACTCTTATCAGTTTAATACTTGTTACGTAACCTATCAGGGGGCGTGTATAAGGCCTGGATTTTTAGAACCAGGAGATGGAAAAAGATGCTTTGTTGGTCGTATCACTTAAATTTTGGGACACTTTGTGACATTAGCTTCTTACGCTAAAACATGTCCTTTACAGGCACCTGACTATGGGCAGATGAGCAGGAACTGCTCAAGGCGAGAGACGGAGTGGCGGATTGTTGAGAGGGGGCAAGGAGGACAGCAGTGGTTGATGTGGCTTATGATGCTGCACCAGGAGGAGGATGGCGGCTTTGAGTTTGTGTGATGCTTGTACTCATGTGTTGGTCTGGAGTCACCCAAACATTAGGTCTCAACCTGTAGAGGATAAGGGAACCAGGCTACTCTGGACCTCATTCATCATTACAGGTTTTGACAGATCGGTACTATGCGTACAAGCTACTGTGACAACAGATATGAGCGGCACTGTGCACTTGCAGAAGTTGGTAGAGTAGAGGCTGCAGGTCTGACACACGCTTGAAGACAACTAACTGCTATGCAATCTATTACAGTACAATTTTTCTTTTGTTTTAAATGTACACTACTGTTACACCACATATGAGTGGTGTGTTAAGTAGTACTACTCCTATCTGTTTAATGCCTGTTATGTGCCTTTTTTTTGTTTGGTTGTTGAAGCCACAGTGCAGCACCAGAGGCCAGAAAAACTAGGCATGTACACATGCCTGAAAAATTAGGTATTGTTGATCTTGCAGCAATCAGAGAAGAAGGTAGGCCTGATTCAACGCCCCATCCCTGCATATCCACACTCAGAGATTGAGGGGGCGACCCTTACAAGGCCACGGGCCGGAGATATAAAGGGGGGCCATCCCAAATAAGCACACAAGCGGGGACAAAGGTAGTGAAAGGGACATAGAGGACCATGGACTGACGGTCGCCATCTTGGCAGGAAAAGAGCCCAGCAATTAAGCCAAACTGACCCAGCACAGGCAGCTACTTGAGTCAAACGCTGTACAATTACACCTTAATAAAGCTGAAACATGCAGCAGCAGGGATTCTAAACGGCCACACGGGGACAAGGAGGCTAACAGCCCCAACAGTCTCTGCACCACTCTTTTTAACAGATAACCCAAGGGGCTAACCAGGGACCTTGCCCACAAAAAGAAAAGCAGAATTTTATTGGAGGAATTATTAGTGTCTTTACCCCCAAGAGAGGACATAATATACAGTATCTTTAGACTACCTGATGGCTAAACCTCCTTTAGCCCCAATGCTATCCAAGAAACATTTCAAAACTTCGATCAGACCATATATTCATCCCAATCCCGCTGCAGCGGATCTGACATAGAGTCCTTCCTACTACAGCAAGAAGTCCACAAAATACCTGTACCTCAATTGGACAGCTTGAACCTAGACATATCCCAAGAGGAAGTTAAATCTACAATCCAAGATCTTAAATTTGGCAAGTCCCCAGGGCCAGACGGTTTTACTCATCTGTACTATAAGAAATTTGAGCCCTTGCTTAGCCCCGCACCTAACATCTTTGTTTAACGCTATACTAAATGGAGAACCTATGCCCCCTTAATTGAATCAGGCCGACCTCATAGTCTTTCCAAAAGTGGGTAGGGGCCCGAATCTCAAACTGTATTACAAGGCAGCGCAGCTGGCTTTCATTCCTCTGGAGTATTCTCCAAAACACATCAGCCGCTCTGGGTATTTATGGAAAATGTAAGCATGTCACCTTATACATGGGATACAGTAATATGGATTCCAGGCCTGTATACTTTTTTGAGAAACTTGAAAAACCTGTTGATTAAGCACTCATTAAAAATATGGACGGAGATGAACTGGACACAAAAACTGTACACTCGGGTATCAGATCTTACCCCTATCGTACCCAATCCCCACTTTAAGATACATCTTCCGGAAAGCTCTCTCAGTTGGTGGAAGTCTCAGAACCTACTAAGGGTTGGTCCATGGTGGCATGATGACAAAATAATGACCTTTGAGTGGGTGAGAGATAGATACAATTTACCCCTGGCTGAACACTATAATTTTTGCAGGATACATCATTTTATATATATATATATACGATAAGTGGTAGGGGAACTCAAAAAAGTGGCTACTCAAAAAATGTAGGGATTCTCCCTTTCAGCCTGGTATTATTAGCCTCATGTATGAACTATTTAATGAAAACTCATGGGCAAACAAACCAGACTATACCAAAGCCTGGGAGAGGGATTTGGGCACTGAGTTGGCAGACAGCACATGGGATAAAAGTTGGCAAGGCTTAAGTAGGGGATCTTTAAATTATAGTCTGCTTGAGACTTCCATAAAGGTCCTACACAGGACATATATTACTCCTTTTAAGCTAATAAATGGGATCCAAAACGGAGCAGCTCATGTTTTAGGAACAGTGGTAATGAGGCTACATTTATTCATGTCTG
Source organism: Discoglossus pictus (assembly GCA_027410445.1). NCBI lineage: Eukaryota > Metazoa > Chordata > Amphibia > Anura > Alytidae > Discoglossus > Discoglossus pictus. The sequence goes on along the minus strand of CM050167.1, from coordinate 43,284,721 downwards.
GTGGGAGTGTTCAGCAGTCGTAAGACTATGGGAAGAAACATGCTTACTAGCTTCTAAAATGTTTAAGATTGACCTAATAAAATATTTTTTGAAAGAAAAAATACACATAGCTAGTAGTTGGAAAACCCCAAATTAAACTTTCAGGAATTAATAAAAAAAATCAGCTATTTACTGCTCAACGAGAGATTTAACCATGTAGTCTTGGATAGAATCACCCAGTTCCAGACAATTTGGGATCCCTGGATAACATCCCCATTTAGTGCCCCCCTAATATAATAAAACATTTGTTAATGGTTGAAGCGACTCGGGGGGAAGGACCGGAGTGGGGGAGCCCTGGAGGAGACCCTTCAGAAGCAACCGGCGGCAAAATCATCCGAGGAAAGGAGAGGTCGCCTACTGAAGCCTGCCCTAGGGTAACCCAAGGGCGATTGAGCAGGTTAGATATTGTAAATAATAAGCTACTGCTGAAGTGATGATAGATAATAGGACTTTGGTGTTAACTGCTGATATACTCTTTACTATTGTCTGTTTTACCATGTCTTAGGTTTCTCTTAAAAATTGCAATCACAGTAAAAAAAAAGAAAATGTATTAACCAAAAAAGTAAAAAAAAGAAGGCCTAGCCACCTAATTTTAACAAAATGTCTTCATTGTAAATATGTATTTTTGCACAACTGTTGTGTTATGCAAGACTGTTCAATATGCTTTCTTTTTCATTACATGCCTTCTGACATAAAAATTTAAATTCAAAAATTAGGTATTGTTGCAGCCGCTGCTGTTGCAGCGGCCAGAAAAATTGACCTTTGTTCCCCAGGCAGAAAGTGCCATAAAACATTGCGTCTTCTTGAACCCTAGTTGGTGGCGGATAATTCACGCAACTCATCCGGCATTCACAGATAACATACAGCAGCGTGTGGACCATTTTTAGCCGAAGGCAGCTCATCTCATCAGGCCTTTTTAAGTCGAATGTATTGCCCTGTGTCAGTCCCTTCGGGATCCATCCCTCATTCATCTTTATAAAGGTGAGGCAATCTAGACTTTCTTGCCCTAGGCGACTTCTCTTCTCGGTGACAAAACCTCCTGCTGCACTGAAGGTCCTTTCTGACAGGACACTTGAAGAGGGGCAGGCCAGAAGTTCAATTGCAAATTGGGATAGCTCAGGCCACAGGTCTAGCCTGCATACCCAGTAGTCAAGGGGTTCATCGCTCCTCAGAGTGTCGATATCTGCAGTTAAGTAGGTCAAGTCGTTCTCTGAGGGTGGATCCCGAAGGGCTGATGCGATGCGTAGGACTGAAAAAGGTCTGCATGTCCTCCATCAACAACACGTCTTTTAAACGTCCTGTCCTTGCCGGCGTGGTCGTGGGAGGTGGATTACTTTCACCTCTTCCCCTGTTATATTGCCCTTGTGCTGTGACATCACCCTTATATGCTGTGTAAAGCATACTTGTTAATTTGTTTTGGACCTGCTGCATCCTTTCTGACTTGCGGTAATTTGGTAACAAATCAGGCACTTTCTGCTTATACCGGGGGTCTAGTAGCGTGCACACCCAGTACAGGTCGTTCCCCTTCAGACTTTTTATACGAGGGTCCTACGACAGGCACAACAGCATGAAAGACCCCATTTGCACAAGGTTGGATGCCGAGCTAGTCATGTCGCGTTCCTCGTCCTCAGTGATCTCGCTGAAGATATGTTCTTCCCCCCAGCCACGTACAACACCATGGGTACCAGATAGGTGACAATGAGCACCCTGGGATGCCTGTTGTGATTGGTCTTCCTCCTCCCCCTCAAAGCCACATTCCTCCTCTGACTCCTCTTTCTCACAATCCTCTTCCAGCGTTGCCGCAGGTCCAGCAAGCGATGCTGATAAGGCTGTTTCTGGTGGTGATGGTGACCACAACTCTTCCTCTTCCTCGTCACGCTCATCTACGGCCTGATCCAGCACTCTTCGCAGGGCACGCTCCAGGAATAAAACAAATGGTTTGATGTCGCTGATGGTGCCTTCGGTGCGACTGACAAGGTTTGTCACCTCCTCAAAAGGACGCATGAGCCTACAGGCATTGCGCATGAGCGTCCAGTAACGTGGCAAAAAAATCCCCAGCTCTGCAGAGGCTGTCCTAGCACCCCGGTCATACAAATACTCGTTAATGGCTTTTTCTTGTTGGAGCAGGCGGTCGAACATTAGGAGTGTTGAATTCCAACGTGTGGGGCTGTCACAAATCAAGCGCCTCACTGGCATGTTGTTTCGCCGCTGGATATCTGAAAAGTGCTCCATGGCCGTGTAGGAACGCCTGAAATGGCCACACAACTTTCTGGCCTGCTTCAGGACGTCCTGTAAGCCTGGATACTTATGGACAAAGCGTTGTACGATCAGATTACACACATGTGCCATGCACGGCACATGCGTCAACTTGCCCAAATTCAATGCCGCCAACAAATTTCTTCCGCTGTCACAAACCACTTTGCCAATCTCTAGTTGGTGCGGAGTCAGCCATTGATCCACCTGTGCGTTCAGGGCGGACAGGAGTGCTGGCCCGGTGTGACACTCTGCTTTGAGGCAAGTCAACCCCAAGACGGCATGACACTGCCGTATCCGGGATGTGGAATAGTATCTGGGGAGCTGGGGGGGTGCCGTTGATGTGGAGCAAGACGCAGCAGCAGAAGAGGACTAAGCTGAGGAGGTAATGGAAGAGGATGGAGTAGGAGGAGTAGAGGAGGTGGCAGCAGGCCTGCCTGCAAGTCGTGGCGGTGTCACCAACTCCTCTGCAGAGCCACGCATTCCATGCTTGGCAGGGATCAGCAGGTTTGCCCAATGCGCAGTGTAGGTGATATACCTGCCCTGACCATGCTTTGCAGACCAGGTATCAGTGGTCAGATGGACCCTTGCCCCAACACTGTGTGCCAGAGATGCCATTACTTCCTTTTGCACAATTGAGTACAGGTTGGGGATTGCCTTTTGGGCAAAGAAATTTCGGCCGGGTACCTTCCAGTGCGGTATCCCAATCGCTAAAAACTTTTTGAACACCTCAGACTCCAGCAGCTTGTATGGTAAAAGCTGGCGGGCCAAGAGTTCGGAAAAGCCAGCTGTCAGACGCCGGGAAAGGGGGTGACTTTGTGGCATTGGCTTCTTACGCTCAAACATGCCCTTGACAGACACCTGACTGTGGGGAGATGAGCGGGAACAGCAAGAGGCGAGAGACGGAGTGGTGGATAGTTGAGAGTGGGCAAGGAGGACAGCAGGGGTTGATGTGGATAAGAGATGCTGGACCAGGAGGAGGATGGCAGCTTTGAGTTTGTGTGCTGCTTGTACTCATGTGTTGATCCCATTGGCGTTTGTGATGTGACATCATGTGCCTTCGCAAAGCAGTTGTACCTAGGTGGGTGTTGGACTTCCCACGACTCAGTTTCTTTTGGCACAGGTTGCAAATGGCATCGCTGTTGTCAGAGGCAGACACACAAAAAAAATGCCACACTGCTGAGCTCGGCGGTGACGGCATTCTGGTGGTGGCAACAGCATGCGTTGATTGGCGTGCTGTCTGGCTGACCCCGGGTGCTGATGCATGCTGTCTGACTGTTCCACTAGCTCGTTGCGATGACGGGTACATCATCATCATCATCATCACATCGTACGTACATGTGTGTAATGCTGCCTGACTGAGACATATCCCTGTTATCTACATTCTCTGGCAATAATGGTTGCGCATCACTCATTTCTTCAAACTGATGTGTAAATAACTCTTCTGACTGATTAATTGAATTGGCTGTGGTACTAGTGTTGGTGGTGGCGGCAGGCGGGTGAGTGGTAACTTGAGAGGTACCCGAAGCTAAGCTGGAGGAGGATGATGCGTCAATGTTCCAAGCAGAAGCTGTAGAAGATTGGGTGTCCTGTGTTAGCCAGTCAACTACGTCCTCTGCACTTTTCAAGTTTAGGGTAACTGGCCTCTGAACACTGGGCATTATTGTAGGGCCAAAGGGAATCACAGCACCACGACCACGACGGCCTCTGCGGGGTGTCCTGCCTCTGCCTGTCATTTTTTTTTAAATGTGGACTGTTGGTACTCCAAATAAATTGGATTGGTTGAACTTGGCACAGTACTTGTAAGCCTGACACACACACTATGGGTAGCGGTCAAGCAAATGAACTTTGATTGACGGTCAGGCAAATGCACTTAGATTTAAGAAAATAAAAGTTTGGGTTTTTTAAATGTGGACTGTTGGTACCCCAACTAGATTGTATTGGTTGAACTTGGCACAGTGTATTTTGACATTATGAGAAACATAATCTGTAAACTAAATAAAAATCATTTTAGGAGGTTAAGAGAAAAATAAACCGAATGGGGGGATACCGAGCAGAGCACACCATCTACAGCCCACTGGGAGACAAACTCATCCATTCCCCCAGTGGACAAAGCCAGGTGGTACTCTGCCCGGATACGGGAGCGCACCAGCACCCGGAACATGGCCTCAGGTGACAAGGGAACCCCCCCTATCAAACACTGCTTCCTGGACTTATATATAGCCAATTTGGCTAATGCCAGGAGCAGGTTGACGAGGAGGTCCCTGGCCTTATTGCCCCGGGACACTGGGCGCCCAAAAATAAAAATGTGAGGGGAGAAATGCAGCCAGAACTGCAGGAGGAGGCCCCTCAAGAGTGACAAGAGGGGCTGCAGTCTGGCGCAACTAAAATAAATATGATACACGGACTCTCCCTTGCCACAGAATGGACAAGTGGAGGGAGAGTCCGTGAATTTAGCTAAGTACTCTCCCGTGCTCAGTGCACCATGGAGCACTCTCCAACTCAAGTCCCCGGTGGGTCGTGGAACTAAATCAGAATAAAGTTCCCTCCACCGGGGCCTCTTGCCCTCATCAGCTGGTAGGACCGGCCTCCAGATGGTATCGGGACGGGTCACGAGGGCAAGGAAGTGCACTGTATGGAGCACGAGAGAATATAAGCTCTTCCTCGGCATGCCGCGAAAGCATGCCGAGGGTATGTCCCTCAACTTTGAGAGGTTGGGGACAGGAGGAGCCTGAGGGGAAACACGGGGCTTGTGTCCAATGCAAACAGCCGGAGCAGGGGTGTTGAAAGGTGCATGTGGCACTCCGGCCTGCAAAGCCCCGCGAAGGAAGGTGCGCGAGTCGGGGGAGATGGCATCCCTAATCTCCTGGAGCAAGCGCCCTGAGACTTTGGGCGTCACATATCCCAAACGGAGCGCAAGCTCCTGGGGTGACACCCAATCAGAACGCCCGTATTCCAGGAGATCCCCGACTCGGGTCATCCGTGCATGACTAAGGCGGCGGATGATACAGGGGGACTGTAACATTGGAGCCCCCACTGCTGGATTAAATAGCAGGGGCTCCGTGAATATTTCATCCCCCAAAGGCACGCCCTGCCTGGTCACGGAGCCCATGCTCCAGGCCTTGAGGGTTTCCTGGTAGTATGCCGGCAACACAGAGAGGTCTCTCCCAAACCCCTCAGGCCCGATCAGAAATAATTGCCGGTCATACCCCAGGTTGCGCAACTGGCGATAAAAGCTGGATGCCAGTGCGCACCACTGCGGAGAGGGATCTGCATATAGGTATCTCTGCAGGTACTGAAGGCGGAAGGTGGACAATTGGGAGCACACACAAACTACTCCCTGTCCACCCTCCACCAAAGGCAGACTTGCAACCCCTGCAGAGACCCAATGCCTTCCCATCCAGAGGAAATCTAACAAATTCCTCTGGATATTGGTGACAAACTCGGGGGTCGGACTCAGACAAATCAGCCGGTGCCAGATCTGAGAAGCCACCAGCTGATTCACCACTAGAGTCCGCCCCCTAAGGGAAAGCATTTTTGCTAGACCCCTCCATCGTCCCAGACGAGAGAGGACACTGCCCTCTAACTCCCTCCAGTTGTCTGGGACGGAAGCGTCCGCAGCGGACAGGTAGACCCCCAGATATTTAATGACATCTGCCTCCCACGTGATGTCACGAAACGTGGGAGGCAAAAAGTCTACCTGTAAATTACCCTCTAAAAGGCCTGTGCATTTGGACCAGTTGATCTGAGCTGAAGAGGCAGCTGAATATACCTCCTGGCACTGTTTTGCCAGCTCAAGATCAACTGGATCCTGGGCCACGAGGAGCACATCATCAGCATAAGCTGAAAGAACAATCCGCATGTCTGGATCTTTTAGCACCAGCCCTGTGAGCCTTTTCCTCAGTAGGCAGAGGAAAAGCTCGATGGCCAGTGCATATAACTGTCCAGACAAGGGACATCCTTGACGCACCCCTCGTCCAAATACCAAAGGTGCTGTTAGGGACCAATTTATTTTAAGTAAACACTCTGCAGAGGCGTACAGCGTTCTTATAAAGCCCACAAACTGTGGGCCAAAGCCGTACGCTTGCAGAGTGGCTATGAGGTAACCATGGTCCACCCTGTCAAACGCCTTCTCTTGATCTAAAGAGAGAAAGGCGAGTGACAGACCAGTCCTGCGAGAATAATGCAATAGATCCCGGACCAGAAAGATACTATCAAAGATAGTCCGGCCCGGGATCGCATAGGACTGGTCAGGGTGAACCAATTCTGCCAGCACAGACCCAAGTCTAAGCGAGATGGCTTTAGCTACAATCTTGTAGTCTGTGCTGAGCAGAGAGACCGGTCGCCAGTTCTTAATAAGCCGGAGATCCCCCTTTTTGGGCAGCAAGGCAAGTACTGCCCTGCGACAAGACAGGGGCATCTCCCCGGTCTCCAGGGCTTCCCCAAGGACCAGATGGAAATCAGGTCCCAGAGTCTCCCAGAAAAATTGGAAAAACTCTACAGTCAGTCCGTCCAGTCCTGGAGACTTCTCACAGGACATGGCACGGAGGGCTTCAGAGAGCTCTTGAAAGATAGTGGTATATCAAGCCACTCTCTTACACCCTCACTGACTGTGGGGAGCCCCTCCCATAGCACCCTGCAGGCGTCTGGAGAAATGGGATCCGGAGAGTAAAGATCTTTATAAAAGTTCCGGGCTCTATCCCGGATACTCTCCGGATCTGTAAGGGGGGCACTGTCTTCATCTAGAAGACAGGTGATGTGCCTACTGTTACCCCCCTTTTTCTCCAGTGAGTAGAAGAGGCGCGAGCCGCTGTCTAGATCTTTGAGAAAACCTAAGCAGCTGCGCACGTATGCCCCCTTGGCCTGGTGTCGTTCCAGGTCACAGAGGACACCCTTCCTCTCTACATACTCGCTCTGCAGGGATTGGTCCCTACAAGTGAACAGCCTCTGCTCCAGATGGAGTACCTCCCCCCGGAGTGACTCCAACTCAGCTTCGCGCTGCCCACTTGCACCCTTGGTATATTCCTGACACAAAAGTCGCAAATGAACCTTGCCCACGTCCCACCACAGTTTTAACGTGGCAAAGTCTCCCTTGCAACCCCTCCAGTCCGTCCAAAACTCCCGGATCAATGTCACGAGCCCCTGGTCCTTCAACAAAGCATTGTTGAAGTGCCAATAGGCGGCTCGTGGCGCTAACGTTAGCGCCACCGTCACAGGCACACAGTTGTGGTCTGTGAACGGAGCCAGCCTAATGGCACAAGAACCGACTCGTGACATATAGTGACTAGATATATATAGACTGTCGATCCGGGAGTGGGACACCAGACCGGCTCTCACCCAGACGTAGGTGAAACCGTCTGATGCCCCTGGGTTCTGCTCTCGCCAGATGTCCTCCAGGGAGAAGCGGGAGATGATCTCCCGCAGGGCTGATGCAGAAGGCGGGTACGGCTCTTGACTATTCCGGTCCAGAGCGTCGAGGGTGCAATTGAAATCACCCCCAAGTACCAAACACTCATCTGCGTCAACCGTCTCCAAAAACTGGGACAGTCTGGCGAGGAACCTCACTCTCTCGGGCCCTCCAGCAGGGGCATATATATTAACTAGGTTAATGATGTTACCCTGCTCTCGGACCCAGAGGTGGATTAGACGGCCTGGGATAACAGCTTTCACAAGCAGCAGCTCTGGCTGAAAAGACTCTGAGAACAGGGTCACCACTCCACATGACGCCGATGTGAAGTGGCTGAAGAAGACCCTGCCTCTCCACTCCAGTTGCCACGAGGCCTCAGCCTCTGGAGTGGTGTGAGTTTCCTGCAGTAAGCTCACAGAGAACCCTCCCTGATATAAATAGGAGAGTACCTGGAACCTGCGGAAACTGTCTTGACAGCCATTGGTATTTAGTGTGCTGATGTGCAAAGCCATTACTGCGTGTCAGGAATTGTGCGTTCCTCAGACCCTTGAGACTGCTGATAGGACACGCACATTTTATAGAATTTCCGGACGCGGAGATGCTCCGCAGTCCCAGAATTCTTGGCCCTAGTGCTGACCACTAGATATTGCTGGAGAGAGTGGAGAATAAACGACATATTCTTCCACCTCTCCAAGGCCAGCCGCACCTTCCTTTTCTTTTGTCCATGAAGGGTGCTCTCAAGGAATAGATCTATTTCCTTGACAGGGATAACCCACCCAGAATCTGATGTTCCTTCTAGTGGGTCACCCCTGGGCTCCTCTTGGCTGAGGGCTTTTACTCCATCCTCCCCGGCTGGAGTCAGTTTCCTCAGCTTTATTCTCAGGGACCCCCTCTTAGATGATACAGAAGGAGTCCCTTTAGCACCCTTCAAGGTAAATAATGGACCCTTGGATTGCTGCTGCACCCCTGTAGCTTCAGGAGTGCATTCAGGGGTAGCTGGCTGGACAGCAGTGGCTGGCATGGCTTCCTTAATGGAAGCCTTGGAGGCTTTATATGCCTCCTCTGCCAGTTCCACCGCTGCTTGCTCAGCTTGGATGGCACCGATGTTAGGGTCAGTGGACGGCTGAGGAGGGTAGACAGGCTCTCCCATGATGTTAACAGGAAAACCTGTTTTATCACCCTCCCCCATTTCCACTTCCCCTTGTGCCACATCCCCCCTGACAGACAAATCCATGGGGTCCTGAATGGGGGTCATGCCTATATTCCCCCCCTCCAGTAGTTACTCGGCCTGGGGCTCTAACAAAGCCCGAGGTACGTCACTAGAGAGTGACACTGGAGGAGGAGACTGACTGGTGCCCTTGAAGCTCAGCACCTCAGGGACACTGACTACCCATTCAGCAGGGGCTTTGTTGGGACCCCCCTCAAAGGCCAGAGGCAGAACCTGATCTTTCTTGTCTACCCCTGCCTCACTTGGGAGACCCTCTTGCCCCTGCTTTTCCTCCAGACCCTTTTCCACATTAACCCCTATAGGGTCTGGAGAGAGAGATGTGTGGTCTGGCACCGGCTGGCTGAGCTTAATAACCGGGCCAGACAATGTCACTGGATGAGGAGGAGATGTTTTGTTCCTCTTCTTGCTTTTAGAGGGAGGTGCTCCACTATAGAGCACTTCCCACTTATCAGCAACCTCCCTGTTGGTTTTATGCTTCCTCTTCCTGGGGAAGTCACTCCTGGAAGAGGTGCAGCCACTAGCTGCCTCCCCTGCAGAGGGCTTATTATCCCTCTGCTTACACTGTTCCCCCACACTAACTGATGTAATTATGGTGGGGGCAGATTGGGACTTGGGAGATGCAGCTGTGACACTGGGAGGACCGGTGACGTTCTTCCCCTTTTTCCCCGTGTCTGCAGTCTTGCTGGAGACCACAGACACAGATGGCTTTTTTGGGGAAGAAGGGGGTTTGGAGGCCGTGGTGGTGGCTTGAGGAACGGCCTCCTTGCCTGAGCTCTGTGGGGGGGCTATGACCCTTGTAGTCCCCGCTGTTATGGGCTCAGCGGGGATGCGTGCTGTACTGACGGAGGTGCCATTTGCTGGGCCTGGGGCATGATGCTTTACATTAGGACAATTCCTACGTGTATGCCCCAACCCCTTGCAATGATAGCACTGCACCTCCGTAGTGCTGTAAAAAATCATTTAGAGCACCCCCTCAAATGGAACCCCAAAAGACCCCTCTATGTTTTCTGCGCCCTGAGGCAGGCACATTTGTACCTGCCTCTTGAAAGAGAGCACATGACGTAGTGCTCTCTCTCTGCACCCCAGGGGAATTTTAATAAATGGTGTTTTTACTTCCCCCAGGGTTAGCAGGTGGGGGCGCAGGAGGGAGTCTGGTAGGAAGGGGGGCACATTAGAGAGTGTTACTTTTGTGCCCAACCCTTCCAGGGGTTCTATTGGAACAAATAATCCCCCCACTGTGATGCCTCTCTGTATAAGAATGTGAGCAGCAGCCAGAGTACGGGTAAAGAAAACTGCTTTCCCGTACATTTTGCTGGCTGCTACTATAACAGAGGGGCTGATGACATTAGCTGCAGCACGCAGATAGATATCAATGCTGTAGACCCCAGACATCTGACATTTAACCCCATGCTTCCTGGTGATCTGCCCCTCAGCCCCAGCGGTGGTATTACTGGGGCCAGCAGAAACCACCTGTGACCAGGTATTAGCCACAGGGGTAGGTCTGCTGGCAGAACCACCAGGAGCTGGGGCTGCCTTATCTGCCTGGGGCCTATGCTGTGCAGTGCTGCAGCTAGGATTTTCAGGGGCCATTATTCCCCCTTTTGACCCCTGAGGCTTCTTAATGGTCTTATCCATCATGTTTAGACCCTTTTTTTTTTAGTTTATTTGTTTTATTTATTTTTATTTTTTGTTTTATGATTTTTACTGTTTTCTTTTTTTTTTTAAATATAAAAGTGTGAAAAAGAAACAAAAAGACAAAACTAAGGGAGACAAAACTAAGGGAGAGAGAGAGATGATGTTTGGCAGTGGAAGGGTTAATGGCCTGTTGCAAGGTGTTGCTAATTGCAACAACACAGAGAACACAGAGGCTTTTTAACCCCTCTGTGTCTCTGTGTCAGATGTTAAAAAAAGCCTTTTAAATAAAACTTCAAATTGTTTTCCCCCCCACTGCCTACAAAGAAGTTACTTGTCTTCTCTCCCCCCAAAACATAAAACCCAACACCAAACAAACAAAACTTTAACAAAACCTGAAAAACTTAAAAAAAAAGTCAAAGTAAAAGAAAGTTTCAGGAGTGAAGGTGAAGTGCTAAGGGAGGGGTGTGGCAAAGTATCCAGGAGACAGCTCACTCTCCTGGGATAGATAGCTGAGCCTGACTCCCAGAAAACTAAAACTTAAATTAAACTAAGAAAAAAACCACAAAAACTCCCAAAAATGAACAACACCGTGCACAAAGTGCTTATAAACAGAAAGGTGTTAAAATAAAACTTGTATTTGAGGGACTAAGACCCTAAAAAGCCTTTTGTTTGGAGCTCAAGCATGCACACAACATGCTCTCTGGCACAGTGTATTTTGACATTATGAGAAACATAATCTGTAAACTAAATAAAAATCATTTTAGGAGGTTAAGAGAAAAATAAACCGAATGGGGGGATACCGAGCAGAGCACACCATCTACAGCCCACTGGGAGACAAACTCATCCATTCCCCCAGTGGACAAAGCCAGGTGGTACTCTGCCCGGATACGGGAGCGCACCAGCACCCGCAACATGGCCTCAGGTGACAAGGGAACCCCCCCTATCAAACACTGCTTCCTGGACTTATATATAGCCAATTTGGCTAATGCCAGGAGCAGGTTGACGAGGAGGTCCCTGGCCTTATTGCCCCGGGACACTGGGCACCCAAAAATAAAAATGTGAGGGGAGAAATGCAGCCAGAACTGCAGGAGGAGGCCCCTCAAGAGTGACAAGAGGGGCTGCAGTCTGGCGCAACTAAAATAAATATGATACACGGACTCTACCTTGCCACAGAATGGACAAGTGGAGGGAGAGTCCGTGAATTTAGCTAAGTACTCTCCCGTGCTCAGTGCACCATGGAGCACTCTCCAACTCAAGTGGTGGGTCGTGGAACTAAATCAGAATAAAGTTCCCTCCACCGGGGCCTCTTGCCCTCATCAGCTGGTAGGACCCGCCTCCAGATGGTATCGGGACGGGTCACGAGGGCAAGGAAGTGCACTGTATGGAGCACGAGAGAATATAAGCTCTTCCTCGGCATGCCGCGAAAGCATGCCGAGGGTATGTCCCTCAACTTTGAGAGGTTGGGGACAGGAGGAGCCTGAGGGGAAACACGGGGCTTGTGTCCAATGCAAACAGCCGGAGCAGGGGTGTTGAAAGGTGCATGTGGCACTCCGGCCTGCAAAGCCCCGCGAAGGAAGGTGCGCGAGTCGGGGGAGATGGCATCCCTAATCTCCTGGAGCAAGCGCCCTGAGACTATGGGCGTCACATATCCCAAACGGAGAGCAAGCTCCTGGGGTGACACCCAATCAGAACGCCCGTATTCCAGGAGATCCCCGACTCGGGTCATCCGTGCATGACTAAGGCGGCGGATGATACTAGGGGACTGTAACATTGGAGCTCCCACTGCTGGATTAAATAGCAGGGGCTCCGTGAATATTTCATCCCCCAAAGGCACGCCCTGCCTGGTCACGGAGACCATGCTCCAGGCCTTGAGGGTTTCCTGGTAGTATGCCGGCAACACAGAGAGGTCTCTCCCAAACCCCTCGGGCCTGATCAGAAATAATTGCCGGTCATACCCCAGGTTGCGCAACTGGCGATAAAAACTGGATGCCAGTGCGCACCACTGCGGAGAGGGATCTGCATATAGGTATCTCTGCAGGTACTGAAGGCGGAAGGTGGACAACTGGGAGCACACACAAACTACTCCCTGTCCACCCTCCACCAAAGGCAGACTTGCCACCCCTGCAGAGACCCAATGCCTTCCCATCCAGAGGAAATCTAACAAATTCCTCTGGATATTGGTGACAAACTCGGGGGTCGGACTCAGACAAATCAGCCGGTGCCAGATCTGAGAAGCCACCAGCTGATTCACCACTAGAGTCCGCCCCCTAAGGGAAAGCATTTTTGCTAGACCCCTCCATCGTCCCAGACGAGAGAGGACACTGCCCTCTAACTCCCTCCAGTTGTCTGGGACGGAAGCGTCCGCAGCGGACAGGTAGACCCCCAGATATTTAATGACATCTGCCTCCCACGTGATGTCACGAAACGTGGGAGGCAAAGAGTCTACCTGTAAATTGCCCTCTAAAAGGCCTGTGCATTTGGACCAGTTGATCTGAGCGGAGGAGGCAGCTGAATATACCTCCTGGCACTGTTTTGCCAGCTCAAGATCAACTGGATCCTGGGCCACGAGGAGCACATCGTCAGCATAAGCTGAAAGGACAATCCGCATGTCTGGATCTTTTAGCACCAGTCCTGTGAGCCTTTTCCTCAGTAGGCAGAGGAAAGGCTCGATGGCCAGTGCATATAACTGTCCAGACAAGGGACATCCTTGACGCACCCCTCGTCCAAATACCAAAGGTGCTGTTAGGGACCAATTGATTTTAAGTAAACACTCTGCAGAGGCGTACAGCGTTCTTATAAAGCCCACAAACTGTGGGCCAAAGCCGTACGCTTGCAGAGTGGCTATGAGGTAACCATGGTCCACCCTGTCAAACGCCTTCTCTTTATCTAAAGAGAGAAAGGCGAGTGACAGACCAGTCCTGCGAGAATAATGCAATAGATCCCGGACCAGAAAGATACTATCAAAGATAGTCCGGCCCGGGATCGCATAGGACTGGTCAGGGTGAACCAATTCTGCCAGCACAGACCCAAGTCTAAGTGAGATGGCTTTAGCTACAATCTTGTTGTCCGTGCTGAGCAGAGAGACCGGCCGCCAGTTCTTAATAAGCCGGAGATCCCCCTTTTTGGGCAGAAGGGCAAGTACTGCCCTGCGACAAGACAGGGGCATCTCCCCGGTCTCCAGGGCTTCCCCAAGGACCAGATGGAAATCAGGTCCCAGAGTCTCCCAGAAAAATTGGAAAAACTCTACAGTCAGTCCGTCCAGTCCTGGAGACTTCTCACAGGACATGGCATGGAGGGCTTCAGAGAGCTCTTGAAAAGATAGTGGTATATCAAGCCGCTCTCTTACACCCTCACTGACTGTGGGGAGCCCCTCCCATAGCACCCTGCAGGCGTCTGGATAAATGGGATCCGGAGAGTAAAGATCTTTATAAAAGTTCCGGGCTCTATCCCGGATACTCTCCGGATCTGTAAGGGGGGCACCGTCTTCATCTAGAAGACAGGTGATGTGCCTACGGTTACCCCCCTTTTTCTCCAGTGAGTAGAAGAGGCGCGAGCCGCGGTCTAGATCTTTGAGAAAACCTAAGCGGCTGCGCACGTATGCCCCCTTGGCCTGGTGTCGTTCCAGGTCACAGAGGACACCCTTCCTCTCTACATACTCGCTCTGCAGGGATTGGTCCCTACAAGTGAACAGCCTCTGCTCCAGATGGAGTACCTCCCCCCGGAGTGACTCCAACTCAGCTTCGCGCTGCCCACTTGCACCCTTGGTATATTCCTGACACAGAAGTCGCAAATGAACCTTGCCCACGTCCCACCACAGTTTTAACGTGGCAAAGTCCCCCTTGCAACCCCTCCAGTCCGTCCAAAACTCCCAGATCAATGTCACGAGCCCCTGGTCCTTCAACAAAGCATTGTTGAAGTGCCAATAGGCGGCTCGTGGCGCTGTTGGCGTTAGCGCCACCGTCACAGACACACAGTTGTGGTCTGTGAACGGAGCCAGCCTAATGGCACAAGAACCGACTCGTGACATATAGTGACTAGATATATATAGTCTGTCGATCCGGGAGTGGGACACCAGACCGACTCTCACCCTGACGTAGGTGAAACCGTCTGATGCCCCTGGGTTCTGCTCTCGCCAGATGTCCTCTAGGGAGAAGCGGGCGATGATCTCCCGCAGCGCTGACGCAGAAGGCGTGTACGGCTCTGGACTATTCCGGTCATGAGCGTCGAGGGTGCAATTGAAATCACCCCCGAGTACCAAACACTCATCTGCGTCAACCGTCTCCAAAAACTGGGACAGTCTGGCGAGGAACCTCACTCTCTCGGGCCCTCCAGCAGGGGCATATATATTAACTAGGTTAATGATGTTACCCTGCTCTCGGACCCGGAGGTGGATTAGACGGCCTGGGATAACAGCTTTCACAAGCAGCAGCTCTGGCTGAAAAGACTCTGAGAACAGGGTCACCACTCCACATGACGCCGATGAGAAGTGGCTGAAGAAGACCCTGCCTCTCCACTCCAGTTGCCACGAGGCCTCAGCCTCTGGAGTGGTGTGAGTTTCCTGCAGGAAGCTCACAGAGTACCCTCCCTGATATAAATAGTAGAGTACCTGGAACCTGCGGAAACTGTCTTGACAGCCATTGGTATTTAGCGTGCTGATGTGCAAAGCCATTACTGCGTGTCAGGAATTGTGCGTTCCTCAGACCCTTGAAACTGCTGATAGGACACGCATATTTTATAGAATTTCCGGACGCGGAGATGCTCCGCAGTCCCAGAATTCTTGGCCCTAGTGCTGACCACTAGATATTGCTGGAGAGAGTGGAGAATAAACGACATATTCTTCCACCTCTCCAAGGCCAGCCGCACCTTCCTTTTCTTTTGTCCATGAAGGGTGCTCTCAAGGAATAGATCTATTTCCTTGACAGGGATAACCCACCCAGAATCTGATGTTCCTTCTAGTGGGTCACCCCTGGGCTCCTCATGGCTGAGGGCTTTTACTCCATCCTCCCCGGCTGGAGTCAGTTTCCTCCGCTTTATTCTCAGGGACCCACTCTTAGATGATACAGAAGGAGTCCCTTTAGCACCCTTCAAGGTAAATAATGGACCCTTGGATTGCTGCTGCACCCCTGTAGCTTCAGGAGTGCATTCAGGGGTAGCTGGCTGGACAGCAGTGGCTGGCATGGCTTCCTTAATGGAAGCCTTGGAGGCTTTATATGCCTCCTCTGCCAGTTCCACCGCTGCTTGCTCAGCTTGGATGGCACCGATGTTAGGGTCAGTGGACGGCTGAGGAGGGTAGACAGGCTCTCCCATGATGTTAACAGGAAAACCTGTTTTATCACCCTCCCCCATTTCCACTTCCCCTTGTGCCACATCCCCCCTGACAGACAAATCCATGGGGTCCTGAATGGGGGTCATGCCTATATTCCCCCCCTCCAGTAGTGACTCGGCCTGGGGCTCTAACAAAGCCCGAGGTACGTCACTAGAGAGTGACACTGGAGGAGGAGACTGACTGGTGCCCTTGAAGCTCAGCACCTCAGGGACACTGACTACCCATTCAGCAGGGGCTTTGTTGGGACCCCCCTCAAAGGCCAGAGGCAGAACCTGATCTTTCTTGTCTACCCCTGCCCCACTTGGGAGACCCTCTTGCCCCTGCTTTTCCTCCAGACCCTTTTCCACATTAACCCCTATAGGGTCTGGAGAGAGAGATGTGTGGTCTGGCACCGGCTGGCTGAGCTTAATAACCGGGCCAGACAATGTCATCGGATGAGGAGGAGATGTTTTGTTCCTCTTCTTGCTTTTAGAGGGAGGTGCTCCACTATAGAGCACTTCCCACTTATCAGCAACCTCCCTGTTGGTTTTATGCTTCCTCTTCCTGGTGACGTCACTCCTGGAAGAGGAGCTGCCACTAGCTGCCTCCCCTGCAGAGGGCTTATTATCCCTCTGCTTACACTGTGCCCCCACACTAACTGATGTTATTATGGTGGGGGCAGATTGGGACTTGGGAGATGCAGCTGTGACACTGGGAGGACCGGTGACATTCTTCCCCTTTTTCCCTGTGTCTGCAGTCTTGCTGGAGACCACAGACACAGATGGCTTTTTTGGGGAAGAAGGGGGTTTGGAGGCCGTGGTGGTGGCTTGAGGAACGGCCTCCTTGCCTGAGCTCTGTGGGGGGGGCTATGACCCTTGAGGTCCCCGCTGTTATGGGCTCAGCGGGGATGGGTGCTGTACTGACGGAGGTGCCATTTGCTGGGGCTGGGGCATGATGCTTTTCATTAGGACAATTCCTACGTGTATGCCCCAACCCCTTGCAATGATAGCACTGCACCTCCGTAGTGCTGTAAAAAATCCTGTAGAGCACCCCCTCAAATGGAACCCCAAAAGACCCCTCAATGTTTTCTGCGCCCTGAGGCAGGCACATTTGTACCTGCCTCTTGAAAGAGAGCACATGACGTAGTGCTCTCTCTCTGCACCCCAGGGGAATTTTAATAAATGGTGTTTTTACTTCCCCTAGGGTTAGCAGGTGGGGGCGCAGGAGGGAGTCTGGTAGGAAGGGGGGCACATTAGAGAGTGTTACTTTTGTGCCCAACCCTTCCAGGGGTTCTATTGGGACATATAATCCCCCCACTGTGATGCCTCTCTGTATAAGAATGTGAGCAGCAGCCAGCGTACGGGTAAAGAAAACTGCTTTCCCGTACATTTTGCTGGCTGCTACTATAACAGAGGGGCTGATGACGTTAGCTGCAGCACGCAGATAGATATCAATGCTGTAGACCCCAGACATCTGACATTTAACCCCATGCTTCCTGGTGATCTGCCCCTCAGCCCCAGCGGTGGTATTACTGGGGCCAGCAGAAACCACCTGTGACCAGGTATTAGCCACAGGGGTAGGTCTGCTGGCAGAACCACCAGGAGCTGAGGCTGCCTTATCTGCCTGGGGCCTATGCTGTGCAGTGCTGCAGCTAGGATTTTCAGGGGCCATTATTCCCCCTTTTGACCCCTGAGGCTTCTTAGTGGTCTTATACCTCATGTATAGACCCTTTTTTTTTTAGTTTATTTGTTTTATTTATTTTTATTTTTTGTTTTATGATTTTTTACTGTTGTCTTTTTTTTTTTTAATATAAAAGTGTGAAAAAGAAACAAAAAGACAAAACTAAGGGAGACGAAACTAAGGGAGAGAGAGAGGTGATGCTTGGCAGTGGAAGGGTTAATGGCCTGTTGCAAGGTGTCTAATTGCAACAACACAGAGAACACAGAGGCTTTTTAACCCCTCTGTGTCAGATGTTAAAAAAAAGCCTTTTCAACAAAAATTCTAATTGTTTTCCCCCCCACTGCCTACAAAGATGTTACTTGTCTTCTCTCCCCCAAAACATAAAACCCAACACCAAACAAACAAAACTTCAACAAAACCTAATAAACTTTTTAAAAGAAAAAAAAAATCAAAGTAACAAAGCTCCAGGAGTGAAGGTGTAGTGCTAAGGGAGGGGTGTGGCAAAGTATCCAGGAGACAGCTCACTCTCCTGGGATAGAGACTTGAGCCTGACTCCCAGAAAACTAAAACTTAAATTAAACTAAGAAAAATAGCCACAAAAACTCCCAAAAATGAACAACACCGTGCACAAAGTGCTTATAAACAGAAAGGTGTTAAAATAAAACTTGTATTTGAGGGACTAAGACCCTAAAAAGCCTTTTGTTTGGAGCTCAAGCATGCACACAACATGCTCTCTGGCACAGTACTTGTAAGCAAGACACACACTCTGGTTAGCGGTCAAGCTAATTAACTTTGATTGACGGTTAGGCAAATGCACTTAGATTTAAGACAATAAAAGTTTTTTTTTTTTAAATGTGGACTGTTGGTACCCCAACTAGATTGGATTGGTTGAACTTGGCACGGTACTTGTAAGCCTGAGACACACACACTATGGGTAGCGGTCAAGCAAATGAACTTTGATTGACGGTCAGGCAAATGCACTTTGATTGACGGTCAGACAAATGCACTTAGATTTAAGAAAATAAGAGTTTGGGTTTTTTAAAAGTAGACAACTAGTAAACAATATTATATTGTATGCGTTGTGCACACACAGTATAAGCTGTGAGCCTGACACACACACTTGCAAGCAGGGGCTAGCAGGGAGACAGGCAAATGAAATTAGATTACACAGAAAAAAAACAAAGAAAAAAAAATGATGTTATAGCCCTAAAAAGGGCTTTTTGGGGTGCTGAGTTTACAGCAGAGATCTGATGAGTCCTTCAGCACTGCACTGGACACTGAATAAACTTGCCTAGCTATTGATTTCCCTATTCAATCAGCATCACCTACACTCTCCCTCCTCTCTGTAAGACTGCAAGTTAGTTATGATTCCAAAATGGCTGCTGTCCATGAGGTAGATGGCTTTGGAAGGGAGTGTATGCTGCTGATTGGCTGGAATGTGTCTGCTGACTGTGACATGCAGGGTCAAAGTTTGCTCAATGATAAAGTATTGGGGGCGGGTCGAATCTCGCATATGTTCGCTGTTCGCCGCGAACGCGAACATGCTATGTTCGCCGGGAACAATCCGCCGGCGAACTATTCGCGACATCTCTATTTATAACATAGATAACTGCACAATTAACTGTACTAGTACGCAATTCTGATTGGCACATATTTCAGCCAATCAAAATCCATGAAAAAATTGTATATAAGGATGAGATCAAAAATGCATTTTTTCAGTGGGATAGCTTTTCCTGTGAGTTGCTTCCTTAGTTTTAGACAGCGGCCGCTTATCTAGGGCTGAAGATTGAGCATCAGCGCTCAGTGACCATTGCTGGCGGGAGTCAAAGGGATTGGTAACGTATATTACCCCTACAGTTTTAGGTCATATTTTTGTTAATCTTTTTTTTATTTTTTTATAAAGTTAGAGTTAGGGATTATGAGGGACCTAATATGAACTCATATGGGACTACTAATGGACCTCCCTGGCATAGGATTAATTTAGAGAAAACACATGGTACATAGGCTTATTTTAGTGATACCATGGGGGTCCTTATGTGTTTGGCTTGGAGCCTGGTCACCAATGATCTTGTGATGCTTGCATGGTACTCCTACTTGAGGCTGGGGTTGTTTGATGGGCTCCAGAAGATGCTGCACTGTGATCCAGAGTGTGACATCAGTACATAGCAATGTTGGAGGAGCCTGTAAGACAGATGGCATCAGCAGCTGGTGTTTAAACTAGGTATAGCAGCAGTGATGCCGATTCAACCTGTGATCACCTAGGAGATGGAGCTAGAAAGGGAGTATGTAGAGTTCCTACAGAAGGTGGCCGTTGATGGACTGTGATGGCACTTGATCTATACCAAAGGGGAGATACCCATGTGACCTACCAGTCGGGATGTAATTGAAAGAACAACTAATGCTAGGTGGTCATGACACTTGTGGGGAAGCAGCCCTCCCCTAAGCCTGATCACCATGATCCAGCAGAAGGTGGGGAGCAAGGGGAGTTTCTTGGGGAGGGCAAGCTAACTAGCCTCCTGCCAACCTCAGTGATCAGGGAGGTTAGGAGAATTTTGAAGGAAGGCCAACTGATTAGCCAGATGGAGAACCTTCTGCCAATAGCAGTGATCAGGGAGGCAATAACGACTTCCCTGTAACCAAAAGAATTACAAAGCCAGAGGGAGATCTAGCCAGTGGAGCGCCAGCAAGTAGCAACAAGCAGGGAGGCATGATTGCCTGCCCTGGTGAAGAGATCCAGAGACAAAGCTGTTCCTCCCCATCAGTAATGCCTCTGCCGCTGACAGGGCACAGCAATCCATTTGAAGCATCTATGGGCCTAGAGGATATAGGGGAGAGAAGCAACCTCCTTGGCATCTCAGAGCAGCTCTTCAGAGTACTCATGGCCACTGGACTACCAGATCTTTCCTCCTATAGCCCTGGGAACTCCTTGATTTGCCAAGGAAGGAATCTACACAGGCCATGACTTGGTCACCCTTATACAGTGCTTTTAGTATTTGGGACTCTTAAAGAAGTTGCTATTTCTGAATTCTCAATGGATCCCAACAGTAACCTTTGACAAGGCCAGCGTTTGGAGAGAATTGGGGTCTCTTTAATCCCACAGAAGATGATGCTGGACAGGATACTTTATTTAGGGGTGGTTGTATTGTGATGTACTGGGCCAGCAGCATTTGGATGAATCCTTGCTACTTCTGTCAACTTGATGGAGCCAGATGCTTACCTGGGCACCTATCATTGGTCTATGGGATCATTCACCCATAGACTGTAGCCACATTGGGAAGACTTAGAGGATTGTTTGAACTTTGACAAGGGCCCCAGAAGGTTTTGTCACTATTTGGTTGGCACTTGGGACTCTGGAAGGCGAGCAAAGACTTGTCTGTCGCTATCAAGGCTCATGGTAATCTTAACTCTTTTGGACAATTGGAAGGGCGAATGACTGTGATGATGGCCTTGGAGCCTGCTGGTCGCCACTGAAATTCTCACTCTGAAAGAGCTATGTCCTTTCCATTTTTCACCATTGACTTTTTATTGGGAGGCAAGTGTATCTGAGATTGGCCTTGTGATGACGCACCTGGAGGTTCTAATCCCCCTCTTACAACTTGCTAAATATGATTATAGTCAATTACTATTCCTCCCCCGCACCTAGTCCCTGCTAACTCTATCACCAGAGACAGATACCGTGGGGTTCCTTGCCGACCTCAATGGTATACAAAACCTGAATGTATTATGTGGCTGTAGTGTACCTGCCCAGGGTGATGTGCCAAATTAAACCCCACTCTCTCAAACACATATGTGAAGCAAAGAACAGTATAACCTGAGCTGCTAGACAAGTTCAAACAGACTTAATTCTAGAGCTGATATAACCTGGGAGCATGATTGAAAAATAGTTATTAATTATTTAAAAGCACAGTAAACGTTTTTTCTTATCAAGCCCTATCTAATGATTCTTTAGAAACCTATTTTAACGACCACTAAAGATGTCCTTTAATATGCACTGATGTACCTTGGTGATATATCTCAAGCAATGGCAGAAAGTGTTGTTATTATTATGGAGACACAAGCAGAACTAGGTTTTAAGACTATGGACCATATTCAATTCAAAGCTCGCAACTTAATCGCAGACAGCCGAATGTCTGCAAATGTGTTGCGGGCTTCCGTTCGTCTTTGATTGCGATGCTATTCAATTGCTCAAGCCCGGAAGTTACGCGCCCAAAGCCTAAACCATAAACCATGCACTGGTTCAGAGCAGTTCAGGTCTGGAACATGATCAATTCAGCAAGCCTGCAATCGCCCATTTCGAATCAGCCAATGGTAGTAAAACGTGGAGGTTACATGTCAATCAATTAGGTTCAGGGGTTTGATATGCGATCAGACTTGCAAAACCTTCAAAATAAAGAATTATGAAAATTAATTTCAATACTGTTCTAGTCCATATGGGTGGCATCATATGTATTAACTTATTGATACCCGAGATCGATTTAAACCCGAACTTAAACATAAAAAATACTCTGAGATCTTGCCAATTTGCAGGCTTGAGACTGTAGTGCAATTACCATATATACTCGAGTATAAGCAGAGTTTTTCAGACCTTTTTATAAGGCTGAAAAAGCCCCCTCGGCTTATACTCGAGTCACCCTGTGTGTCTTTCCCCTGTGTCTCTCCACCCCCGTGTCTCTTTCACCCCCTCTCCATCGTGTCTCTTTCCCTCCCCCTCCCTTATCATCCTCCTGATCCTCCATCCTCAACCCCCCTCCTCAACCCCCTTCCTCTTCCTCAACCCCCTTCCTCATCCTCAACCCCCTCCTCATCCTCAACCCCCTCCTCATCCTCAACCCCCTCCTCATCCTCAACCCCCCTCCTCAACCCCCCACCTCACTTTATCCCTCCCTAATTACCTCCCCCTCTCCCTTTCCCCTCACTTACCTTCCATCAGCAGCTTCTCCTCCGCTCCTCCGTGCATCTTCCATCTGTGATGGGACCCGGCATATGCTAATGACGTGATTTCAGGTGCGCTTCAAATCATTAACATTGGCCTGGTCCTGACACAGCCGGAAGACGCGTGGAGAAGCAGCTGATGGAAGGTAAGTGAGGGGAAAGGGAGAGGGGGAGGTAATTAGAGAGGGGTAAAGTGATGAGGGTGGTTGAGGAGGGAGGATGAGGGTGGGGATGAGGGGGGATGAGGAGGGGGTTGAGGAGGGAGGATGAGGAGGGGAGTTGAGGAGGGGGGTTGAGAAGGGGGGATACGGAGGGGGTTAAGAAGGGGTTTGAGGAGAGAGGTTGAGGAGGAGGGTTGAGGATGAGGAGGGGGTTGAGGAGGGGGGTTGAGGAGGGAGGATGAGAAGGGGGGTTGAGGAGAGAAGATGAAGAGGGGGTTGAGGAGGGGTTTGAGGATGAGGAGGGGGTTAAGGAGGGGGGTTGAGGAGAGAGGTTGAGGAGGGGGGTTGAGGATGAGGAGGGGGGTTGAGGAGGAGGAGGGGGGTTGAGGAGAAAGGTTGAGGAGAAGGTTGAGGATGAGGAGGGGGGCTGAGGAGGGGGGTTGAGGATAAGGAGGGGGTTGAAGAGGGGGTTGAGGATGAGGAGGGGGGTTGAGGAGGGTGATTGCGGATGAGGAGGGGGGTTGAGGAGGGGGTTGAGGAGGGAGGATGAGGAGGGAGTTAGAGGAGGGGGGTTGAGAAGGGGGGATACGGAGGGGGTTAAGAAGGGGTTTGAGGAGAGAGGTTGAGGAGGAGGGTTGAGGATGAGGAGGGGGTTGAGGAGGGGGGTTGAGAAGGGGGGATACGGAGGGGGTTAAGAAGGGGTTTGAGGAGAGAGGTTGAGGAGGAGGGTTGAGGATGAGGAGGGGGGTTGAGGAGGGAGGATGAGAAGGGGGGTTGAGGAGAGAAGATGAAGAGGGGGTTGAGGAGGGGTTTGAGGATGAGGAGGGGGTTAAGGAGGGGGGTTGAGGAGAGAGGTTGAGGAGGGGGGTTGAGGATGAGGAGGGGGGTTGAGGAGGAGGAGGGGGGTTGAGGAGAAAGGTTGAGGAGAAGGTTGAGGATGAGGAGGGGGGCTGAGGAGGGGGGTTGAGGATAAGGAGGGGGGCTGAGGAGGGGGGTTGAGGATAAGGAGGGGGGTTGAGGAGGGGGGCTGAGGAGGGTGATTGCGGATGAGGAGGGGGGTTGAGGAGGGGGTTGAGGAGGGAGGATGAGGAGGGAGTTAGAGGAGGGGGGGTTGAGAATGAGGAGGGGGATTGAGGCGGGGGGTTGAGAAGGGTGGTTGAGGAGAGAGGTTGAGGAGGCGGTTGAGGATGAGGAGGTGGTTGAGGAGAGAGGTTGAGGAGGGGGGTTGAGGATGAGGAGGGGGGTTGAGGAGGGGGTTGAGGATGAGGAGGGGGGTTGAGGAGGGGGGTTGAGGAGAGAGTAGTGATGTCCCGAACAGTTCCCTGGAGAACTATTCGCGGCGATTTTCGCATGTTCGCGTTCGCATCGAACGGCGAACACATGCGCTTTTCGGTCTGCCCCCTATTCTTTATCATTGAGGAAACTTTGACCCTGCACCGTACAGTCAGCAGACACATTCCAGCCAATCAGCAGCATACACTCCCTTCCAGGGACTTCCATCTGAAGGACAGCCTCCATTTTAGAATCATTCTGAAGCTACATTCGTTGAGAGAGGACATATATTCTACCTGCTGCTGATTTAATAGGGAAATAGATAGCCAGGCTGTGTATTTAGCTTTCACTACACACCTGAAGGACTCATTTGATATCTGCTGCAAGGACAGCAACCCAAAAAGCCCTTTTAAGGGCTAGAACATAATTTATTTTATTTTATTATTTTTTTCTGCTGATTTAATAGGGAAATAGATAGCCAGGCTGTGGGCCTCATTCAATTGCAATTTTGCCAATTGAATAGGGCTCTTAATAAGCACATAGCATTATTTTTTTAAAGAAGTTTTTAGTTAGTGAAAACCTTGCTTTTGGATAGATGTTTACTAACTAAAAACTTCTTTAAAAAAAATAAGTTATGTGCTTATTTAGAGCCCTATTCAATTGGCCAAATAGCAATTGAATGAGGGCCTGTGTATTTAGCTTTCACTACACACCTGAAGGACTCATTTGGTATCTGCTGCAAGGACAGCAACCCAAAAAGCCCTTTTTAGGGCTAGAACATCATTTATTTTATTTTATTATTTTTTTCTGTGTAATCTACCGTATATACTCGAGTATAAGCCGAGTTTCTCATACCCTTTTTTTAAGGCAAAAAAGGGCCCTCTAGGCTTATACTCGAGTCACTCTCCCCCCCATGTCTCTCTAACCCCCCCATGTGTCTCTAACCCCCCCGTGTGTCTCTAACCCCCCCGTGTGTCTCTAACCCCCTGTGTGTCTCTGTGTCTCTACCCCCCCCGTGTGTCTCTGTGTCTCTAAACACCCCCGTGTGTCTCTGTGTCTCTAAACACCCCCGTGTGTCTCTCTACCCCCCTGTGTCTCTTTCCCTCCCCCCAGTGTCTCTTTCCCTCCCCCGTGTCTCTTTCCCTCCCCCCTCCTCAGCATAAACCCCCCTCCTCCACCTAAACCCCCCTAAATATCTCCCTCCTCTCCCCTCACTTACCTGCTTGTGCTCCGGCCTCACATGCACGCTGATGTCACATGCACGCTGTGTCATTAGCATATACCGGGTGCTGCAGTATTTAGGGGGGTTTAGGTGGAGGAGGGGGGTTGAGGTGGGTTTAGGTGGAGGAGGGGGGTTGAGGGAGGTTGAGGGGGGGTTGAGGGAGGTTGAGGGGGGTTGAGAAGGTGGGTTGGGGTTGAGGTTGAAAAGGGGGGTTGAGGTTGAGGAGGAGATTGAGGGGGGTTTAGGTTGAGGATGGGGGGTTGAGGATGAGGATGGGGGGTTGAGGAGGAAGGAGGGAGGTTGAGGAGGGGTTTGAGGATGAGGAGGGAGGTTGAGGATGATTAGGAGGGGTTGAGGAGGGGGGTTAAGGATAAGGGGTTGAGGAGAGAGGATGAGGATGGGGGGTTGAGGATGGGTGTTGAAGATGAGGAGGGAGGTTGAGCATGAGGAGGAGGGGTTGAGGAGGGGGGTTGAGGATCAGGGGTTTAGGAGAGAGGTTGAGGATGGGGGGGTTGAGGATGGGGGGGTTGAGGATGGAGGTTAAATCGCACCCAAGGCACCATCAGCGACATCATACCATTTGTTTTCTTCCTGGAGCATGCCCTGCGAAGAGTGTTGGATCAGGCCGTAGATGAGCATGAAGAGGAAGAGGAAGAGTTGTGGTCACCATCACCACCAGAAACAGCCTTATCAGCATCGCTTGCTGGACCTGCGGCATCGCTGGAAGAGGATTGTGAGGAAGAGGAGTCAGAGGAGGAATGTGGCTTTGAGGAGGAGGAGGAAGACCAACCATAACAGGCATCCCAGGGTGCTCGTTGTCACCTATTTGGTCCCTGTGGTGTTGTACGTGGCTGGGGGGAAGAACATACCTTCAGTGAGATCACTGAGGACGAGGAACGGGACATGACCAGCTCGGCATCCAACCTTGTGCAAATGGGGTCTTTCATGCTGTCGTGCCTGTTGAGGGACCCTCGTATAAAAAGGATGAAGAAGAACGACCTGTACTGGGTGTCCACGCTACTAGACCCCCGGTATAAGCAGAAAGTACCTGAAATGTTACCGAATTACCACAAGGCGGAAAGGATGCAGCACTTCCAAAATAAATTAAAAAGTATGCTTTACACAGCGTTTAAGGGTGATGTCACAGCACAACGGCGGAAGAGGTGAACATAATCCTCCTCCTCCCATGACCACGCCGGCAAGGAGAGGACGCTTTACAGACGTGTTGTTGATGGAGGACATGCAGAGCTTTTTAAGTCCTATGCATCGCCACAGCCCTTCGGGGTCCACCCTCCGAGAACGACTCGACCGTCAGGTAACAGACTACCTCGCCATAACTACAGATATCGACACTATGAGGAGCGATGAACCCCTTGACTACTGGGTGTGCACGCTTGCCCTGTGGCCTGAGCTATCCCAATTTGCCATAGAACTTCTGTCCTGCCCCGCTTCAAGTGTCCTGTCAGAAAGGACCTTCAGTGCAGCAGGAGGTTTTGTCACTGATAAGAGAAGTCGCCTAGGTCAAAAAAGTCTAGATTACCTCACCTTTATTAAGATGAATGAGGGATGGATCCCGAAGGGACTGACAGTGGGCGATACATTCGATTAAAAAAGGCCTGATAGATGAGCTGCCTTGAGCTAATACTGGTCCATACGCTGCTGTATTTTATCCCTGAATGCCGGATGACTTGCGTGACTTATCCTCCACCAACTACGGTTCAAGACGCAATGTTTTAGGGCACTTTCTGCCTGGCAAACTAACATCAATTTTTCTGGTCGCTGCAACAATACCTAATTTTTGCATTTAAATTATTTTATTTTAGAAGGCGTACAGCATGTAATGAAAAATAAAGCATTTTTGAACAGTCTTGCCTTACAGTTGTGCAAAAATACATATTTACAATAAAGACATTTTGTGAAAGTTAGCTGGCTATTCCTTCTTATTTTTACTTTTTAGGTTAATAATTTTTCTTATTTTTTACTGTGATTGCAATTTAAGAGATAATTAAAACATGGTAAAACAGACAATAGTAAAGAGTATATCTGCAGGAAACACCAAAGTCCTATTAGCTATCATCCCTCCAGCAGTATTAGCTTATTATTTACAATATCTAACCTGGGCAATCACCCTTGGGTTACCCTAGGGCAGGCTTCAGTAAGCGACCTCTCCTTTCCTGGGATGATTTTGCCGCCGGTTGCTTCTGAAGGGTCTCCAGGGCTCCCCCACTCCGGTCCTTCCCCCAGTGTCGCTTCAACCAGTAACAAATGTTTTATATTTGTAAAGCGACCCAATGATCCCCCTTGATAGAGGTTTTTCTTTACAAATTTTGGAGAACCAATTTAAGACCGGTGTCCCCTGTTTCTGGGTCAGGGAGTGTGTGAAATGCCTCAGCCTACAGTAATTGTAATGTTCTGACAGCAGTAGCTCATGCTTGTCCCTCATTTCCTCATAGGTGAGCATCTGGTCCTTTACTAAACAGTCTCCCAGTCTATCTAGTTTCCTTGACCTCCACCAGTGTTGTGATGTTGTGCTCATGTGTTTCGGGGCCTGAGGGTGGTCAAGAATTGGGGTCATTTGGGTGGATCCAGGGAACAAACCCGTGTGTTTCTTGGCCCATTTCCAGTAGGATAGTGAGTGTCTGATTAGGGGGTTTGGCGAGTTTTTAAGGCTCTGGGGCAATTCTGATAGCCAAGCCACCTTGTTCCAGGTTAAGGGCCTCAAAGTGTGGTTCTCTAAATACACACAGGCTGGTTGATAACATATAGAATGTGCTATTGGGAGGAAAGATAGGTGACGAAACAGGTATTAAACTGATAGGAATGAATAGTACAACTTAATACGCCACTCCTATCTGGTGGCACCTTAGATTGCACGCGCAGTGCCCCAAATTTGAAGTAGGAGGTCCGACCAAGCAACTTTTTCCATCTCCCTGTTCCAAAAATCCATGCCATATACACGTCCCCTGATAGGTGACGTAACAGGTATTAAACTGATAGGAATGAATAGTATAACTTAATACACCACTCCTATCTGGTGGCACCTTAGATTGCACGTGCAGTGCCCCAAATTCGAAGTGGGAGGACCGACCAAGCATCTTTTTCCATCTCCCTGTTCCGAAAATCCATGCCATATACACGTCCCCTGATAGGTGATGTAACAGGTATTAAACTGATAGCAATGAGTAGTACAACTTAATACACCACTCCTATCTGGTGGCACCTTAGATTGCACGCGCAGTGCCCCAAATTTGAAGTAGGAGGTCCGACCAAACATCTTTTTCCATCTCCCTGTTCCAAAAATCCATGCCATATACACATCCCCTGATAGGTGACGTAACAGGTATTAAACTGATAGGAATGAGTAGTACAACTAAATACACCACTCCTATCTGGTGGCACCTTAGATTACACGCACAGTGCCCCAAATTCGAAGTGGGAGGACCGTCCAAGCACCTTTTTCCATCTCCCTGTTCCAAAAATCCATGCCATATACACGTCCCCTAATAGTGGACATAACAGGGATTAAACCGATAGGAATAGTACTACTTAACAGTACACACCTTATAATAACGCAGACAAAGGCATTGCAGAGAGAGGAGTCTGAAGAAGAGGAGTCAGAGGAGGAAGGTGGCTTTGAGGAGGTGGAAGACCAAACACAGCAGGCGTCCCAGAGGGCTTGTTGTCACCTTTCGGGGACCCTTGGTGGCTGGGTGGAGGAAGAGACCTTCAATGACATCAGTGAGGACAAGGAACGGGACATGGCTAACTTGGTATCCAACCTTGTGCAAATGGGGAGTTTGCGGTTGTGCAAACCGACTGTTTGCGGTTGTTTGCGGTGCATTAAACGGGGATATTGGTCTGTTACCTGATGTTTTAAAGCATGTTATTCCAAACAATTTAGGAATGTTAGGTGATTTATGCCCTTTATGGCTTAAAACCAGACTCTGCATCAACTATGTAATTTTCTGTGGGAGTTTTGCCATGGATCCCCCTCCGGCATGCTACAGTCCAGGTGTTAGTCTCCTTGAAACACCTTTCCCATCACTATTGACGCCAGAAAGAGTTGAGGAGAGAGGTTGAGGAGGGGCGTTGAGGATGGGGAGGGGGGATGAGGCGGGGGGTTGAGGATAAGGAGAGGGGTTGAGGAGGGGGGTTGAGTAGGGGGGTTGAGGAGGGAGGTTGAGGAGGGGGGGTTGAGAATGAGGAGGGGAGTTGAGGAGGGGGGTTTAAGAGAGGGGTTGAGGAGAGAGGTTGAGGAGAGAGGTTGAGGAGGGGGTTTGAGGGTGAGGAGGGTGGTTGAGGAGGGGGGTTGAGGAGGGGGTTGAAGAGGGAGGATGAGGAGGGAGGATTAGAAGTGGGGTTGAGGAGGGGGGTTGGGGAGAGAGGATGAGGGGGGAGGATGAGGATGAGAAGGGAGGATGAGGAGGGCTTTTGGGGAGGGAGGATGAGGAGGATGATAAGGGAGGGGAAGGAAAGAGACACAAGGGAGAGGGGGGAAAGAGACACAGAGAAGGGAGGGAGAGGAAGAGACACAGGGGAGGGAAGGAGGGGGGAGAGACAAAGGGGAGGGAGAGGAGGGGAAGAGATACAGGGGAGGATGGAGACACAGGGGAGGGAGAGGGGAAAGATACAAAGGGGAGAGAGAGGGGGGACGCAAGAAAGGGACACAGAGGGCACAAGAGGGACACAGGGGGCAGCACATTTCCCACCCTCTGCTTATACTCGAATCATAAAGTTTTCCCAGCATTTTGTGGTAAAATTGGTGCCTTGGCTTATACCCGGGTCGGCTTATACTCGAGTATATACGGGTAATTCTAATGTCTTTCATCGCTTTCCCCGTTAATTACAACTAGCGAATTACCCTTCAAAAATGACGGGGCAATGGGTTTGTAAGGCTGGTTGCCATACAATGTGAGGCTTTTGCTCCTCATTGTTTTGTTGTTTTCAAGGTCCCATGTACCTGGCGTTGTTAATATACTATAATTGTTACTGTTTCCATTCTTTTGGGAAGTTGCTTTTACTTATTTGTTACTGTTTTCCCTGTCGTTTATTTTTTACGTTTTGCAATCATGGCATTGCAGAGCCTCCTTTTCATGCTCTTTATGAAATGTTGTGTTTTTCGTCCACCATTTTTACCCTCACTTATGCGATTTTCGTGTGGCGAAAAACGCCAAATATCAGTGTAATTTGCTTGCAACCTCACTCCCAGGTTTCCTGTGTCTCCCCTCCCCCCATGCTGTGTGTGTTCTAATTTTGTGTACATAATTTTTTTTTTTGGTGAGTTTTTAGAGTTACGCGTTCTGCGGCTGCTTTGCCTTCGGCACTCATTGCAGCCTAAATGTTGCGCAGCTGCTTAATTGTTGGGCGGCTGTTTCGCTTCACTTTGCGATGCTTGCTTGCGTGATGGTGCCGCTGGCTGCAATGAGCGCCTTTGGCGCTCATTTCAGCAAGTTGCATGCCTCGCTTTGCGAGGCGCGCAATCATGACAACACATCACAGTTTGACAACTATTTTATATGATACAGCAGTGATGTTTTATTTGCATTTACAGTGCTACGAATAGGTGTTTAACCCCCTTGCAGGTCCTCTCTATCACTCGTTGGATTTTCTCCTTCATTTGCCATTAAAGGATGTGGAAACATTTGTGGACTTGCGGAAATTGAGCAATTGAATATCAATTTACGATTTTAGCCTTTGCGAAAGTGAAAGAACAATGGCTTCTGGAGGCTGTAAGTTAACCATATCCATTTTATCAAGCCCGTAACTCGGAAGCTGATCGGAGCCCGCAAAAAGAAGGCAATTGAATAACAAATTAGCTTGCGACCCCACTTACGGGCTACCGGATCTCCCAAAACCTCAATTGAATGGGGGCCTATGTTTTCTCCTTGATTGGTATAGAACAGCTACACAACAGCTTTTACTTTCTGGCAAAATAAAACATTTTTTAAGGTTGTATGAACTTGGACAGGGTATTCACAAAATAAGCCAAAATCTTAATTAAATGATCCCCAATAGAAAGATTACTGCTGCCATCAAGTGGTTTAACAATGGAATGCACTGTTGAATAATTCATGAAATGTTATTTATCTGTTCCAGACAGTTTGCAACTCACAGACATGTCTGCTATATAAAATACTGTGAGAATACATTGAAACCCACAGAGTGAAGAAGGATCACTTTTTAGAAGTATATTACACACAAAAAACATATAATGTATTGCATAAATATCAGCAACCTGCGCATTTGGTGCGTGTATGATGCTGTTTCAGTGCTTGTATTAGAGAACACCTCATAAAGTGACAAGCTAGATTAATGATACGTTGAGGTAGTATATGTTTTGTCAGCTTTTTATTGATGTTTTGCTAATAACTGATCTTATTTAGTGATTCTTCAGCAATTTTGATTCCACCTTCAGTTGTAACATGCTACCTTTTTCTGCTACTGCAGGTGCATATCTTGCAATATTTTAGGTGGTCAAAGAGGAACACACAATACTGAATGCATATGAATTAAGTACTAGTGTTACATCACCTGTAACAGCTTGAGAAAAATATCTAAATGTTAGAGATATACAGTACATACATAATACATCTATGTACTCTATACACAAAAAAAATGCAGCACAAAAAGACAAATATACAGTGGTACCTTGGTTCTTTTCCTTAATCCGTTCTGGACGGCAGGATGAGTTCCAAAGAAATTGAGTTCCAAAAACAGCATTTCTCATAGGAATCAATGTAAATTTAAAAAAATCCATGCCGGACCCCAGATTTTTCCCGTTTAGAGGAGGAGAAGGAGGAGAGAGGTTATTGCTTGGAACTTTGATTCTTATAGGCACAGGCTGCACATTGGCTCTTACAGACACAGGCTGCACATTGGCACTTACAGGCACAGGATGCACATTGGCTCTTACAGACACAGGCTGCACTTACAGGCACAGGATGCACATTGGCACTTACAGGCACAGGCTGCACATTGGCTCTTACACAGGCTGCACTTGTGCTCTTACAGAGACAGGATGCGTTGAGTTCAAAGCAATTGATCAGATGTGTTGCATGCAAAGAGTACCAAGCAAGCGTTGAGTGCCAAGCAATTTTTCCCCCTGTGAGACGAGTTGAGTACCAAAAACGATAAAAACCGGAGATGATGGGAACCGAGGTACCACTTTATATAGATACACACATATATTTCTAATTCTGGTCCTACGTCTGAACATTGTTTATCATGGAATCTTGGAGAAAAAATATAAAGCAATGAAGAATGTATTTGTTCAGGCTAAAACTGAAGGATTTGTTCTTCAATGTGAGACTGACAGCTCAGAAGAGGGATAGTTGAGGGCTGGTTCGGACACAGGATCTTTCTATAAAAAAGAGGGATGGCGCTTTTAAAAGTTGTAAAGTATGAAGTTGGATGAGATTTGTGGAGAAAATGTTTTATTAGCTGAAGACTTGGAATGTTCTGATATTACCAACAAAGTACTTTGTGATGCCACAGTCATATAATCAGATGAAATTCCTCTCCCTACACAACTAATAATATAGCCAATTACCCCTCACTGATCTCTGATGTTGTTCCAAATGGTAAAAGAGTTTATATAAGGCCCTGACTTTAAGAGATAATGAACTTAGGGAATCAAAAGTCAGGTTTACAGACTTTAACTATTAGGGTTTGTCCCTAAGATTCATGGTTTAATTGATATACTAGTGTAAGTAGTTACATTTTCATAGTTTGACAGCTGTTTGGTATCTATCTTTTCCACCTTTTTTACTGATGACACACAAGTTGCTTTCAGTTCTGCTTTATCTCATATGTCATTACCATTCATTCATGGATGACTTTAAGTATCCATTGATGAATGTCCTTTTCATTAAAGCATCTGAAACAAAACTCAATGCCCCATCTTCCTGCTTTTTTTCCACTGTCTCTCTTTTGTAAAATCCCTTCTCCAATGTAGCCTTGATGTCATCCTTGACCCTTCCCTCTAATTCACTGATCATAACTATTTAATCATCCTCATCAGCTGACTACATTTCTAAAATGTATCTCCCTCTTCCTCTCTTTCTCCACATTCAAACGCCTGATTAAATTCCTAGTAATTACATGCCAACTTTAACTCCCTCTGATTGACCTCATATCCCATGTATTAACTTCTCTCTTTGCCCAGCTTTAGTGGCTTCCCATTTACTACAGCTTCTATTTTTCAAATTGTTAACCTTTGTTTATAAATCCCTATATCACCCTGTTCCATTTTGCTGTGTCCAACTTATCTCCCTCAATTTTTGGTGCCACTTTACATTCTCTTAATCCATCTCTTTCATGCCCTATGAATCCCTCTCTAGTCTTTGCTACACATCTCTGTCAATTCACAGTTCCAATCCCTCCCTGTCCTCAAACTTGCTTCTGACTATTACACACCATAGTACTTGAATCACTCAGGAGAACCATCACTAATGCAAACTTAATTCATTCTTTGATCCTTTTTTTTTTTTTTTACAAACAGCTAAATTCACTATATAATGTACTTCTTTTGTAACATTGAGAAGTGCTTTGTCAAGAGCTCCATATATGTTAATAACTGGATAGCTACAACTCCTAAAATTCCATGCTTGTATGTTTCAACTATAACTGATTTTTGCTTTTATTTTTTATTTGAACGTGTAAGTTATTTAAAAGGAACAGGGACAGGGACATTATAATACTGTGTAGAAATTATCAATAGATAAATATAGTTCAAATATAGTTCAATAGGCATGTCTACATATGAATAAACACTAGACATAAGATATAAAAAATAGCAAATGTTAAATTTGCCCCAGACCAAAAATGGACATTATTATACTTCAAACATATACATTTTGACAATCATTGCAAAAACATAACACTGCACATATTTAAAGCATCTATCATTGGCATGCTGCGAGCACTCAGAAAACCAAATACCAAATTTGTAAATTGTAATAAACCTCTTAAACTACATTTTGGAGGTGGAGTATTTAAAAAGTAGATTTGTTGATGAAGTAGACAATTGGGGCGAAGGGGGAGAGGGAGGAAGGGAAATAGAAGAAGGGAAGGAGAGGGAGGGAGGGAGAAGGAGGGAAGGAGAGAGAAGGTCGAGAGGGATAGATGGAGAGAGGAGAGGGAGGGAAGGAGAGAAGAGAGGGAGGGAAAGAGGGGAGAGAGGAAGGGAGTGAGGTGAAAAGGTGAGAGGAGGAAGGAGGAGGAGGAGAAAGAGTGAGAAGGAGAGGGAGGGAGAGAGAGAGAGGAGAGGGAGAGAGACGGAGGGAGAGAGAGATAAAATTGTGAGTTGCGCATGCACACTGCATTGCGAGGCAAAGGGAGAGGGAGGGAGAGAGGAGGAGAGGGAGGGAGCGAGAAGGAGAGGGAGGGAGAGAGAGAAGGAGAGGGAGGGAGAGAGAACGAAAGTGAGGGAGAGAGAAGGAGGGAAGGAGAGAGAGAAGGAAGGAGGGGGATAGAGAATAAGAAGGAGGGAGAGAGAGGGAGAAAAGAAGAGAGAGAGAGAGAGAGAGAGATAGAAGGAGTCGTGGACGGGTATTCCTGCATGACAATGACCCAAAACACACAGCCAAGGCAACAAAGGAGTGGCTCCAGACCTTAATCCCATCGAAAATATGTGGAGGGAGCTGAAGGTTCGAGTTGCCAAACATCAGCGTAGAAACCTTAATGACTTGGAGAGGATCTGCAAAGAGGAGTGGGACAAAACGTGTGCAAACTTGGTGGCCAACTACAAGAAACGTCTGACCTCTGTGATTTGCCAACAAGGGTTTTGCCACCAAGTACTAAGTCAAAGGGGTCAAATACTTATTTCATTCATTGACCTGCCAATCAATGTATAACTTTTTTGACATGCGTTTTTCTTGTTTTTATTTTTGTTTTTCTGTTTCTCATTGTTAAAATACACCTACCATTAAAATGATAGACTGTCAGTCGACAAACGTTCAAAATCAGCAGGGGATCAAATACTTTTTTCCCTCAATGTATATGTTTAGATAAAACATGATCCAAGAAAAGGTAATGAATTAGTCCACAGAAATAAGTCTGAACATATTTGTAGTTGATTGCAGTAGAAACATGCTGGTAGCATGTGTGAATTACATTAGTACATTGAGTTTAGTGTTTCTTTTATATTCATCTGCTTGTGAACATGATAGCTGCCTGGGTTATTGTCCCCCCATATTCAACTTCAGAGAGGAGAGTACTTGAATGACAAAAAGTTTTCCCGTAAGGCAATTAGGTTTCTACACTGGACAAATGCAAAATAACTATTAATGTTTAGATTTTTGATTATCTCAATGGCAACATTCCCCAATGGCAAATACAAAATATGCCAAAGATTGAGTTAATATTAAAAAAAATGCATTTGTTTTGTTTGCAGCCTAAGCTATTTATGGTCACAACAGCCTTTAATCAGGTAGCTTTAGAAGTAAATTAATTTATTCAGCATTAGTTACAGTTCAGCATAAAAATTAAATCAAATTACTGAGCATTTTTGAAATTAAAAAAGACAGTTAATTTTTGAAGACATTATAAGAAGGTGGAAAAAAATCCATTTGTATATTATTATTTCTCGTAAAATGATCCCTTGAGTATTTTCTAGCAAAGTGCAGATAATAAAACAGGGTAAATGAAATACAAATTAGCATATTTCTGTGCAGAGATCATTATCTGTAGTTAAGTGTACGAGGAGGCTGGAATGGCCCATATCTCTTGAGTGCCATATATGGCCCCTCTGTGACCTTTCTATGGCTCTCCTTTAAAGAAGAGCCTATTAAGTCCAGTGAAAGGCAAAACACAATCATGCATCGGTTGTTGCTATAGAGTTTTAAGGGACTTGCTTCATTTACCATTACTCACTGTATTATTCCTGCAGCTGACTCATCTGATCTGAAGTGATCCCATGGCCTCTTGCACTCCTAGAGAGAAGATATTTCTGCTTGTAATTCTAACAATTAAGGATGAGATTTGAAAAAGATAATGAGCAAAAAATCAAGAGACAAGAAGAGGATGTCTAGTTATAGAAAACAAGCAGAAAATGAGGGAGGTCATTGAGATTAAAATGGATATTATTTTATACTACAACATAAGAGAAAATTGGAACATTTTTTATTAAGATTTTTAGTTCTCTTCAAATGCATCAACAAGTAGAGGGACAGGCTCAATATAAAAGGCAAATCCTATTCTCCTACAACACAGACCATACCACATTTGTTTCTTCAGTTCCCCCTTTTTGTTACTGTATCTCTGTTCAGCTTTACTGGTAAAGTGTGAGGATGTGTTGCACTTTGTGTGTTGTGCCATTTATTATTAAGTACTTATTAAGAATTTGTAGCAGTCACTCTATCAACTAAAATATTGAATGGGCAGCTCCACGTCTGCTAAGCTCCTTGCTATGATATTAAGATGAACTGTTTCCTCCAGCCACTGTGCTGAACACTTCTTTTATTTAAATCAGGACAGAGGCATATATATTTGAGGTGCACCTAAGTAAACATTACTCAGATGCCCTCCACCTCTGACAAAACACACTCTTGTTTTACTAATACTGGTTTTGTACTTTAGCTCAGAAAACACTACATGAGAACTGTTGACAAACAGTATATATATTAAGAAATCTGTATGTAAAGATGATAGTGGACATGTATATAATTATATATCCTCTTGCATATTGGCACCCAGAACTCCAAAAGTGTGATGGAATTTTTTTTTGCTGACATGGATCTGTCTTAGATATGAAGATGTACACAAAGATGTACACATACATAAACATATAACTATATATATATATATATATATATATATATATATATATATATATATATATATTAACACTGTGCCCCCCCAAAGTTTGGGATAAGCTGCAGAGCTTTGAAGGTTTTTCTCTAACTCAAAGAGCTGTAAGCAGACACACCTGTGTACTGCCTTTAAAATATTGTGAGTCTACTCTATGACACCTTTAATGCAGACCACCCAAGCCAGAAATGCAGATATATAGCTCAATGGGAGAAAGATTTAGGCTGTAATAGGGATCAGGAAGCATGGCTACATACTTGGAAAAACCTTACTAAGGGCTCTTATAATTATAGCATTTTAGAGACTGCCATTAAGGTTCTCCACAGAACCCACATAACACCAGACAAACTTTACAAATGGAACGCTAATGCAGATTCCAATTGTTTTAGGGGTTGTCAGAAAAGTGGGGTCATTTATTCATACATGGTGGACCTGCCCCAAAGTTCAACAACTCTGGAGGGAGGTGTTTGATGTAGCCTCTTCCTTACTCTGTTCTCAATTGATGGCAAATGTTGATATTGCTCTACTGGGCTCACCTTTTTGAGACTTATCAGCATTGTAAAACACATTTTTACAGTTCCTGATGTTAGCAACAAAAAGTCCCATTGCCAAGCAATGGAAGTAAAGCATACTAAATTGACAGGTCGTTAAGAATAAATGTAATTATATACTAGTTAATGAGAGACTGTCCCACCCGTTGGCTGACTCTCCCCAAGTTCCTAGAAATTTGGAGCCCCTGGTTCAACTCTGCTTCTAGCATATCTATCACAGAAAATTAGACATTCTTGACTGTGGGCCGTGGATCATGGAGAGGAGGCAAGAGGGTTTCGGTGACCCAGTTGGGTTCTGAGGAGCTATGAAGTGAGGTAGGTTTATATATCTCCAAATGACAAAAACCCTATCTAGGGATCAATTAGGTGATGGATGTGCAGTCCCCCCTTTTATTCTTTTGTTAATTCTAATGTCATAGGAACATATCCACAGAAAAGTAAAAGAAAAAACGTTAAGTTCTAGGGATTGGAGCTGGAGGCACTATTCTGAAGTAATAGCTCAATCTTATCTCCATCTATGGGGTTCATTTTCACATGGGCATTATTACTTTGCTTGGAGACTGTTATACTATGTTATTCAGACTTATGTACAAATTATCATTGCAATTTCTTGGAAACCTTCTCTGATTCCTTAAGTACTCAATAAAATTGATTGGAAAAACAAAGAAGGGGAGGGATGGGGCTGCCCCCAATTAGGCTCTGCTGGCCTAAGCAGGGAGAGTAAGGAAGCAGTCTGAAAGAAGGAAGCTTTTATGAATCTTACAGTGAGAGAGTGAAGCCTGTGTTTGATTTGGACCACAAAGAGCTTTGGAAAGGTGTAAAAGCAAAATGAGGGAAGTTTGCTTGGAAAAAAAAAATACAGATTCCTGGACGTGTATGCTGTTTGGAAAGAGGTATGTTTCTGTGGCAGACTGGTTAGTGAGAGGACCCATTTCATGTACTGCTTGTATTAATCTTACAGTGAGAGTGAAGCCTGTGTTTGATTTGGACCACAAAGAGCATTGGAAAGCTGTGAAAGCAAAATTAGGGAAGTTTGTTGACAAAAAAAAATACAGATTCACGGACGTGTATGCTGTTTGGAAAGAGGCATGTTTCTGTGGTAGACTGGTGATTGAGAGGACCCATTTCATGGACTGCTGGGCTGAAGCAGCCTGGAAGCAAGTTGGTGTGAAAAGCTGGCAAGCAGTTTGAGAAGCTGCTGAAACTGCAGCAAGAAGAAAACATTGGGATCCATTGCAGCTGGGAAGTTGAAAGAAAGACAAAGAGCCTGATTCAATTTGAAGTCCACATCTCGCTGTATACAGACCATATTATTGCAGGCTTGAACTCTGCTACAATTCCTGTGCTATTCAATTGAACAAGCCCGCAAGTTATGGGCCGAAAGCTGAAACCGTAAACCATGCACTAGTATGTAGCATTTCGGGGCAGAAACATGATAAATTAAGCAAGGCTATAGTACCCATTTAAAAACAGCCAATAGAAAATGAGACCATCATCATTACGGCAGTAAAACATTGAGTTTACAGGTCAATCAATTAGTGTCTGGGGGTCCGATATGCAATGGGACTCGCAAACCTGCAAAATACAAAATAATAAAAATAAATGCCAATACTGTTCTAGTCCATGTGGGTGGACTGACATGTATTAACTCAGTGATTCCCAAGATCAATATAACCCAGAAACTAAACATAAAACATTTTTTTTATTGCTGATTTGCAAGCTTGAGATTGTTGTGCAATAATTCTAATGTCTATCATCCCTTTCCCCATCATTTACAGTGCAGTATTGATTTTTAAATCACCTTGTGAGTCCTATCTGGTACTCGTAGGATTTTCTCCTACTTTTTCCGTTTACGGGTGTGAAAACCTTTGCGGGCTTGGGAAATTGTAGCAATTGAATAGCTATTTGCAATTTAAGAGCTCGGAAAGATCAAAGGCTTTGATGGGCTGTAAATTCCGGTTTTAACAAACGCCAATTGAATAGCAAAATAACTTACAGCCTCCATTACGGGCTACTGTAAGCTACAATTGTCAACTGAATTGGGCTCAAAGTGTTTTTGCTGGAATCCATAGGATCAGCCAATTATTATTGTTTATTTGTAACTCGCCAACATATTCCATAGCTCTAACATATTCAGTAGCTCTAGCCAATAGACAAAGACACAGAGAGAAACTGGAATAAAAGATATGATTGCAAGTGACTGTTTTGACCCTAAGCCTGTTGTGAAGATATAATATAACGCTCACTAGAAAAGTGTATTAAGGGTCCCTAGGGTGGGGCATCTGGAATGAAGGGCGGCCAGTGCCCCACCCATCTGCTTGTGTTTAATTTGGACCACAGAGAGCTTTGGAAAGCTGTAAAAGCAAAATTAGGGAAGTTTGGTTAAGAAAAAAATATGCAGATTTACGGACTTGTATGCTGTTTGAAAAGAGGCATGTTTCTGCGGCAGACTGCTGAGTGAGTGGACCCATTTCATAGACTTCTGGGCTGAAGCAGTCTAGAAGCAAGTTGGTGTGAAAATCTGGCAAGCAGCTTGACAAGCTGCGGCAAGAAGAAAATAGAAAAAAATATTGGGATCCATTGCAGCTGGGAAACTGAAAGAGAGACAAAGTGTTTTTGCTGGAATCCCTAGGATCAGCCAATTACTATCATTTATTTGCAACGCACCAACATATTTCGTTGCACTAACATATTCCGTAGCGCTAGCCAATAGACAAAGGCACGGAGAGAGACTGGAATAAAATGTACGATTGCAAGGGACTGTTTTGACCCTAAGTCTGTTGTGAAGATATAATATAACTCTCACTAGAAAAGTGTATTCAGGGTCATATAGACATACAGTATGTGTATATATGTTTAGTCTGGGCCTGCATATTTGCTGCCGGCACTAGGGAGCTACAGTTCGGAAGTTGCCTCACTTCGGTCTCTTCACTCCTTGACCTCCACTTTATCATCTTTTGTTTAACCCAGCTGATGGCCTTCTCCATCTTATGAGTGTGGACTTCTGCCTCTTTCCCGAACTCTTTCACATCACTCTGTAAATCCTTTGATACAACCCAATGGGGGTTAGTGTCGGACTTCGATAGCAGCTGACACTCTGCTATCGCTTGGGGTAACTCTGAGAAACACTGTGACACCTTGAGCTTGTTGGGCCCACTTTCTGTAGGGTCTCTGATTCTCCCTCTTTAGAAGCTTCGACATCACTGTCATCACCTGAGTCATCCTGACCTTCACTATGGAACTGCAACTTGAGTGGTTTCTCTTTCCACTCCCCTTCACAGCCAACTTCATCACTCTGTAATCGGTCCTGGGTCAGTGGTTTGTAAGGATAGATAACCTGGCTCTCTCTCTTCCATGTGCTCCAATTGTCTGGCCGATTATTCTCACCAAGTTATATCAGATTTATATGGCCATCTTGCTTCGGTTCTGGTACATGGTGCCTCGTAAACTCCAGAAGCACGTCTTCTCTCAGGGTAGCTCCTAGCCCTTGGACTTGCAGCTCATTTTTCTCACTGTTCATAGCAGGTATCCTCTGTTCCACTGTGCTTTCAATCCTGCAAGGTCTGCAAATTCATCACTCTTTTTCTTCAGGTCCTCCCCGGATCTTTATGGCAGCACCGCCACCCTTTCTTTTTCCTTCTGTTCCTCGTGGACAAGCTCCTTCACTATGCGATGTATATAAACTTTCTTTGAACATTGCTCTGTGTTCAACAAAGTGTCTGGTATAGATCGGACCTGAAGATCAGTGTCGGTCTCTGTTGGACATGCATCACCCTGTTCCAACCATATCTCGTTAACAGTCGGATCGTTCCTCCTCTGCTCTTGTGGAATATTCAGCAGCAACTTCTTCACTATCAGACCTGTTTTACTCTCTTCCTCTTGTAGCCGAGAGTGTAGACCATCTACTTTGCGTTGCCACATTTGTTTTTCCTGCTCCCAATAGAGATGCTCCTCATTTAACATGCATTCTATCCTCTTTTGGGTATCTTGTGATTTCTTTTCTTGCTCCTCAGACTTCTCTGGTGCCTCTCTTTTAGAGAAGTCGCTTATCCTAGGAGGTAAACGATTAGGAAGTAAATTTTGCTTTATCAGTTCGCCACTGGTCAGCAGCTTCGGCATATCTTTCTCAATTGTCTTATACTTGGGCAGACGCTTCCTCTGCTCCCAAATAGACATCTGTGTCTTCTTCAGAGAGGACATTCTGTTGTCCTCACTTACAGGTTTCCTTCTCCATTCAGGAATGTGATCTGGCATCATCCTGATACCCTTCATTGTAACAGCAACTTGCCTGTCTTCCGTTGTAGGCTTTTATCAGTCCCACTGGGATGGAGTTCATCCGTACTTCCTGCTTCTTGTGTTCTCTCAGGGATGGTGATTTGTCTTTCACTATCTCAGTCTCCAGACTCTTTTCTTCCTTATCTTTCACTTTAGTAAGGTTTCCAGTGTCTTCATCATTTTAAGGACATTCTTCCTTTGTAAGAACACTGTCTATATTCATCCACTTGATCTCTCTTTTCTCTAGTTCTTTGTCAGGCACTTCCTTTCTCTAGTAGTCTCCACCTCAGGGGTATTCATAAAGGACAACTGGTGATGTTTGTCCAGGATTCTTATGGAGGCATCTTCATTGTGCTTACCCATAAGGTCAGTACATTGGGTTGGATACAGATCTTCACCGATGACTTGATCAGCATGCTTCTTACTGAGGCTGGTTTTGCACTCATTTAGTGACAACACTTTGCCCTTTTTCCCTGGACCTTTGCTCACATATTTAGATGCTTTTATCTCATCAGCAACTTGCTCCCGGGGTAACAGTTCTTTAGCTACACCAGCATTCTCTTTTCTTATCACATCAGTCTCGTGCGCCATCTCATTTGCTTTCTCTGACGTCTCATTCTGCTGTATCATTTGTTTTCTCTGCAGTCTCACTTGCTCTCTCTGCAGTCACTTTTGGCTCTCCAGCATTCTCATTTGCCTTCTCTGCAGTCTCATTCCCGGCTCCTGCCATCTCATTCCCCACTGCTGCCGTCCCTCTAACGGCTCCTGCCGTCCCTGTATCGGCTCCTGTCGTCCCTGTAGTGACTCCTACTGTCTCTGTAGTGCTTTACACAACTAAACCAATGGTTTGTCGCAGCCTATTTCTAAAGCACAGTTGGGACATTGATGACACTTTCTCAGGCATGTTCTTACCTTTTGTCTTGCTTGGACAAATGTAAGTATCTGCAAGGGACCTACTTCTATTTATTTCCTCACTTCCGCATTGCATGCTTCGTCTCCATCACCATGGTGAAGCGACACAACTGCAGTGATTGGCACCAATGTGGGTGTGCTGAGGTTGTACCAGATACGTGATACAGATCACATATCATGTGGGGTGGATGTAACCATGGCAACCATATGCCAAAGACCAAATAACTAATGTTCCCAGAGGGGAGGGTAACATATAAATATATAAATATACTAGAAACTGAACACTAGAAAATGTGTATGAAGCCAAATGGTGAAAATGAAACAACCCACCTAAATCAGGCTGAGTGTAGTATGGGCCCAATGAATGCTACAAATAGTTGCATGTAGACAACTACTATGCAGAAATATAGAAGTATAAGTGCGCACATCCCCAATTGGGTGGCATACCTAGGCCTCATTTAATAGAATGAGCCTAAAAATGATGCCTGGCACAACGCCAAGATAATACCTTGATATTGAAAAACAAAAAGAAAAAGAATACCCCCCAGTCTGAAAAATACCTATACTATACATATGTACATGGAGGTACAGAAATAAAATATGACTATTAACCCCCAATATCAGTAATGATTCTATAGCTGATAGGGAACAGTGAAGGAATGTTGTTACTGATCTATTAGAAAGGCTGCTAAATAGATATAGCAATTAAATCCATCTAGTTCTAAAGTACCGAGTTTGTGGATCCAGGCTGTTTCGGCCCTCCCTAATCTTAGTAATCTATTGCCACCTCTATGGTTGGTAGCAATATGTTCAACAGCCTGTACGACAATGTTCTTGGTGCATTTGTTATGGTGCAACGTGAGGTGGTATTATGTAGATCTTCTCGCCATCTCATTTTAAGGGTCCTTTTGGTTCTCCCGACGTACTGTTTGCCACACATGCATGTAACGACATATACT
Organism: Discoglossus pictus; assembly: GCA_027410445.1. Lineage (NCBI taxonomy): Eukaryota > Metazoa > Chordata > Amphibia > Anura > Alytidae > Discoglossus > Discoglossus pictus. The sequence continues at coordinate 43,241,082 of CM050167.1, read as the reverse complement.
ACAAATTCAGTCTTGCATGTTGAAAATTCTTTAATTTTGAAACATTGGTTCGTTATAGTAGACATAGCCACATTATTTTCTTTCTTTTATTAATGACTATATAATTTAGAGTGCTTTCTGTGAATGGCAGTATATTGTACATATTCTTATGTTTGTTTCTTTATTGTGAGGGTTTGCGAGTCTGATGGAATATTGGAACCCCCCCAACCCAATTGATTGACATGTAACCTCCAAGTTTTACTGTGATCAAGTTGTGGACTTTGAATTGAATATGGCCCTAAGTGTTTGTCAACAGTAATAATGGAAAATGGGCACTTAAATGGCTAAAAGATCATGAAATAAGCACTATAAATATTTTTTATCTGCAGGATAGTAATATATTTCAGTTTGTTATGTGAACCGTTTAGCTGCCAGAATAGTGTAAATTCAATGTTTCATTACCATCTACAATATAGTATAGTTAGTACAGCTTGCATTGGCAGAAATTGGGTTGTGGCAGTTAGTGTCTTGTGTATAGCTTCCCATATAGTCTATGAGCTATCCAAATTTTTAAATTTGAACTTCTGCACAATTCTGCAAACCTGGCAGAGTTTCTACACATTTTGAAGAGTTTAATGTTTTCCGCTAGGCAGATTTCACCCTAATAATTAGCATAATTCTGCACCCTGCAGAGACAATATGAGTGCCAAACTCACAGGTAGTTATGTCAGAATCTCATGATTTTAAAAATAAATCTTGTGGCTAGTTGCAACTAACATTTTCTAATGTACTTCTTAGCAGATATGAATTTACACACTTTTATAGATAGGGCTGTAGAAGCAGGACTGTGAAACACATGTAGAGCCATCATATGTGTGCGTGTTGTATTCTAGTGACATCACACGCTACTGAAACGCTGCAGGGACACGGACACAAGTCCGATGCTCTGAACTTACTAAGCAAATTGCTGGAGCATTAAATGGCCATAGATTAGGGATTTCATCTGCCCAAAATTGCTGAAAGTCCCCCCAGCATTCCCAGAACAGGGATACACTTTAAATCTGCATGATATCCTAAACTTGCCCATACTTACTACTGGCAAATCTCCCTTGGTTCCTAGGGAACAGGGATAATCTTTGGAGCTATTTCAGCATCCAAGATTGATTTAGAATTTAATATAGGCTATTGTGCAAGCCTCCCCATAGAAGGGATTTTGTATATAATTTATTGGGATCAATTCATGATGAATGGCTGAACAAATTCAAATGAGAAAGGGCTGTTAATGCCATAAGTATATGTATAATAGAATGGTGAATGGCAAATCCTATTGACCATATTAGATCCCTGGAGAGGGACAGAATGGTCTCTTTAGTTTTTATTCTAAGTTTTAAACATCGTGATTGAGATATTATTTTGTGTTTAATAAACATTACTTTTTATTGGTCCTCATATGTTATACACATTGATATCCAGATATAGGGACTATAGGTGTTCTTTTTTCTTTAAAATTATTTATATTGGTATTTATGGCACTGAACTAATAATCTCTGTTAAAGCACATATAATTAGGAATATTTGTACACTATCATACATATTATACAAATTAAACCATATTGTACTACCACTAAAGTAGTCCTACATTTCTATTTCTTAGTAAAAGTCAGATTAAGATAAATAATAATACTTAATGATGTCCCTTTATTTTGGTCCAGTGAGCAAAATACCTCTTTCTTGGTTAACATTGTCATTTTAATATATCCTTACGTAAACATGTTTCTTTCCCTGTTTTTAAACATAATTTGTAGTGGTTACATAAATTCAAAGTTTAGCTCATTTAAGTCATAATTTGTTTATCTGCACTTTTAGGACACATTTCTCTAAGATGAAATAAAAATATAGTAGTCTTATTTAGATGATACACCTATAAATTCATATAATCAAAAAGTTTGCTCTTGTAACTAGCATTCCTCTATTATAGTTGGGCATAATTGAGATCCTGTTTTCAGTGGAGATAGTATGAGATGATATATTCCACAAATGACTTACTTCCATTACCGATTCAGTGTCCAGTCTTATTGACAGAGCTTCTGCAGAGAAAATAAGCACTGACAGAGAATAACAGTGGGTGGGATGGAATAGCAGCTTATTCAACATCCATTAGAGCAGTGTAACCACCTTCCCTCCAACTGGCAGTAGCAGCAGTTTCCGATGGCTAATGCATCAGTTCTTTAAGGCAGACAAATATGTTCCCATCCTATCACTACCAAATAAATATGCAAATGTGTCTTTTCAATTAAAGGACCACTGCAGATCAAGAAACAATACACTTGTTTGTCAAGTATGTACCAAACCAACACTATTAGCAGATGTGTAAGCCATTGTGTGTTTGTTACATCACTTCCTCAGAACAGAATTATAAGTGTGCTTGTTTTGGCTATCATTGAGGAGAGGGGTGTGGCATGAAGGAAAATAGATCCTTTGTAAAGATAATTAGATAAGATTAAAACAGACACAACACCCGCTAATTCTCACTGGCCCACCTTGTATCGTTCGATACAACAATATCTCTCCAAAAATGTAAACAACTTTTCACACACAAAACCTTCACCAACTTTCTATATAATTATGCTGTTGTGGAATCTGGTTTTGGTTTCTGCTGATCAGCTACCAGAAATGGAACTGCACAATGGTAATGTGGCATTTATAACTGGGAGATATATCAACAGGAGCAATGAAAAGATTATCAGTTAACAAAAACTTAACAAACAGAAGCCTTGATTACATTGCTCCCACAAAAATGCGTAGTTGTTTGCTGTAGCTTGGCTGCAGTTTTAACAGGTAAGTTAAACTAACACCTTTATTTTGTGGGCCTTATGGACTGGGGTGGAAGAGGGTGAGGAGAGAGACACAGGAGAGGGGGAGAGAGACACAGGAGAGGGAGATTGGAGAAGGAGACAGGGGAGGGGAGGGAGAACAGACATAGGGGAGGGGGAGGGAGAACAGACATAGGGGAGGGGGAGGGAGAACAGACATAGGGGAGGGGGAGGGAGAACAGACATAGGGGAGGGAGAGGTGGGAAAGAGACACACTATATAATCTCATATATAGTTGTGGTAATTGCGAGTTTGTGTATAACACTCACAATTACCGCCACAAGTTGCTCATTGCATGGGGTGGGAGAGAGACACAGGAGAGGGGTTAAGAGGCACAGGAGAGGGAGAGGGGGGAAGTAGACACAGGGAAGGGAGGAGATACAGATTTGAGGTAGGGGGGGGGGTGAGACGGGAGGGAGAAGAGACACAGGGGAGGGAGAGAGGCAAGAGACACATGGGGATGGAGAGGGGGAAAGACACTGGGGAGGGAGAGGAGGGAACAGACACAGGGAGGGAGAGGGGGGGAGGTCCATGGCACAGGCGGAGCTACCTCTGTGGGGCCCAATACAGCACCTACAGTCCTTTTTTATGTTTAGATTAATTTGTGTGAAAAAGAGAAGAGAGTAGGAGAGAAGAGGATGAGAGAGATGGGTGAGAGAAAGGAGGGAGGAAATGTGAGAGACAAAGAGAAAAAAAGTGAGACCCTACACAACCAGTGCCGGATCTACCTTTTTGGAGCCCCTGGGCAGTGAAATTGAGGAGCCCATGTGAGTGATGCACAAGGTACGCACACACCAATTTTTAAATTTTTGGTGTGTGTTTGTCGCTATCTTGCTGTGTGAGCAAATCACTGACATTTCCCCATAACAGACATTTTAACATTATAACTACTCATACACATACCAAGCTATTACTTGCTTACTAAATGCATTTGATGGTGGACCATATTATTTATATTTTCTATGGGAGGGCAGCGAGCATATGTTACACAAACACATATCATGAAAATTAATTTTGTGAGTTAAAGGGCCACTGCACAATAAAAACAGGAATTGTTTAACTAAGAGCATAATTAAGGTAAAAAGTCATACACCTCATTTTTAATTAGATAAAATATATATTGATGCCTCTGCTGGGCCACTGCATGAGGGTGGAAGAGGGTGAGGAGAGAGACAGGGGAGAGGGTGAGGAGAGAGATAGGGGGAGAGAGACACAGGAGAGGGGGAGAGAAACACAGGAGAGGGGTTAAGAGGCAAAGGAGAGGGAGAGGGGGAAAGGAGACACAGGGGAGGGTGGGAGACAGAGGGGAGTGAGATTGGGGAAGGAGACAAAGGGGAGGGGGAGGTGGGAAAGAGATACATGAGAGGGAGAGGGGGGAAAGAGACACACTATATAATCTCATATATAGTTGTGGTAATTGCGAGTTTGTGTATAACACTCGCAATTACCGCCACAAGTTGCTCATTGCATGGGGTGGGAGAGGGTGAGGAGAGAGACAGGGGAGAGGGTGCGAGAGAGACACAGGAGAGGGGGGAAGTAGACACAGGGAAGTGAGGAGATACATGTGAGGGAGACGGGGGGGAACGAGACGGGAGGGAGGGGAGGGAGAGGAGATAAAAAGCGATACACGGAAGGTAGATGGGGGAAAGAGACACATTATATCATCTCATATATAGTTGTGGTAATTGCCAGTTTGTGTGTAATGCTCGCAATTAACACCGCAAAAACTCACCACAAAGGGGAGGGGGAAGGTGGAAAGAGACACAGGGGAGGGAGAGGGGGAAAAGCTACAGGGGAGGGGGAGGGAGAGGGGCAAACAGACACAGGGGAAAGAGAGGGGGAGAGAAAAAGAGGAGGGAGAGGGAAGAAAGACACGGGGAGGGGAGGGAGAGGGGGAAAGAGATAAAGGTGAGGGAGAGGGGGGGGGAAACAGACACTGGGGAGGAAGGGGTAGGAAACAGAGACAGGGGAGGAAGAGGGGGGAAAGATAGAGGGGAGGGAGAGGGGGGAAAGAGATAGAGGGGAGGGAGAGGGGGGAAAGAGATAGAGGGGAGGGAGAGGGGGGAGAGACACATGGGAGGGAAAAGGTGGACCACAGGAGAGGGGGAGGGAGAGGTGGGAAAGAGACACAGGAGAGGGAGAGGGGGAAGAGACAAAGGAGTGGGGGACCAGACACAGTGGAGGAAGAGGGGGTAGAGACACAGGGGAGGGGGAGGGAGAGGTGGGAAGAAAGAGAAACAAGGAAGGAAGAGGGGGAAAAAGGCACTGGGAGGGGAGGGAGAGGGGAGAAAGAGAAACAAGGGAGGGAGGGGGGAAAGGCACTGGGAGGGGAAGGGGGAAAGAGATACAGGGAAATTTAAGGGGGAAGTGGGGGAAAAACAGAGAGGAGAGAGGGGGAAGAGACAAAGGGGAGGGGGAAAGAAGAACAGGGGAGGGAGAAGGGGTAAAAGACACAGGGAAGGGAGAAGGTGGAAAGAGGCACAGGGGAGGGAGAGGATGGGAGAGAAAAAGGGGAAGGGAGAGGGGGGAAAGAGACACAGGGGAGGGGTAGGGAGAGGTGGGAAAGAGACACAGGAGAGGGAGAGAGGGGAACAGACACAGGAGAGGGAGAGAGGGGAACAGACACAGGAGAGGGAGAGAGGGGAACAGACACAGGAGGGAGAGGGGGAAGAGATATATGGGAGGGAGAGGGGGAAAGAGACACACTATGTAATCTCATATATAGTTGTGGTAATTGCAAGTTTGTGTGTAATGCTCGCAATTACCACCACCAGTTGCTCATTGCACGGCAAGTGGGTGGGAGAGGGTGAGGGGAGAGACAGTGTAGAGGGTGGAAGAGAGCCAGGGGAGAGAGAGACACAGGAGAGGGGTTAAGAGGCACAGGAGAGGGGTTAAGAGTCACAGGAGAGGGAGAGGGGAAAGGAGACAAAGGGGAGGGAGGAGATACATGGGAGGGAGAGGGAAGTGAAACAGGGAATGGAGAAGAGTCACAGGGGAGGGAGACGGGATAAGACAGAGGGTACGGAGAGTGGGGAAGAGAAACAGGGGATGGAGAGGGGAGCGAGACACAGGGGAGGGAGAGGGGGGAACAGACACAAGGGAGGGAGAGGGGGGAACAGACACAAGGGAGGGAGAAGGGAGAACAGACACAGGGGAAATAGAGGGGGAAGAGAAACATGGGAGGGAGAGGGGAGAAAGAGATACAAGGGAGATAAAGGTGAGGGAGAGGGGGAAACAGACACAGGGGAGGGAGAGGGGAGGAAAGAGACACAGGGGAGTGAGAGGAGGAAGAGACAAAGGAGAGGGGGTAGGAGGAACGGGAGGGAGGGTGGGAACAGACATGGGAAACAGACACAGGGGAGGGAGACGGTGGAAAGAGACACAGGGGAAGGAGAGGTTGAAAGACACAGGGGAGGGGGAGGGAGAGGGGGAAAGAGATACAGGTGAGGGAGAGGGGGGGGGGGGGGGAACAGACACAGGGGAAATAGAGGGGGATAGAAACAGGGGAGGGAGGGTGGAGAAAGAGACACAAGGGAGTGAGAGGGGTAAAGAGGCACGGGCAGGGGAGGGAGAGGGGTAAAGAGGCACGGGCAGGGGAGGGAGAGGGGTAAAGAGATACAGGTGAGGGAGAGGGGGGGAAACAGACACAGGGGAGAGAGAGGGGGAAGAAACAAAGGGAGGGAGGAAAGAGGAGGGGGAACAGAAATGGGGAGGGAGATGGGGAACAGACGCAGGGGAGGGAGAAGGTGGAAAGAGACACAGAGGAGGCAGAGGGGGAACAGACACAGGGGAAAGATAGGGGGATAGAAACAGGGGAGGGAGAGGGGAGAAAGAGACACAAGGAAGGGAGAGTAGGAAAAGGCACGGGAAGGGGAGGGAGAGGGGGAAAGAGATACAGGTGAGGGAGAGGGGTGGAAAGAGACACAGGGGAGTGAAACGGGGAAGCAGGGGAGGTAGAAGGTGGAAAGAGACACATGGGAGGGAGAGGGGGAATGAGGCACAGGGGAGGGGAGGGAGAGGGGAAGAGACAAAGGGAAGGGGGAAAGAGGAACAGGGGGAAGAAACAAAGGGAGGGAGGAAAGAGGAGGGGGAACAGAAATGGGGAGGGAGATGGGGAACAGACGCAGGGGAGGGAGAAGGTGGAAAGAGACACAGAGGAGGCAGAGGGGGAACAGACACAGGGGAAAGATAGGGGGAGAGAAACAGGGGAGGGAGAGGGGAGAAAGAGACACAAGGAAGGGAGAGTAGGAAAAGGCATGGGAAGGGGAGGGAGAGGGGGAAAGAGATACAGATGAGGGAGAGGGGTGGAAAGAGACACAGGGGAGTGAAACGGGGAAGCAGGGGAGGTAGAAGGTGGAAAGAGACACATGGGAGGGAGGGGAGAGGGGAAGAGACAAAGGGAAGGGGGAAAGAGGAACAGGGGAGGGAGAGGGGGGAAGATACAGGGGGGAAAGGTCGGAGAGACACATGGGAGGGAGAAGGTGGAAAGAGACACTGGAGACGGAGAGGGGGGAAAGATACACAGGGGACTAGGAGGGAGAGGTGGGAAAGAGACACAGGAGAGGGAGAGGGGTAAGAGACAAAGGAGAGGGGGAGAGAAACAGGGGAGGAAGATGGGAGAAAGATACAAGGGAGATACAGGTGAGGGAGAGGGTGAAACAGACACAGGGGAGGGAGAGAGGAGGAAAGAGACACAGAGGAGGGAGAGGGGGAAGAGACAAAGGAGAGGGGGTAGGAGGAACGGGAGGGAGAGGGGGAACAGACATGTGGAGGGAGAGGGGAAACAGACACAGGGGAGGGAACAGGTGGAAAGAGACACAGGGGAAGGAGAGGTTGAAAGAGACACAGGGGAGGGGGAGGGAGAGGGGGGAGAGGCACAGGTGAGGTAGAGGGGGGAACAGACACAGGGGAAAGGGAGGGGGAGAGAAAGAGACACAAGGAAGGGAGAGGTGGAAGAGACACAGAGGAGGGAGAGGGGGGAACAGACATAAGGGAGGGAGAAGGGGGAGAGACACAGGGGAGGGAGAGGGGGAACAGACACAAGGGAAATAGAGGGGGAGAGAAACAGGGGAGGGAGGGTGGAGAAGAGACACAAGGGAGGGAGAGGGGGAAAGAGGCACGGGGAGGGGAGGGAGAGGGGGAAAGAGATACAGGTGAGGGAGAGGGGGAAACAGACACAGGGGAGGGAGAGGGGAGGAAAGAAACACAGGGGAGGGAGAGGGGAGGAAAGAAACACAGGGGAGTGAAAGGGGGAAGTGACAAAGGGAGGGGGGAAAGAGGAACAGGGGAGGGAGAGGGGTAACAGACATGGGGAGGGAGAGGGGGAACAGATACAGGTGAGGGAGAAGGTGGAAAGAGACACAGGGGAGGCAGAGGGGAGAAAGAGACACAAGGAAGGGAGAGTAGGAAAAGGGCACGGGAAGGGGAGGGAGAGGGGGAAAGAGATACAGGTGAGGGACAGGGGAAAACAGACACAGGGGAGGTAGAGGGTGGAAAGAGACACAGGGGAGGGAGAGGGGGAAGAGACAAAGGAAAGGGGGAAAGAGGAACAGGGGAGGGAGAGGGGGAAGAGACAAAGGAAAGGAGGAAAGAGGAACAGGGGAGGGAGAGGGGGAAGAGACAAAGGAAAGGAGGAAAGAGGAACAGGGGAGGGAGAGGGGGAAGAGACAAAGGAAAGGGGGGGAAAGATACAGGGGGGAAAGGAGGGAGAGACACATGGGAGGGAGAAGGTGGAAAGAGACACTGGAGAGGGAGAGGGGGGAAAGATACACAGGGGAGGAGGAGGGAGAGGTGGGAAAGAGACACAGGAGAGGGATAGGGGGAAGAGACAAAGGAGAGGGGGATAGAAAAAGGGGAGGGAGAGGGGGAACAGACAGAGGGGAGGGAAAGGGGCACCAGACACAGTGGAGGAAGAGGGGAGAGAGACATAGGGGAGGGAGAGGGAGGAAAGAGTCAAAGGGGGTGGAGAGAGGGGAAGAGACACAGGGGAGGGGTAGGGAAAGTTGGGAAAGAGATACAGGAGAGGGAGAGGGGGGAACAGAAACAGGGGAGGGAGAGGGTGGAAAGAGACACACTATGTCATCTCATATATAGTTGTGGTAATTGCGAGTTTGTGTGTAATGCTCGCAATTACCACCGCCAGTTGCTCATTGCACGGCGAGTGGGTGGGAGAGGGTGAGTAGAGAGACAGGGTAGAGGGTGGGAGATAGACAGGGGAAGAGAGACACAGGAGAGGGGGGAGAGACACAGGAGAGGGGTTAAGAGGCACAGGAGAGGGAGAGGGGAAAGGAGACAAACGGGAGGGAGGAGATACATGGGAGGGAGAGGGGGGAACGAGACAGGAGGAAGTGTGAAGAGAAACAGGGAATTGAGAAGAGTCACAGGGGAGGGAGACGGGATAAGACACAGGGTACGGAGAGTGGGGAAGAGAAACAGGGGATGGAGAGGGGAGGGAAAGACACAGGGGAGGTTGGGGTGGAACAGACACAGGGGAAATAGAGGGGGGAAAGAAACAGAAGAGGGAGAGGGGAGAAAGATACAAGGGAGATAAAGGTGAGGGAGATGGGGAGACAGACACAGGGGAGGAAAGAGACACAGGGGAGTAAAAGTGGGAAGAGGGGAGAGACACAGGGGAGGGAGAGGGGAGAAAGAGACACAAAGAAGGGAAAGGGGGAAAAAGCCACGGGGTGGGGAGGGAGAGGGGGAAACAGACACAAGGAAGGGGGAGGGAGAGGGGGAAGAGACACAGAGGAGGGATAGGGGGAACAGACATAAGGGAGGGAGAAGGGGGGACAGACACAGGGGAAATAGAGGGGGAGAGAAAAAGGGGAGGGAGGGTGGAGAAAGAGACACAAGGGAGGGAGAAGGGGAAAGAGATACAGGTGAGGGAGAGGGGGGAAACAGACACAGGGGAGGGAGAGGGGAGGAAAGAAACACAGGGGAGTGAAAGGGGGAAGCAGTGGAGAGACACAGGGGAGGGAGAGGGGGAAGAGACAAAGGGAGGGGGGAAGAGGAACAGACATGGGGAGGGAGAAGGTGGAAAGAGACACAGGGGAAAGAGAGGGGGAGAGAAACAGGGGAGGGAGAGGGGAGAAAGAGACACAAGGAAGGGAGAGTAGGAAAAAGGCAAGGGGAGGGAGAGGGGGAAAGATACAGGTGAGGGAGAGGGGAAAACAGACACAGGGAAGGGAGAGGGGTGGAAAGAGACACAGTGGAGTGAAAGGGGGAAGCAGGGGAGAAACATAGGGGAGGGAGAGGGGGAACAGACACAGGGGAGGTAGAAGGTGGACAGAGACACAGGGGAGGGAGAGGGGGAAAGAGGACCAGGGGAGGGAGAGGGGGGGAAAGATACAGGGGGAAAGGTGGGAGAGACACATGGGAGGGAGAAGGTGGAAAGAGACAACGGAGAGGGAGAGGGGGAAAGATACGCAGGGGAGGAGGAGGGAGAGGTGGGAAAGAGACACAGGAGAGGGAGAGGGGGGAAGAGACAAAGGAGAGGGGGAACAGACACAGGGGAGGGAGAGGGGGTCCAGACACAGGGGAGGGAGAGGGGGTCCAGACACAGGGGAGGGAGAGGGGGTCCAGACACAGGGGAGGGAGAGGGGGTCCAGAGACATAGGGGAGAATGTGGGGAGAGAGACATAGGGGAGGGAGAGGGGGGAAAGAGACAAAGGGGATGGAGAGAGGGGAAGAGACACAGGGTAGGGGTCGGGAAAGATATACAGGAGAGGGAGAGGGGGGAAAGAGACACACTATGTAATCTCATATATAGTTGTGGTAATTGCGAGTTTGTGTATAACACTCACAATTACCGCCACAAGTTGCTCATTGCACGGCGAGTGGGTGGGAGAGGGTGAGGAGAGAGAGAGACAGGGAGAGAGAGAGACAGGATAGGGGGGAGAGACACAGGAGAGGGAGAGGGGGAAAGGAGACAAAGGGGAGGGAGGAGGTACATGGGAGGGGCAAAGAAAAGGGTAATGGAGAAGAGACACAGGGGAGGGAGAGGGGATAAGACACAGCGGAGGGAGAGTGGGGAAGAGACACAAGGGATGGATGGGGGGGAAGAGACACAGGGGAGGCAGAGGGGGAGGGAGAGGGGTAACAGACACAAGGGAAAGAGAGGGGGAGAGAAACAGGGGAGGGACAGGAGAGAAAGAGACACAAGGGAGGGAGAGGGAGGAAAGAGGCATGGGGAGGGGAGGGAGAGGGGGGTACGAGATCCAGGATGAGGGAGTGGGGGGAAACAGACACAGGGGAGGGAGAGGGGAAAGTGGGGAAGAGACACAGGGGAGGGAGAGGGGGAAGAGACAAAGGGAAGGGGGAAAGAGGAACAGGGGATGGAGAGCGGGAACAGACACAGGGGAGGGAGAAGGTGAAAATAGACACAGGGGAGGGAGAAGGTGAAAATAGACACAGGGGAGGGAGAAGGTGAAAATAGACACAGGGGAGGGAGAAGGTGAAAATAGACACAGGGGAGGGAGAAGGTGAAAATAGACACAGGGGAGGGAGAAGGTGAAAATAGACACAGGGGAGGGAGAGGGGGAAGAGGCACAGGGGAGGGCAGGGAGACGGGGGAAGAGACACAGGGGAGACAGACACAGGGGAGGGAGAGGGGGAAAGAGACACAGGGCAGGAAGAGTGGAAAAGAGAGACACAGGAGGAAGAGTGGGGAAAGAGGCACTTGGGAGGGGGGAAAGACACTCAGGGGAGGGAGAGGGGAAAACAGACACAGGAGAGGTAAAGGAGAGTAAAGAGACACAGAAGTATGAGAGGGGGAAGCGGGGGAGAAACACAGGGGAGAAAGAGGGGGGACGAGACAAAGGAGAGGGGGTGAAGAGAAACAGGAGAGTGGGGGAAAGAGACGGAGGGTGGGAAAATATTATCCCGTCATGTGTGATGGACAATTGATTAGTATAATATAAAAATTCAACCTCAATTGTCAATGTTAATTACAACACAAACTTTTCTTATCAGGGTCAACTATAATCATAATTCCTCCACAATTCGCTATTTTTATTTTTAATATATATTCAGCCAGGGCCCTACAATCCTAAACATTTAAATATATTCACCCAGGGTCACCATTATTATACAAATACATAAATATTTAACCAGGATAAAATATATAACTATAATTAAGCAAATGTACACATATTCAGCAGGGTCACCTATAATTAGCATAACAACATATAAATGTACATATAAATACATAAATGAATATTAAGCCAGGAATACCTGTTATCATACAGTATTAATATCTATACACACAGAATACCTATAATCAATAGATTACTTTCTACCAATAGTAAAGCCTCGTTACAATATGCCCGACAATACCTTGACACGACTCACATTTATCATTAAACAAGTACACAACATGGCTGGCTTGTTCTTTGTCAGGGTGATAGGGTTCAACAAAATGTTGTAATTCAGCCCATTTAGCACACATTACTTTGATGAGTGCAGTAGGTGCTTCCTCCCTTCCCTCCTCTTCACCTGAAGAAGAAAGTTCATCTGCCACTCCTTGCTGCTCTCTCTGAAGTTCCTGCAGCTCCTCAGTGCTGAGCTCTTCTCTGTGCTCCTTCACTAGCTCTTCAATGACTGCATTAGTCACCTCCAGGCCCATGGACTTGCCTAGAAACAAAATGTTCTCCACTATTCTGCTAGGTTCAGACTCCAAGTTTACTGGAGCTACAGCTTCTGGACACAATTTCCTCTAGCCATAGTTCATTGTCCTTTGAGAGATGTCACATCAGGCCTTATCTGAGTGACAGAGTGGAGGATATTGAAATGGTCCTTCCGGAACTCTTAGTGTCAACTGAGTATCCAATGTCACTTCAAGCACCTCCAGAAGAGGGTCTTGGTATGCAGCTTCTTAAAGTTGGGGATGACCTGCTGTTCCATGGGCTGGATCAGTGGAGTTTTATTAGGGGGCAAGAACTTAATAGTTATGAACTTAAAGTCCTCCAGCAAGTTGTCCTCCATGTCTGGAGGGTGAGCAGGAGCTTTGGTCATGATTAACAGAGCCCTCAGAGGTAATTCTTTCTCCTCCAAATACTTCTTCACAATTGGGACAAACATATTTTTCATCCATTCAGTGAAGAGTATTCTGGTTAACCAGGCTTTTCTATTGGCCCTCCAAATGACACTTGAGTTGCTTTTCTGCAGGGGTGTTTGGTGTTGTACACTAGTAGAGGCTTGACTTTTAAATCCCCACTAACCTGTCCTTTATTGGCTTGTGCCATGACAATGACTTCTCTTTTTGGGTGATGTAGGTTCTGGTAGGTATCGTCTTCCAAAATAACTGTCTTGTCACAGTCTAACACTTGTTGCGAAACAAAAGACTCAGCCTCCACATACTTACCTTATTAAATTGCAATTTGGCCAATTGAATAGGGCTCTATTTAAGCACATAGCATATTTTTTTTACATACTTTTTTAGTTAGTGAAGATCTTGCATTTGGATAGAAGTTCACTAACTAAAAGCTTCTGTAAAAAAAAAATGCTATGTGCTTATATAGAGCCCTTTTCAATTGGCCAAATCGCTATTTAATAAGTCTGTTAGCCCTTGTAGTGTTATGTTAAAGCTACATTATATTCTATGTGTTATTTCCATCTGTAAACATTTATTAGGAGTCATGTAATCAAGGTCAAAACTGAGAAAAGAAAATGTAATAATGCAATAGAATATAATTTCATATAAAAGTTAAACATCTAAAGGCTGTGTCTTTTTCTTCTAAACATATTTGTCCATTATCAAACTTACTTACACAAAAAAATGTGACCACACTGGACTTTTAGTAACATAAGGTAAAGTATGAGATTTGTCCAATACATCTTAGGTGTCCAACACACCCTAAAAGTCCTTTATCATAATCTAGCACTGTTTTTATAAACTGCCTATTGCCTGTTAGCCAATGAGATTTAGTCTCTTACGATTGAATTTCCCTTTATTATTGTTCATTTCTTGACAGGAACAAGCCCATAAATTATAGGGGACTCCACTGACTTGAATGGAAAAATAAACACTTACACAGTGTGATCAGGATGGCCGCATATAGCGGTGGTTTCTTGAATGAAGTGCTGATACCGGCTTGAAAGTGCAGCAAATAGGTTTATTTGAAGAAAGAAAATACAGCGGTAGCCGTAGCTCTGCTTAAAATAACGGGAGATAAACGACTATGTCTTCGTGAGGTGGGAAACTGCCACCTTGTGGCCAGGTATATACAGTCCTTTAATCTTGGGAGTCTGCCACCTTGTGGCCAGGAAACAAAGAGTCCTTTAGACTTGGGGTAGTGCCACCTTGTGGCCAGGAAACAAAGAGTCCTTTAGACTTGGGGTAGTGCCACCTTGTGGCCAGGAAACAAAGAGTCCTTTAGACTTGGGGTAGTGCCACCTTGTGGCCAGGAAACAAAGAGTCCTTTAGACTTGGGGTAGTGCCACCTTGTGGCCAGGAAACAAAGAGTCCTTTAGACTTGGGGTAGTGCCACCTTGTGGCCAGGAAACAAAGAGTCCTTTAGACTTGGGGTAGTGCCACCTTGTGGCCAGGAAACAAAGAGTCCTTTAGACTTGGGGTAGTGCCACCTTGTGGCCAGGAAGTAAACAGTCTCTTTACTGGTGAGATTAGGTCCCCACCTTCAGTGGGACACAGCTCCTCACTCAGTGGGACACAGCTCCTCACTCAGTGGGACACAGCTCCTCACTCAGTGGGACACAGCTCCTCACTCAGTGGGACACAGCTCCTCACTCAGTGGGACACAGCTCCTCACTCAGTGGGACACAGCTCCTCACTCTGTAACATAGTTGCGGGTGAAGCATAGGGCCCGCCCATCTCTCCCTTATGCTTCACCCCAGGGACCCTTGCATACACAAACTCACTTGTATAAACTTCTCTTTTACTTCACTTCTTCCCTGGGGCATAATACTTCAGCTAGACCGTGCTTAGGCCTTTAAGGCAAAACTCTGCCTGGGGATCCTCACTTATTCCCTTCACTTACTTGGCTTCCTTGTAACTTCACCTCCTGGGTCTGAAGTCACTCTTCCAGCTCATACAACTCGCTGTAGTCCCCGTTCTCCCAGTAACCGTCACGAGGCAATCCTTTACAGGGTAGTTTACAAACTTCACTGTACTTCCACAGCAGATCACCTTCCACTCTGGGCTTGCTTCTCTTGGCAGCACACCTGCCTAGGGCCTAGTCAGCCCCTCCCCCCTTTTCCATGTCTGCTTTCCAGTCTTTTAAAGGGAAGTTGTTCCAATTAGGAGTTCTTCAGAAGTTTTAACTCCTTCACTTCTGTCAAGAACTCACACTCCACTTGCTTGTCATCACTTCCAAGGAGCAAACGATCACAACAGTTACTTACTTAAATCAGTAAGAAAATTACAAAGCACATGTTTTAACTCATCTATAAAAGCATGTTTTGAAAAACGTTTACAATTACTTTTGTTACTGTTCCATGTTAAATTGCTGAGCTCATGATACACACGCTTTGGCACAATAATTTATAAAACCACTTGAGATACACCAAGTTTTAGCAGACCTATCAACATTTATTTTTTTTCTAATTAAATACTAGATTTATGACATTTTCCCTACTTATTGGTGTAGGTCAGGTTCAACATTTTCGAACCTTCATTTTTTTTTATTGTACCATGTCCCTTTAATCCTAATTGAAAGAAACTTTTTTTCTTAAATGATCAGACATATATGGTATTGTCTGTTTTACATTTATTCTTTATAAATTTTAAGAAATTAAATTTTAAAAGTTTAAAATGTATTCTAGCAATGAATTAACTACTCATGGGTGAGGAAAAGGGGGAGGGTTAGTATAATCAATAGGGAGATATTGCTAAGTAACTCAAGTACAGTGGCAGGCACTTCATAACTACAGGTTTATAACATAAGGTGTATGATCGCTAATGCCAGAAACTTGCCAGGAAAAATGGGAGAGTTATAATTATTAACAGTTAATGAGAAATGGTATTTAATAGGCATTATTGAAACATGGTGGGATGACTCTCGTGACTGGACTTTT
Organism: Discoglossus pictus; assembly: GCA_027410445.1. Classification (NCBI taxonomy): domain Eukaryota; kingdom Metazoa; phylum Chordata; class Amphibia; order Anura; family Alytidae; genus Discoglossus; species Discoglossus pictus. The sequence continues at coordinate 43,225,198 of CM050167.1, read as the reverse complement.
AATCTGGATGGTAAAAGAGGAGGAAGGATTTACCTGTATTTTAATCCTGAATTTAAGCCTATAGTCAGAAAAAAATATGTATGCTGGAACTAGTGATAATGTTAAATCATTGTGGGTAGAGTTAAATAGCTGAGCAGCATATCCTAAAAGAATATTGGCAGGCGTATGCTATAAACTCCCAAATATAATTGAAAGTGAGGAACTGCGATTATTGTTACAGATTGGAAATGCAGCTAAGCATGGGCAAGTTCTCATAATGGGAGATTTTAACTACCCTGAAATAAACTGGATAAATGAGACCGGCAGTTCAGCTAAGGGGAGCAGGTTCTCGAGTGCACTCAGAGATCATTATCTGGCCCAGGTTAAGCAGGAAACTAGAATGAGGCTATCTTGGATTTAGTCATCACAAATAATATTGATATAGTATCTAATGTTGAAATAGGGAAACCTTTGGGAAAAAATGATCACAACACAGTCTCATTTGAGATCAAATAAAAAAATAAACTGTAAGGGGCCAACAGAAACTCTCAAAAGGGCAGATTTTAACCGTCTAAGGGCAGAATTACAAAGTATAGACTGGGACAAAGATCTGACAGGTAAAAATACTGAACATAAATGGACAACGTTCAAATTCTTACTATATATGCATACATATACCATGTGGAAACAAAAGTAAAAGGAGTAAATCACATCCAGTGCGGCTTTACAATAATTTAAAGATCAAGATACAGAATAAAATGCAGGCGTTTAAATTTTACGTAAAAGAGCAACTAAATGGCAGATGAGGGGGTAACTCAATGCCAAGCAGCAGCTGCAAAGGCAAGTAAAATATTAGCATATATTAAGAAGTTATAGAAGCAAGGGAAGCAAATATACTTATGCCACTATACAAATCCCTTGTATGCCCTCATTTTGAAAATGGAGTACAATTTTGGGCATTACTACATAAAAAGGACATTGTAGAGCTGGAAAAAGTACAGAGAAGAGAAACAAAACTAATAAGGGGGATGGAGGAGCTAAGTTATGAAGAAAGTCTAACCAAATTAAACTTTCTCTAAAAAAAGGTGTCTAAGAGGGGAAGTAATTATCTTATACAAATACATCCAGGTTCAAATTAAGGCTTTGTCAATTGAACTTTTTATACCAAGAGGTTTTAAACTGACAAGAGGACATCCTTTTGAGGTTAGAAGTAAAAAGATTCCACCTTAAAGAAAGAAAAGGGTTCTTCACAATAAGGGTGGTTAATCTGTGGAATTATCTTCCAAAGGAGGTAGTGACAGAGACTTTGATAGATAACTTTAAAAATGGATTGGATATATTTTTTAGTCAAAAGGACATTTAGGGTTATCTATTATATATTCATAGTAAGTTTAACCAATACACCATCATGCTAGATAATAAAGGTAGGCATAATAAAATAAAATTGCTAAAATGGAATGTTTTACATTTACAGACCTCAACCTTATTATTATTTTGGTTTCTAATGGAAGGGCTTCAAGTGCCTTCTTGTGATCACTATACAGGTTGAGTGCTAGCCTGCACCATTACTTCCATGATTTTATATGATTTTAAAAAGACCAATTTACTTGCAGTAAAATGTTTTGGAGCTGTCCTTCTCTTTTTTCACAAGCATACAGCTTATCCCTTAACTTAACACTTTCAAAATTACCCTCATTAATGAGACAAATTTACACTAATTAATGTGAGTACACGCTACACTGTAAAATAACAGTTAAATCATTACCACAAGCTAAAAACACAACAAGACTTGCTAGAAAATAACTAACCCTTAATATATAGAAAATAGTGTCAGCTTACATAAAAGTGCTGGAACTGTAATGAATATAGGAGACATCCTTGTTTTTAGCTAGTTAGATTTTCTCTCCTTATGGGTAACAGGGGGAACCAGATGTGGATTTCTTGCTCACTGTGACTTAGGGAGTAAAGCTGTACCTCACTGACAAGGCCCATAGAGGCCGAAACGAGTCTGGGGTTTACTGTTTCTCCTGTTCGGGGTAGAATTGCCTGGTATTTTTGGGTGGGGGCACTCTTTTGAGTGAGACCAGACTGATATACTACAGGATATTCTTTCCTGTGAAGGGCAAAAGTGAGCTAAAAGAGGCTGCTCTCTGAGTAGGTAACCAGACCTATAGGACAAACCTACTTAGGTATTGTTCAATCTCAGATCGTCTCATTCCTTCCTTCAGGATTTTTCTCGTGCTGATCTCTATTCTTTGGAACTCCTTGCCTCGTACTACTAGACTATCCTGTTACCTCAAATCTTTCAAGACCATACTAAAAACTCATCTATTTAAAAAAGAGTATTGCCTACATTGTTAATATGTGCAACACTTTGTACCTTACCATTCTATACCTCATTCAAACCCTCTAGACTGTAAGTTTGCAAGATTTCAATCTAATTGTGTGATTTAAAAAAAGCACTTTGTATACTTGATTGTAAACTCAATAACAGAGCCCTCTATTTTTTTGCGAATTGTTAAAATTGTTTTTGACTTGTATCCCGATACGGAATATGTTGGCGAATTACAAATAAAGGATATTTATAATAATACTACTAATAATAAAATAATTCTTAAAATGAATTTCTTTCTTGTTTTTCACCTTTGTAAGGTTTGTCAAAATAATATTGTCTGCAAAAATGCTAATCTTAAATTCCCCTTTTCCAACTTTGAACCCATTGATATTTCTGTGTTCTCTTTGCAGCACAATGTTCTGTAGCAATAGCAAATAATGCTGGAGAAAGTGGAAAACCTTAATGTGTACCTCTTTGAATATTTATATTTGTCCTTGCCTCTGACTCTCATGCGCAGGTTGCTCCTTGTGATTCCATTCACATGGTGCCCACAATCAGTATCCAGTCAGTTGCTCTCAGTGCAATAGTCAACATGCATATTGTATCAAACATAAGGACTTGTGCATCTAAGATTTAAACATGATTTAATTCAATAAATACATTTACCACTGTTAAAATAAAAAACTGTACTCAGTGTCGCTATATAGTTACATCTGTTTTTATGTGTAAAAGCTTTGTAAATCTTGGAATAATAAATAAATATATGTACTACAGTGACATTTCCTTCTAAATAGTTATTCAACAGCTGAATAGGCATACCAGTCGAAGCACATTTACCTATCTGACATCACACTAATGCAACAACTCCTCTACCAATGTGTTCAGCACTTTTGTGCTAAATACCAGATTGGCTACAACCAAGTATTTTGAAAAAGGTAGTTTAATTCTATTCTAATTAAATAATGATTGGGTCCTCTGTGTTAGGAACACTTTAGCACTAATTTCTATTTATTTATTTTTGATACTAACATCTATAAAAAATTATAAAAAAATGAGCCAAAAGCCATACATTTTATAACTATGTGTGTACCAAAAGACTATTAGGTGTAATAACTCTAAGGAAGCTATTCAGCAATAAAAAAATGCGTTCTTAGTTGGCAGTCCACCAAGCAGTAAACAAAGAACTTTCCAATAGGATATTAATCCACTGGTGTGAGTTGAAATTTTTCTTGATTCATAGCAGGTTATTAGGATGCTTGTTTCTTTCCCCAAAGGATGTTTGAAGATCTCTGTGTTCCAGGGCTGTATTGTAACAATAGAACAAAACGTGCAGTGCAACTAACACAGATTCCTTTCCCTTTAAAGAATCATACAATTTCAATTTTAGTTTGATTATCCTACTGAACAGTAAGGGCATAACTGATAAAAAAAGAAGGACTGCATACCTAAAAGAAGTAGTGTCAAATTATTTTCCTTATATTTTTTATGCTACTAAATCTATCAAATGCTAATAACTATTATGACAGTAAAAATATTAATTAATGAACGCTTTCTCCACTAAGTGAAAAAAAACAAATTGCTGTCAATACAAAGACAGTTCCCCGCAGTGCTTAGCTCAGAAATATTGTACCAGACAGGAAAAAAAAAGTACCAAATGTAAGAAAACAACAAAGTCCAAGACATTAGACTATAATGATTCATTAAAGCACTTTTGATGATACCAGAAAACTGTTAGACTGACAATAGCATGAATCTGGGGAAATTAGACACTTTCACCCTTATTAAATTGCAATTGTGCAAATTCTAAGCCTTTGATCTTTCACTTCCACAAGAGTTACAATCTCTAAAATCGCAAGTCGCTATTCAATTGTTCCAATTCCCCAAGCCCACAAATGTTTTTACACCCGTAAACGGCAAATGTAGGAGAAAATCCTACAAGTGCTAGAGAGGACCAATCGCACATCGGACCCCTAAACGCTAACTGATTGACATGTAAACTCCATGTTTTACGGACATCATGATGACGGTCTAATTTTCTATTGGCTGTTTCTAAATGGGTGGTTACGGTCTTGCATAATTGATCCTATTCCCGCCCTGAACTGCTACAGATGAGTGCATGGTTTACGGTTTCGGCTTTCGGCCCGTAACTTGCGGGCTGGTTCAATCGAATAACACTGGATTTGTAGCAGACTGCGAGCCCACAGCAGGCCCGCAGACATACGGGCTATATATCGCAACATATTAGCATTTGAGAAGTGAATAGACCATTTTGCCAATCCAGCACTATGTCTTAATCTATGCATGATAAAAATAATTGCAAGTACTGATGCAAGTTGAAGAACTACTTTAGTCCTATTTTCTATGGAAAAAATACATGGCATTTAAAGGAACATGAAGTCACTTTACAGACTCTGCACCACGAGATAGTGGTTGGAAAAGGATACTGAAAAACATGCTTTCATTTTTAAATTGCTGCCACAGTAACTGAGTTATGAGCATTTGAAGTTAGTGGTTTTAAGCTGCATCTAACCTGTCATTGCGTGTCTGAATACACCATGAGCTATAACAGATGGTGGAACTAATAAGAATCAGCAGCCTTATTAAATTGTGATTCGGCCAATTGAAAAGGGCTCTATATAAGCACAGAGCATAGTTTTTTTTACAGAAGTTTCTAGTTAGTGAAGACCTTGCTTTTGGATAGAAGTTCACTAACTAAAAACTTCTATTAAAAAAATATGCTCTGTGCTTATAGAGCCCTATTCAATTGGCTGAATCGCAATTTAATAAGGCTGCTGATGTGCAGGTTGTGGAAGAAACTGATAAAGTCAAGTATTTAGCTCTAGACTACATACATTATTCTTTTTCACCTATTGCAAAGCATGTTGACATTGCAGACGTAACTTTGAATCCTACCATCTTATTCATTTATTTTTTTACCAGTTATTTTTATTTTGGTTACAAGTTAAAATTGAAAGGTTTTATAAACTATAAAGGGTTGATATGAGACAGTTTATTCATTTTATAAAATGTATTGTAAAGGACCACAGAACAATGAAAAAATATATTTGTTTGAAAACTTAAGTTTCATTAAGAAAAAAAAAATTTGTTGCCTCTGGAGAGTTCTATTATATATTGGTGGAAGTTTTGTGTGAAGGGCATTTACATTTCAGGAGAGCTATTGTTGCAGAGATTTATACTAAGAATCTGCTTCTGTGCCAGTGAAAGGAAACGGGCATTGGGTCTTTTTCAATCTTAAAATTGGTCTCTGTTGCCTCATTCCCCACTGTTATCCTTCACTGACAAAACACTCAAACTCATATTTCAACTCTGAGGAAATGATGCAACAAACACAAAATGAATTCCTGTACTAACAGAGCCATTAAAAAATCAGATTTTCTCAAAAATGCTTTTTGCCTATGGTTTACACAACTGCTAATATTGTGGTTTTGTGAGTCTGATTGCACATTGGACCCCTAAACGCTAATTGATTGACATGTAACCTCCATGTTTTACTGACATCATGAGGATGGTCTCATTTTCTATTGGCTGTTTCGAAATGGGAGGTTGCGGTCTTCCTTAATTGATCATATTCCCGCCTTGAACTGCTACATACGAGTGCATGGTTTACGGTTTCGGCTTACTTAACTTACTTAAAGTGTTGTTGTTTTTTTTAATTCAGTGCAGTGGTTCTTTGATTCAATAAATAATATTAATTTGAAAAAGAGATGCAGGGGGATTTAAAACTACAACCTACCATTCTAAAAAGTCTTCATATTAAACAGGAAGCATATAAATCAATAAATCTGAAACAGAATCAGTATCATAGTTACAGCCTAAACCTTTTTATCTATGCAGTTTTTGTAGGACCAATCTATGTAACAGACAACTAAATATGACAATATTAGCGACTTGCCCGTCAAAAAATGACGGTGATAAAATTGTAAGGCTGGTAATGCTGTTTGCCACACAATGTAAGGCTTTTAGTTCTTCCGCGCTCATTGCGAGCCTCTCCCCTCGTGTAATTTTGCTCCTCTGAGCACCCTGGTCGTTCATTGTGAGCTCCGCGCTGAGCGCCTTTGGCAAAGTGAGTCTCTCCTCTGATCTATTTTTTTTTAAATATAAATTAATTTGTTTATAATAATTAATTAATTAATTAAATAATACATTTATATACTTTACCTATTTGTAATGAATATATCCAGGAATCAATATGCTGTAGAGCTAACAATCGCTGTTGTTTTTCATGCAGCATACAATGTACATTTGGACTGTTGGTGATCTGAGGAGAAAGTGTCAGCAATGCGACAAGTGTGCAGTGTAAATAGGTTGTGTGAGCGAGGGCAAACCGTTTGTTTATTTGTGTAATGTGGTATTTTAGATTGGTAATGTTATTAGTTTGAAGTTAGTGTTGTAAAATGGCGGCGAGTGTGTATGTGTTACGCGGGTCTCGAGCATTTTCCGTCCTTCCTAATAGCGTATTTTGTACCTTGTACATTCCTGCCTAAAAGTTGTATGTGCCTGGCGGTGTTTTGCGTGTTTAGGGTTCGTGTAGCCTCATTTTGGACTTTTTCGGCGACCATTTTTTCTCTCGCTTAGGAGATTTTTGAGTGGCGAAACTCTGCAAATTCGACTTAAATTTGCATTCAACCTCACTCCCAGACGTCCTGGCTGTCCCCGCGTGCTGTGTGTGATGTTTTGGGTATGTTTTTTTTTTGTATTTGTCGTGTTTTTGGATGTGCGTGGTTCGGCCGCTAAGTTCATATTTTATGCGGGTCGTATTTTGATATTCTCTAAGTGGCGGTTTTCTTTTCAAAGTGTTACGGGCCGTACTTTTTTCAGGCAATTTTTTCAAAGTGCTACGGGTCTCGCACTATGAATTGTGTATTTGAGTTTTCTGTTGTTCTGTAGTCCTGTGGGTCGGGCGTATTTTTTTTTGGCGATTTTTTCAAAGTGCTACGGGTCTCGCACTGTGAATTGTGTATTTGAGATTTCTGTTGTTGTGTAGTCCCACGGGTCATAGGTATGATGCTTAATGCCTACGGCGCTCATATCCACCAGTGCGAAGAGCACCTTTGCCGAGCCCGCAGTTTTAACGTTGCGTTACCAACGTTTTTTGGCAAGCCAGAGCTGCTGAGAACTATATATGTGATATAAATCAATATAAACAACTTATACACATGATTTTCACCCTTTATCAGAACTAGATTTCCATTAGTCTTTTGCAAAGCAGATTGAAGTCTCCTCCCACAGTACTTTCTGTGAAAGGAGAAACCAAAATGGTAGATTCTAATATAGCATAACATTGCATACAAAAGGGTAATACATAAAAAAAAACTAATATTTTGTTAGTTTAAAAAAAACTATTTACCTTTTTTAGGTTACTTCTTAACTATAATAATGAAAATGTGGTGGCTCAGGTAATAATGTCAATGAGGGTGCTCCTAAGGATAATTGTGTAACACAAAAGCGAAAAGTTAGAGAATTAGATCCTCTTATAGGAAACACGTATTAGTCCAATCTCAAAGAAGAGAATAATTTATATTACACATAACCTTTAATGGTATATTAAAAGTATTAAAATATAAAAATGTTGAATAACGTAGGTAGTAGCAAATAGGAAACTCCATAATATTGTACCAAAGTACTATAATCTAAATACATTATTCTTAAGTCCTATTTTTATGATAGTACAGCTATATATAAAAGTGGTAAGTGCTAAAAAAAAATGTTTAAAGTGCTGAAATAACAATAAAGTGCATAGGTAAATTGCTAAATGTAACAAGTGAGTTGACAATCCTGCGTAGGACTGAATTATATATCATACAGCTTTTATTCATATAGCATACTTTTTTGGGAAATAATTATCCACATTAGTGCCAGAAAATGTTCTTCTTATTTTCTTCTTATTAAATAGGACTTCTTTCCAATATTAGATTACATCTTTGGGAAAAATATTTCTTAAAAATATATATATCGGGAAAAGTACAATATGCAAAGAAAAGTACTCTTCCCTTTCCCATATTGAATTGTGAAATGATATATCTCTTATATATTTCCATTGGATGTTTATCAAATTCCTCACACTATATCATCATTATTTTATCTGCAAATGCTGACTATAACTAGTAAAATAAGGAAGGGATTTTATCTAAACTAAGTACATATTTTTTATGTCTCCAACCAAAACTGCATATTTCCAACTTAGTATATGCCCCTAGTTGCCATCATAGCGCTCTAATGTCCTCCTCTTTAGTTATAAGTCATAATGGGATAGTGTGCTAGAGATGCTGGGCTCTGAGAGTCACGGAGCTTCCGTGTATTGCTGCACGCCGCAATCAAGACGCCACGTTATGATGTCATATGATTGCGACAACGTGCCTACGTTCTATCCCGACTCCTGTTTCTGGATTTCCTCAAGGGGTCGGCGACTGTTTGGAAACATCTCTTATTTAAACACTGTTATTACCATGGCAACCAATCTTATATTAATAAACAAACATTGTTAAAACACCATGTTTTATTCTCTATTCTTTTTTAAATATTATTATACTTTATAAATTAACAGAACCTCTACTAGTTAGAATATATTATTTATAATTAACTTTATAAATGGACATGATGGTTTTGCTTGATAGTTATTGAATGCATATTTTGTAACCCTATTTATTAACATAGATATCTTATAAGCATATATTATCAATTGGCTTATGTGATTTTAAATATAAATGTAATTATTTTTATTATTTATGTATATTCCTTTACTCGTTAATCATTAATTTCATTGATGTTAAATATATGTGTATCTGTAAATAATATTTTATCACAAACAAGAATATTGTCATTTGTATATAATAGATTATTTTTTTATTTACATTCTGATCTTATTTTCATTTTTTATCAATTTTTTTAATTCCCATTTTTTTTATCTTTCCCATGATTTTTTATGAGATGATAATGAGAGTAAAAATATTTCTTTGATCTTGATTATATTTGTTTATTTTTTTATTATTCAAGTCCTTTATGTATTTCTTAGATTTTAAGATTGACTGTTCAATGCTTATCTTTATCTTTGCTTTTAAATGAAGGGGAGAAAAGTGAAGCCCTCATTTGGGCCTTGAGGTTTCTTTGTGCCCAAAAGAAAAAATCCACTTCAAGCAAATACTAAAAATACTGAAGCAACCTTTAGTATTTTGTAAATTATTTAGTATTTAGTATAAAGTATTTAGTAGATTAGTATTTAGTATTTTAGAAATATTGGAATATACTGTTGGATGACAAGGATTTAAAACCTCTCAATCCCATGCATCGATAACTAGAAGATCAAAAAATCTTAGAGATTAATTATGCAGAAGTCACTCAGAAAATAAAGAGAGGAATACATGGCTACAAAATACTAAAGGTTGCTTTAAATGCCACTCTTGTAAAGCATGCAAATTTGTAAAACCTACAAAAACTTTTATTTCACCCAAAGGCCAACAGCCTTATTAAATGGTGATTCTGTAAATTTAAAAAGGCTTTATCTAAGCACACAGCATATTTTTTTACAGAAGTTTTTAGTTAGTGAAGACCTTGCTTTTGGATAGAAGTTCACTAACTAAAAACTTCTGTAAGAAAAATATGCTGTGTGCTTAAATAGAGCCCTTTTAAATTTACCGAATTGCAATTTAATAAGGCTGCAAGTGTTTAAAATTCAACAGCTTCTGACGTAAAACGGTGGGTGTAATTTATCTGATTACGTGTATTTGTGAGGTTAGATATGTAGGTAAAAGCTGCAGAGAATTCAGGAGACGGATTTTGGAATACACGAACAGTGACAAAAAAACAATATGACACCCCCCTATCTTTACACGTTAATCAAAAACACAATGGAGATGTGAAAGTACTCACCTTCATAGCAATAGATCACATGGAAAAAACTATTAAAAGGGGAGACATAGATGCAGAATTGTTAAAAAGAGAAACAAAATGGATTTATCTTTTGGGCACAAAGAAATCTTAAGGCCTAAATGAGGGCTTTACTTTTTCCCCCTTCATTTAAAAGCAAAGATAAAGATAAGCATTGAACAGTTAATCCTAAAATCTAAGAAATATTTAATGGACTTGAATAATAGAAAATCAACAAATATGATGAAGATCAAAGAAATATTTTTACCGTCATTATCATCTCATAAAAAATCATGGGAAAGAACAAAAAAATGGGAATTAATAAAATTGATAAAAAATATAAAATAAGATCAGAAAATAAATAAACAAATTCATCTATTATATACAGATGATAATATTCCTTCTTTTGATAAAAATTATTTACATATAAGCATATATTTAACATCAATGGAATTATTGAATGACGAGTAAAGGAATATACATAAATATTAATAATAATAAAATTTATATTTAGAATCACATAAGCCAATTGATAATATATGCTTATAAGATATCTATGTTAATAAATAATGTTAAAAAAGGTGCATTCAATAACTATCAAGCAAAACCACCATGTCCATTTATAAAGTTAATTATAAATAATATATTCTAATTATTAGAGGTTCTGTTAATTTATAAAGTATAAGAATATTTAAATAAGAATAGAGAATAAAACATGGCGTTTTAACAATGTTTGTTTTTATTATAAGATTGGTTGCCATGGTAATAACAGTCTTTAAATAGGAGATATTTCCAAACAGGCGACGACCCCTTGAGGAAATCCAGAAACGTAGGCATGTCGTCGCAATCAAATGACGTCATAGCTGAAATAATTGAAAATATGTACTTAGTTTAGATATTACATAGACCCCTAGATAAAGTCCCTTCCTCATATTACTAGTTATAGTCAGCATTTGCAGATAAAATAAGGATGATATAGTATGAGGAATTTGTTAAACATCCAACGGAAATATATAAGAGATACATCATTTCACAATTCAATATAGGAAAGGGAATAGTACTTTTCTTTGCATATAGTACTTTTCCCAACATATATATTTTTAAGAAATATTTTTCCCAAAGACATAATCTCATATTGGAAATCTTTCAAGAAAGAAGTCCTATTTAATAAGAAGAAAAAAAGAAGAAAACATTCTAGCACTAATGTGGTTAATTATTTCCCAAAAAAGTGTGCTATATGAATAAAAGGTGTATGATATATGATTCAATCCTACACATAGGATTGTCCTATCAACTCACTTGTTACATTTAGCATTTACATAAGCACTTTATTGTTATTTCAGCACTTTAAAAACATGTTTTTAGCACTTTGCATGTTCATATACAGCTGTACTATCATAGAAATAGGACTTAAGAATAATATATTTAGATTATAGTACTTTGGTACAATATTATGGAGTTTCCTATTTGCTACTACCTACGTTATTCAATATTTTACTATTTTAATACTTTTAATATACCATTAAAGGTTATGTTTTAATATAAATGTTTCTATTCTTTGAGATTGGATCAATAGGTGTGCCCTATAAGAGGATCTAATTCTCTAACTTTTGGCTTTTGTATTTCTTTAATATAGTAAGTATTAAATATAGCACTGAAGTGGTCCTTTAACTGGTCAGTGAAAGAGTTGTTAAGTAGGAATCAATAGCTGTTTTAAAGTGCGGACGCAAATTTCATCAAATGTTCGCGAACGGGCGAACCGGGCGCTTCAATGGGCAGGCTCTCTTTCTGGCCACAATAGTGATGGGAAAGTTGTTTCAAGGGGACTAACACCTGGACTGTGGCCTGCCGGAGGGGGATCCATGGCAAAACTCCCATGGAAAATTATATAGTTGATGCAGAGTCTGGTTTTAAGCCATAAAGGGTATAAATCACCTAACATTCCTAAATTGTTTGGAATAACATGCTTTAAAACATCAGGTATAATGTTGTATCGATCAGGTAGTGTAAGGGTTACACCCACTTCACAGTAACAGACCAATCTCCACGTTTAATGCACCGCAAACAACCGCAAACAGTCCCTTTGCACAATCGTAAACTCCCCATTTGCACAAGGTTGGATACCAAGCTAGCCATGTCCCGTTCCTTGTCCTCACTGATGTCATTGAAGGTCTCTTCCTCCACCCAGCCACCAAGGGTCCCCGAAAGGTGACAACAAGCCCCCTGGGACGCCTGCTGTGTTTGGTCTTCCACATCCTCAAAGCCACCTTTCTCCTCTGACTCCTCTTCTTCAGACTCTCTCTGCGTTGCCTCTGTCTGCGTTATTATAAGGTGTGTACTGTTAAGTAGTACTATTCCTATCGGTTTAATCCCTGTTACGTCCACTATTAGGAAACGTGTATATGGCATTGATTTTTGGAACAGGGAGATGGAAAAAGATGCTTGGTCAGACCTCCTACTTCGAATTTGGGGCACTGCACGTGCAATGTAATGTGCCACCAGATAGGAGTGGTGTATTAAGTTGTACTATTTATTCCTATCAGTTTGATACCTGTTACGTCACCTATCAGGGGACTTGTATATGGCATGGATTTTTGAAAGGCGGAGATGGAAAAAGATGCTTGGTCGGTCCTCCCACTTCAAATTTGGGGCACTGCGCGTGCAATCTAAGGTGCCACCAGATAGGAGTGGTGTGTTCAGTTGTACTATTTATTCCTATCGGATTCAATAAAGCCAATAAACCTGGCCCGTTACTAGCCAGGAAACTACAAACCAAAACAACACAAAATAGGATACTTCAAATTAAGACCTCGAAGGGAGAAAAAACAACGAACCCAAATAAGATCCAGAAGATTTTTACAAAATTTTACAATACCCTTTACACGGCAACAAAACACATAGATCTCTACAAAATGAGGGGATTTCTTAATTCCTGTGATCTCCCCTTAATAGAAGAAAATTACTTAGAGACTTTAAATGCCAAAGTGACCCTAGAGGAAGTGAGAAAAGCAGTCCAGAACCTCAAACCTGGTAAGTCACCAGGCCCAGACGGGTACACCAATTTATATTGTAAAAAATACCACACCAAAGCCTCTAAAATTCAAGCCTGACTTATGGCCTTTGACATTAAAAAGGCGTTTGATTCCCTGGAGTGGACTTACCTATACGCCACGCTTGAAAAATTTGGTATTAAAGGCCATTTCATAAATCTCATACACTCATTATACAAATTATCCAGGGCAAGGTTACAGATTCCGGGAGATGAGAGATCCTTAATTAAAATAGAAAGAGGAACAAGACAGGGGTGGCCCCTTTCTCCCCTACTATTCGCAATAGCAATAGAACCCCTGGCTCAGACAATTAGTGCCAACGCTGGGATCACAGGCATAAAAATAGGCCATCACCATTTCAAAACTTATTTGCAGACGACCTGCTTTGTATGCTCTCAAACCCTACCCAATCGGTCCCAGAGTTGATTCGAACTATGGAGGAGTTTGGTCAGTTTTCTGCCTCACACACACGCCTGTAGGCAGGCAACTGATATTCAATCGATTACAGTAAAAAAAGTTTTTTTTTATTTCACTGTACACTAGGTTGCACCAGATATGAGTGTCACTGTGCACTGGCAAAAGTTGGCAGAGTAGGCGCTGTAGGCCTCACACACACGCCTGTAGGCAGGCAATTGCTATTCAATCTATTACAGTCAAAAAAGTGTTGTTTTATGTCACTGTACACTACGGTTGCACCAGATATGACGTATCACTGTGCACTGGCAAAAGTTGGCAGAGTAGATGCAATAGGCTTCACACACACGTCTGTAGGCAGGCAATTGCTATTCAATCTATTACAGTGAAAAAAAGTGTTGTTTTATTTCACTGAGCACAATATAAGCTGTGAGCCTGACACAGGCAGGCAACTGAAATTAGATTAAAGGAAAATAGGGTTGTTTTTTTCAATGTATGGTACACCAACTATGACTGGTGAAACAGAGCAGAATATTAGCTGTGAGCCTGACACAGGCAGGCAACTGAAATTAGATTACAGGAAAAAAATGGTTGTTTTCAATGTATGGTACACCACCAGGTATGATTAGTGAAAATAAGCACAATATAAGCTGTTAGGTGTTAGCCTGTCACACACACACACACTGGCAGGCAGGCATATGCAATTAGATTACACAGAAACAAAATTATAAAATAAAATAAATGATGTTCTAGCCCTAAAAAGGGCTTTTTGGGTTGCTGTCCTTGCAGCAGATATCAGATGAGTCCTTCAGGCCTGTAGTGGAAGCTAAATACACAGCCTGGCTTTCTATTTCCCTATTAAATCTCCAGAAGCTACACTATCTGTCCTCTCACAACGAATGCAGCTTCAGAATGATTCTAAAATGTATGCTGTCCTTCAGATGGAAGGCTCTGGAAGGGAGTGTATGCTGCTGATTGGCTGGAATGTGTGAAATGACTGTGAGGTGCAGGGTCAAAGTTTCCTCAATGATAAAGAATAGGGGGCGGACCGAAAAGCGCGTCCGATGCGAGCGCGAACGAGCCAAAATTGCAGCGAAAAGTTCCGCGGGCGAACTGTCCGGGACATCTCTAGTGTTAACAAATGTATCTGTCTTACAAATTACATTTTCAGTTTTCTGGATAACATTTCAAAAAGGTTCAGAAGTCGCAACACTGCTCTCATTATCAACAATAAAGATTTTACATACATTGTATTGTCGTTGTCTTGATTTGAGCATATGGGAGAACCTATTTCATTAACAATTATAACTAAAACAAAAACAAACAAACACAAAAATTCACCAATGCTGGTCACTTCCTGTTTTTATAAAGCAATTTTTTTTAACTTGCCTGTCCGCAGTCCACTCTCCCAAGCAAATCCGCAGACATGGTCAGTCCCCTTCCCACGCCTAAATTCCTCCCCACTTCGCTTCACCGATTGATCTCAGTTCTTCAGGTAAATGTAAAGCCTATTTTTTTAAGCCCTCCCTATATTCTATCCAGGGCCCCCAGACCTCCAGATACCTGGGTATTGAATCTTCCAGGGAATGTGTCTTTTTTCATTAATAGCAATGAATTCAATCTTATTTATGACCTTTTGAAAGGCTAGTTATTTTTGTTTCCAATTTCTGGCAATGTGATTTTTTTGCCGCTAGCCACATATATCGCCACAGTTTGTTTAGAGTATGGGATTGCATCTATTGGGATCCCTAATAAGAAGGACTCAAGTTCTGTTTTGATTTGGGTATTAAACAAAGCCGTTGCTAATTGAGATAGTGTTCTCCAGATTACCTTAACTTTGGGGCACTCCCACCAAATATGAAAAAAGGAGCCTATCGAGCGGCAACCCCTAAAACAATTTGGACTGGCTATATGCTTCCATTTAGCGATTATTATTATTATTATTATCGTTCATTTATAATGCACCGACATATTCTGTAGCGCTGTACATAAGTTAAGTAAAGACAAAGTTAAAAATTAACATATAGCAAAGCAAGGAGGGCCCTTTCTTTGAGCTAGGAATTCAATGTCCATGGTGCATTTCCTAAGTACTTATGATAGAAACTTGCAGACTTACAATCTAAGGTATAGTGAGTGGTAAAAGAAGGAGAGAGAGGTGATACGCTTCTTTAAAGAGATGTGTTTTAAGTGAGGTTTTAAATGTTTTGAGGCAAGAGGATAATCTGGTGGAGCAAGGCAAGGAGTTCCAGAGCGATTCTCTCTCGGGTTAAGTAAGTTTGATGCAGCACTGTAATAAACTCCGGATTAAGGAGCCTCTATAGATATCTCTCCAGGCTATATCCCATTTCTCCCATTCCCAGTTCCGTTTCATATCTGCTTCCCAATCCTTAATATATTTATCTTTCTCTGAGCTTTCTCTGAGTAACTCTTTTGACATCTGCTTAGCTTATTTAAGTGCTAAGACTATTGGTGTTATGCAAAGAACAGTTTTGTCAATAGTCAGATAAATAATTTATATTAATACAGTTTTACAACACATGTAGAACATTTTATTACACAATATACAGATAAAACAGACACATACTGCAAATGTCATCAATTCCAATTACAACTTGTTTTAAAAAAATATTTGTATTTTCTATTTATTTCATTTAATTTTCCTTGTAAAGCTGTGCGATTATATTTAGTACCATATGAATGTACAGTAATATTAATGGCTTCCTGGAGACTGGCACTTTGGGCCTATAGACAGTTTGCTTGGTTGGAATACTGTAACATGAAGGATTCTGAAAGCAGCACGAAGCATGCAAATGGGTGACACAGCTAGAAACTAGAGCTAAAACACAGCCTGTTTAACATTATATGCATGCACAAAGCAAAATGGGCCAATCCACTCTAGCAATGAAAATATTAAGCCATTTCCTTAGTAGGTCACTTCCCCTTTGTTAATACATTCAGTCACTGTGCGAATAGAAGGAATCAATATGCGTCTTTCTGGACTCACTATCTCCCTGTATGGGGTGGAGATAGGGGTGCATAATGCAGTCTCACAGCACTGTAGAGAGGTGGGAACTACAGATAGAGGTACGGTGGGGGAAAGAAGGGCTTCCCTCTTCGGCTGAGTCCTTTCGATTTCTTTCTGCCAGGGTAATGGTGCTTTTCTGTGGAGCTAAAACCTGAACTGGAAGTCTGGGTGTCCAATGCTTAAACAGAGGTGGAAGAAAATTTCGGAATGCAGAGCGGAAACGTCGAGACAATAAGTTATAGATCAGAGGGTTGACGGCCGAGCTCAGGTAGAAGAAGACACCTGTGAGGAAATGGATAAAGAAAAAGAAAGTTTAAGGGAAGATAAAGAGGATCAAACTCACTGGGTTTATACAACATGTTTCCATCCTCACATCTTCACAACCCATTCCTACATGTGGAAATTATATACGGTAGTTACTTTTTTCATGTGTTATTGAACTCGGCAGTTGTCTTCCATTTTATGTTTGGTCTTTCCCACAAAACGGGTGCTGCTGGAAATTGCATTGAACAGGAAACTGTGACATGCACACCTCTAGCAAAATTACAGGACCACATCCCATAACCCACTAGGATTCAGATCATCAGATATTTATGCAATATATTGTATCTCACCTTTCTATACCTCACCCATACCACTTAGACTATAAGTTTGTGAGTTTTCAGTCTTGTTGGGTGCTTTAGAGAAAGCACTGTGTTTGCTTGACTTTAAACTCAATAACAAGGACCTCCATTCTTTCGTAATTTGTTAAGTTTGTTTTTGACTTGTATCAACCCTGTTTAGAACCACGGAATATGGTGGCACATAACAAATAAAGATTATTAATAATAATAATAAAATAATAATAATAATAATCTAATTATAGTGATTTAACATTATGTGTCAGTATTTACAAATCAGCACCGGTTTTCTTAAAGTGCCCCATATTTACAGTTTTTTTTAAAAGTTAAATAATGACAGCTTTTAATTTATTAACTAATGTATAACATTTACTGCAACTAGCCATTCACTTTTTGAACTGCTTGTTTGAGCTGCTTTCCGAACATGAAAGGGTCTTAAAAGGTAATTACATTTCCATTAGACCTATTGAAATACAGATTGTCACATTTCATATTCTGTGCAATCAAAATATTCTCTCATCTATAGAAGGAGATCAGCAGAAACAAAAATGGTGCCTCCTACTGCAGTATCACTGCACATAATAACTGAATGCATAAAAAGATATTTTCCTATGTATCAACTAATGTATTTAATAAAAATTGCTTTAAAGTGCATAATCAAAAAGGCATTTTACAATTATAATGGCTCTTTCCTAATGGTAATGTATGGCTCTTGCCCCCCAACTCTTCAATTTGCTTATATTGGATTCCCCAAAACAAATCACCCATATTATGTTACCTATGACTACCAGCTTTTCAGTGTTGTCACAAAACTGAAAATGGTGGTCTGCTCTCACAATGTAAGCAAGTCCCCATCATAACATCTCCTTTCATCTTTATTTCATAAAACCACCTCAATTGCGACCCCATTTCATCCAATTAATCTCATATGCCGAAAGGAAAAAAACATGTTAGATCATTAGCAACTAGCTAATTAGTTATTAGTTCTTTTTACATAAACAACGTTAAGTAAAAAAACCTTCAAAATTGTAGCCTTCATTCAGGCTCATGAAAAGTAACTTTTTTTTTATTCTGAAGTATTAATATTACAGTATGTTCAGACCCAAATAAAGATTTTTTACTGGTTGATTGTTTACTTAATGCTGTTTTTGCAAAAGTAGGTAATTTCTGTTCATTATCAGTGCTCTTCTTTAACCTTTTTTGTTTTCTGCATGCAGAGTTTTGAAACCTGGCCAGGTTCTCCTTTCAGATATATAGTCCAGCACAGCATACTGAATAGCCAGGGCAAGCTAATTTTTTTATAATAAATAATAAAATAATAAAAATGTTGTTGCAGTAGATTTAACCATATGATAATTTGACTTCTGCTCTGAAGTCCAAATGTGGACATGTGAGTTTGATCACTTGGTAAGGATTTAAACGTGAATATGATTATAAGAACTGCAGACAACAGAAAATGGAAGAATGCATCATTATCCAAAGAATAGCATGACTTGAAGGAAGACACCACATATTTCATGTACTGTATTGAAGGTATATTGCGTGAAAGGCCTTGGGAACACCTCAGACCTGATAATATCCTGGGATCCAGATGCTGGGACCCAGAGTCAAATTGACCAGCTGTAAAAATAGACTGAAATAACCTTGACAGAAGAACTAATAATCTGGAAGAAAATTGGATTGTATGCCCACATGGAGGCATGGCTAAGAGTATGTGTGTGATTGATATAATAGAGGGATGTCTGTTTAGCTAAGGTAGCAATATTTATGTAATTATTTGTTTACCAGGATTTTGCTTCACTCTCTTTAATGTATAATGTTAATTTAATATCTAATATTTTCTTTGCTAGACTATAGGCAGATCAAGCTACTAGTCTGTTCTAGGCCAATTTATCAAGAATAACAGCCAACTAATATTATAAAGGATTCCCTGGTGGTGTAGTTGTTAGGTTTTGGTGCTTTCTCCACTGTGCCCTGGGTTTGATTCCAGCCAGGGAACCAAGAAGTCACACCATCCTGAAGCCAAGCACAGTTGGGCCTGGTCAGTTATTGGATGGGAGACCACCTTGGAATACCAGGAGCTGTATGTTGTGGCCCACTGGAGAAGGCACTGGCAACCTACTCCAGTATCTCTGCCATGAATATCAAGTGGATCAGAATGGTGTGTTGCGGTCCATGAGGTTACGGAGAGTCAGACACGACTGAATAACGCAAAACACAAAGATAAGCAGTAATTGTATTTATCATGCTGAAATTCATTATACCTTTTTGAGAGAAATGCAAAATAGAAATTTGAAAAGGAAAAGGACTGTGTGTGTTTCTATAATGCAAAGCACCTAGAAAATCTTTTGATAATTACCAAGGGCCCAATTTAATTGCCCAGTTTGTAAATTTATACACATTTAAAATCACTCTTAATATTGCTACATGTAACAGGACCTATTACTGTTTTACCCTGTTTTATGGTTATTTAATTATTATGGTTAAATATGATCACATTGCTGTACTGTAGATATGTTGTTTTATGTTCTACAGAATATATTGGCTCAGAATATTACAGCTACTAGGCTAATAGATAATCCTATTACAGAGACTCCTTTATAAGATAAGGAAGTCTATTGTATAAAGTGTTTTATTATGAGACATAGAACAAAGAGTATAATCTGATCAATGTCTGATTGCATCAAAGTAGCCAGGTAGCCTAGGGGAGGTGTGACCACACCTATTGTTCTCTTTATGTGTATTGTGTGGCCAAATATGGGCATGTGTATTGCCTGTGGGAAGAGATGTGTATAAATATTTCTGCACAACAAAATAAAGTCAGTATTCTTTGACTCCCAAGAAAGTGTCATCCAATATGGGTGGTCTGGGCTTCTGAGACTCTTGGATGGGATTATACAAACTTCACGTTTACACAGCAGCTTGCCAGGGAAAAGGACGTCTCCAACGGCTGGTACCCTCTCACTACCGGGGTAGCCATTACACTACATATTTAGCAAATATTACTTATTGGCACTAATCAATTCTTAAGTCAATAAAATGCATATAAACATTTATAAAAAAAACACCCGAAGCCAAATTTTTGGGTTCAAGACATTTGCAAGTAGCTAATAGAATATTGCCCCAATAGTCTAACAGCTCACTAGAAATTACAATTTCCATTGTAATAAGATTAAACAGCTCTAGCTCTTCATCTGAGTTTTGCGTATTGCTTTTATTATGGGCTGACGACTTTTGATTGAAAATTACAATTCACATTGCACTCATTTGAAAACAATGAGCCTCAATTCAATTGGCCAAATCGCAATTACTTGAACCCGTAATGTAGCTCGTAAATGTTACAGATATTCAATTGCCTGCATTTAGCTACTTACATTCCAATTGTGAGATACAGGCTCAAAAGCACTGTGGGCTTGTCAAAGTAACTCTTTTCTATCACTTCCATTGATTTTTCAAGCCCATAAATGTTACCAGTGCTAAAGACGCAAAAACGATATTCAATTACAAAAATGTAACAAGCCCACAATTGCTTTCAAACCCGTAAATCACAATTGTATCAAAACGTTCTATGAATACTGGATAGGACTCACAAGTGGGTTAAAGACCTGTTTGTAACACTGCAAAAGCAAATAAACAAACACTATTGTACTTTAAGATACTGGGAAAGCAATGAGAATCCATTGCACAACAGTCTCAAGCTCGCAAATCTGCAATAAAAAATATTTTTTAAATGTTTTATTTCTGTGTTATATTGATCACGGGGATCAAGGAGTTAATAAATATCATAGAACCCGCATGGACTAGAACAGTTGCTTTAATGATTTTTATTGATTTCTACATTGCTGGATTGCGGGTACGATCACAAATTGTACTTCTAAACACTAATTAATTGTAGTGTATACTCCATGTTGTACTGACGTCATGATGATGGACTCATTTACTGTTGGCTCTGTCGAAAAATTAACTTACGGACTTGCTTAATTATTATTATGATCATGCCCTGAAATACTACTTAGGAGTTCATGGCTTGCGTGTGTATGCTGTCAGCCTGAAATTACGCATTAGAGACAATTGAATACATCTAAACGTTTAGAAAAAATTTGACCCGCAGTCAAAATATCAGGATACAGATAATTACGGTCGTGCAATTGAATGAGGCCTAATGTCACTAATTTAAATACTGTGTCACAGAGCTAGTAAGATTTAATTTAAAATAATACTGGTATATGAAAGTTTACTATAAATGTTTAATTTATTTTTACTTTAAGCATGATATCCTTTATTCTAATATGGTCTACAAAAAGGTTCTTCCCTATATAACTCTTAGTGTATCTTTAGTAAAAACACATATAGTAATTTATGCATTTGTGCCAAAACAACCATATATAGAAATAACAGGCATAGAGACAGAATCCATTCCCAGACAGTTACACTAGCAGTACTGCCAAAACTCTTCCCTTACAAATGGAATAGATAAAGGACAAGGTGCTAATTTCTCGTCACAGTTCAGAGATGATCCGCATCCATCTCCTATCTTTGTGCAGCTGGCAGCCAACAGCCAGCAGGTGTTGAGGCATTTCTCATTATGTGGGATACCCTGCTATTTATCAGGTCCAAGACATTTAATCAAGATACGCTCCATGTCAAGAAACACCAGGAGGTTTGATGCATCTGAACCAACCTGAACAGCAGCCAATACCAGCAAAAGATGATGAAAAACATGATCCAAAATAAACAGAAGGGGTGTTATACTAAAATTGCACACTGCAACTACAATTCATATATTTTGTCCTTATCATGTTACACCTCCATATTTATTGCAATAAGCCCCATTTCTGGATTTATTTTTCTTTACTGTAACTCTACGATCAGGAGAAGCGTTTATATGGATATTGAAGTTACAAATTTGCTATCATCCATTTAATAGATCATGTTAAACAATATAAAAGCTTTTCTTTGCATGAAAAACTATTGTTGCAAGGGTTGAAAAATGTTCCTGTAAAAACTTTTTGTTTTTAGTTGTGTAAGATTTCACCACTAGAGGGAGTAGTTGATTTCTCCATAAAACTTCATGACTTTGTTGGTGCCATTCCATGACACACCCTAGGGTTTGCCCAAGGAGGTTCTGACTCCAGACGCAGTTTGTAAAGGGATTAAAAGAACATTTTTGACGGTTACAACTATCATTAAGTTGCAAAAAAAAGTTTGTAATGTTCTAAAAACGTAATAAAAAAATTCTTTTTTTTTTTTTTTTTTTTTTACTTTATTTTTTCTCATTTTTCTTTAACAAACATCAAAAACATAACAAAACAAAACAATCATACATTCCAGAGGTATCAGTAATTCAACAGTTTAGCAATTGCATATTTATAAATACACTGTTAAAATCTCCTCCCTCCCATCTCTTCGAATACCAATTTTTATGTAATATATTGTACTCCTGATGGGAAGGCAGTTCCCTAATAGCAAGTTCACTTAACTTGATACCTCCACCAAGCATACAAAGGAACCGGCACTACTCTCAATATAGTTAATATAATTAATAGTTTAGCACAGAAATCATGTGCTTCTGGGGAGACTCGGGTGAAGAAGGAAAATAGAAAGCAGTAAAACAAAATCTCTTTCCTCTTCCCTTCCCCTCCCCCTCCCTCCCCCCACTCCAATAGGAGCAGAGGAGAAAAAAGAAAAGGAAGGTAAGTAATAAAAAAATTCTGACCTTAGAAATTCATTATTACTAAATTCACAGTTGCACAGATAAAATAGT
The DNA here is from genome assembly GCA_027410445.1 of Discoglossus pictus. Classification (NCBI taxonomy): domain Eukaryota; kingdom Metazoa; phylum Chordata; class Amphibia; order Anura; family Alytidae; genus Discoglossus; species Discoglossus pictus. The sequence continues at coordinate 43,202,127 of CM050167.1, read as the reverse complement.
AAATAAATTGGATGCAGTGATGCTTGTAATGTGTCACTGTTTATACCACTTGAAGCAATGTTTCATTTTTAATCTGCTGATTAATAAATTGCCTCTCAAAATCATGAATACAAATCATATATATATGTAGACAACAAACCTATTGTTGCTTCCATTCTTATCTGAAATTATTTGATATTGCACCAAATTAATTATGCAGTCTACAATACGTGATATTTGTGATAACATTTGCAGATATAACTATATTTTATAATAAAGATTGAGTTATTATTATTTTTTTAATACAAAGAACAAAAGAAGCACAAATAGCAATTGTTTGACAATCAGATATTCATACAAAAGGCAGAAGTTGAAGATTTTTATTACTTGAAGGTTCTCTCTTGAATTAAATAGCACAAAATCATGAACATTTTGTTTTTATGAGAAGCTAAATTTATGTTAAGGCTTGTGATATTTGTGTTCTTGAGGTGAGCGTACAGGTTAAAGGGTTTCAGGACCACTGTGGTCATATTTTTAAAACATACTATTTTGATGAGCTATATATGCAATATGTTTTTTTTTATATAAAAATAATATTGTTTGTAATGTATAATCTATGGGTTCCCTGGTGGTCCAGTGGTTAGGATTCAGTACTTTCACCACTGCGACCTGGGTTCAATTCTAGTGAGTGAACCAAGAGGTTACACCACCCTGAATCCATGCAGGGTTGGGTCTGGTTAGTACTTGGATGGGGGTCACCTAGGAATACCAGGAGCTTTATGCTGGGGCCCTTTGGAGAAGGAACTGACAACCCACTCCAGTATCTCTGCCATGAATATCAAGTGGATCTGCATGGTGTGTTACAGTCCATGAGGTCACAGGGAGTTCGACACAACTGAACAACGTATATGCCATGTTGGCACCTGCAGATTAAATTCCTGAGGTGAGAGGAGACTTTGAATATATAGGAAGTGTCTGTCTGCACAATGGGTACCTGGAAGCTACATCTACCAGTGCTTTAACATAATTAAAGTGAGGTTCATTAATTGCAGCAGCAGTGAAAAAAGCCAAATGGAGCCACTAAGTAAAGACTATTTGCATATAAAGTAGTAAATATTAAAGGTTGTGTTTATTTATTTTGTTTTCTTAAAATTTGGGCCATTATCATTTATTAAAACCAAACAATACCAAAAACAAGATTAGGGGGTCTTTAAACAGAAAAGATTGTCTCCGCTATCAGTCACTCACAATAAATACAAAAATCTCTCCTAACTGTTAGCTAAATTCTACAATAAGTTCTTACCAACTACAACAAAAAAAAAACATTAAATCGACCCATCTAGTGGAATCTTCAGTTACTCAGCATCTATAACTTAACTCAGGTCTGAAGACAAAGGTTAGATCATCTAACACAGGGGTCTTCAGTCTTTTAATATCTACCACCCACTTTTGATGGTAAAATTTTCTTACCACCCACACATGACGCAGTAACTCATTTAATCTAATTTCTGGTAACATACAGTAAATCATATGACCATAGCTATGTATCACCCTGTACTTCCTAGATAGTGATCCGGTCCTAAATGCTGTCCCTAGGTTCTTACCATCTCTTCAACCAGCCAAGCGTGGTGCTGCGGGTCTCCGGCGTGTGACATCACGCGTCAGCAACGCCACCTAGCGATTACCCCGCCGCCCACCATGAAAGCTTGAATCGCCCAGTAGTGGGTGGTAGGGACAAGGTTGACTACAACTGATCTAACAGTTACTAATCCCCTTTAAAAGAAAACTGTGGTAATGTAAGTTCTTTGTGAGTTCAGCAACATAGCATATTAGCTTATTATTTTAATATGTATATAGATATACAATACAGTGGTGAAACAAGTATAGATAGTACGGATTATTATTTAAATAAACATAGAATAAACACATGGATTTTCAATATTGCCCCTTTTTAACTGTTGAATACTTTTACTGGAATGAGGTAGGAAAACAGTTGCCATATGTAGTCTGCACCATCAGTTAAGGGTTGGAATATCATGTGGAAAATGTGTTTACATTTTTAAAAATAGATCAAGAATTGACTATTGAGATATTATCCTTTTAGTTTAGCCCTTAAAGGCCATCCCTCAAGATTCTAGATAATTAATAAAGGTGGAGTCTGTCTCTGTTACACATTCTATTAAAGATATACACTGTGTCTAAAGCAGAGTGGTGGATTGGTGTAGTGCTAAGTGTTTGGGTTTAAGGATTTTTTTTCATTTGTAAGTCTAAAGTTTTATTCACTTGCCTTCCACTTGTTTTTTTTTTGTTTTGTTATACTACTGTACTTATTCATATATATCACCTATATTTGTGTTAAAAAATATAATAGTTTTGTGGTCCCAAACCTCCTCCTCAAGACCCACCAGACAGGGCATGAATTCCGTTCACTGTGTAAATACACATGTATGAATACTAGTTGCCTCACCTTTGTTCACACAGTGTTTGACCTAAATCATGGCCTGTCTGGTAGTTCTTGAGGAAAGGTTTACAAACCACTGCATTAGTCGATTAAAAAAAAATAAGTCGAAGGCATCGAATTAGAATCAATGACTTACCAATGAAAACATCACACTTACCAACACATGAACATACTCTGCTGTAAGTGTATATATTAAAGTCAAAATAATGTCATAATTTGAAATCACATATTATAATTCTCAAACTGCGATTCGTCCTCACGCTTGCGACGAATCGCAGTTTGACAATGATCCGATCGCAAAAGCGATCGGATCGCGCTCAAGCGCAAGCTCAATGCGCATCGTGAACTGCGCATAACGCCTCAATAGCCGCGCATGCGCACAGCGCGATGTGAGCAGCGTATGCTCAATGTGCGCCGTGAGAAGATGCACAGAGGGAGAGTGGGGAAGAGGCACAGAGGGAGAGTGGGGAAGAGACACAGAGGGAGAGTGGGGAAGAGACACAGAGGGAGAGGGTGGAAGAGACACAGAGGGAGAGGTGGAAGAGACAGAGGGAGAGGGGGGAAGAGACACAGGGGGGAGAGACACAGAGGGTGAGGGGGGAAGAGACAGAGAGAGGGGGAAGAGGCACAGAGGGAGGGGGGAAGAGACACAGAGGGAGGAGGGAAGAGACAAAGATAGAGGGGGGAGAGACACAGAGGGTGGGGGGAGAGACACAGAGGGAGGGGGGGAAAGACATGGGGAAAGAGACACAGGGGAGGTGGAAGGAGACATGAGAGGGAGAGGTGGGAAAGAGACACAGGGGAGGTGGAAAGAGACATGGGAGGGAGAGGTGGGAAAGAGACACAGGGGAGGGAGAGGAGGGGGGAAAAGACACAGGGGAGGGAGAGGAGGGGGAAGAGACACAGGGGAGGGACGCTTGCGACGAATCGCAGTTTGACAATGATCCAATCGCAAAAGCGATCGGATTGCGTGCAAGCGCATGCGCAATGCGCATCGTGAACTGCGCATTGCGCAGCAGTAGCCGGCTTGCACAGAGCGCGGCGTGAGCCGCACATGCGCACAGCACGATGTGAGCAGCGTATGCTCAATGCGCGCCGTGAGAAGATGCACAGAGGGAGAGTGGGGGAAGAGGCACAGAGGGAGAGTGGGGAAGAGGCACAGAGGGAGAGTGGGGAAGAGACACAGAGGGAGAGTGGGGAAGAGACACAGAGGGAGAGGGGGGAAGAGACACAGAGGGAGAGGGGGGAAGAGACACAGAGGGAGAGGGGGAAGAGGCACAGAGAGAGAGGGTGGAAGAGACACAGAGGGAGAGGGGTGGAAGACACAGAGTGGGGAGAGACACAGAGGGTGAGGGGGGAAGAGACACAGAGGGAGAGGGGGGAAGAGAGAGAAAGGGAGGAAGAGGCACAGAAAGAGGAGGGGAAAGAGACACAGGGGAGTGAGAGGAGGGGGAAGAGACACAGGGGAGAGAGAAAGGGGGAAAGATACACAAGGGAGGGAAATGGAGACACGAGGAAGGGGGGACCAGACACAGGGGGAGGGGGAAAGAGACACAGGCCAGGGGGGAACAGACACAGGGGAGGGGTGAGACACAGGGGGGGAAAGAGATGCATGGGAGGGAGAAGGGGGATAGAGACACAGGAGCGAAAGGGACACAGGGGAGGGGTTTAGAGACACGGGAGGGAGAGGGAGGTAAAAACACAGGGGGGCAGGAGATACAAGGGAGGTAGATGAGGCGTAAGGAGACACAAGGGAGGCAGAGGAGGGGGGAAATAAGACAGGAGGGAGGAAGTAGACAGGGGGAGAGACTCGCAACGAGCTCCAAAGGGGCTCATTGCAAGGCCTGTGATGAGCGCCAAAGGCGCTCATCACAAGGCCTGTAAAGTAGAGGGGGAGAGGCTTACATTGTGTGGCAAACAGCATTGCCAGGCTTCAGTTTTTATAGCCGTCATTTTTGACGGGCAAGTCGCTAGTATATACATATATATATATATATATATATATATATATATATATATATATATATATATATATTGAATAATTATGTGAACTAGTCACTTAAAATTATATATTCAGTGGAATCTTTACATACGTCATTTATCGGTTCCTGAGGGACGGACGGATACTGAAGAGGATGAATATAGAATCAAGTTTTTTTTTCCATAGGAATTAACTGAAATTGGAATAATCCATTCCCAGACCTGAATCTGATACATAAATAAATGAAAATGTAACCAGAACTTTACCTTTACTGAGGAGCAATGATGGCAGAAGCTGAAGAGGAGAAAATGATTATTGTATAGAAGTGGAGTCACCTTCCATTACACATCAGGTAACTCCACTCTGAGGATCAATGCCTTTTTAGTACCTTTCCCAACAATTCAATAGTACTTGATTTAGCAAAGAATTTTCAAATGATTGGAAACTTGCTACTTACAATCTAAAGGGTATGGAAGAGGCAGAAACATGAGCAGGAGCAAGGAAGTAATAGGAATGTTAGGAAGGAAGTGACAGTTTACATGGTAGGAAGGTAGGAAAATGTGAACAGTTAGAAGGTTATTTATTCGTTGGAGAGGGAAGGGATCTGATGTAAAGTGAATGGCACTATTATTTACTGTATTATTTGTTCTGTTGCAAAACTAACTTCTAGAATATAATCAAGTAGTTACAAATGACTTAGCCACTGCCTGATTCAAATCCTCTATGCCTTATTCTAATTAATATTGATTATATCCCCCACTGTGCAGATATCATTACTCATTCAGGCAGGGGCGACACACTGAAATAATCTGAATCCATAAAGTCAGCATCCATTTTAAAAGGGAAACCACAATTTCCACATGTTTTTTTTGCACCTTTGTCTAATGGTGTAGAACACATATATTGACTTTCAGCTGGAAGATGAACAAACACTCAGCTCATCACCCTCATATATTTTAGATTCCAAAACCAAGCCAAAATATATGTTTTTTTCCCATAAAGTTTTATAGCTTCAGCCTTAGGTTTTGTTGATGAATTAAAGGACCAAGTGTAGTCATTTTTCCATAGGTTTTCTTCAATAACAAAACTTGTTTTTGGAGCAAAAAAATATATAAATACTTAAATCAACTTTTTCTCTTTTGTATTGCAGGGATCCATTTTCTTTTAATGGGTCATGTCTGTTACTGTTTTGGGAGTGTGTGTCCTTATAAAGTAATGAATGCCCTCGCGCCTGCAGATACCATATCCTTATTGTGTATATAGAAACGTCCACCTCAGGATGTAGATATGCTGTCTTGAATTATTTTACTGTATTCAAATGCATATTAAATGTTATCCATGTGTTTACTATATCCCTAGAGATACAAATGATACTACTACAACTTCTACTACTAATAAAGCAAAATTGGTGGATCCCATCCCACAACATCATTATTGCATATAAAAGTTAGTGTATTAGAATCACTATTATTTTATCTTCTATACAATTTTTTTGGAATATTTTTAAGTTTAGTTCTTTAACTTTGCATATTTAAATCCATTTATAATGGAACTTTAGTGACAGGTTTATTGTCTCACTACACCTCCACTAGAAGTACCAAATGTTCAATACCATTAAAACAAACAGCCCAAATGTTAACTAAAATTACCCAGCTCCTTAACATAAGAAACTTAAGGGCATATATCAGTTTTCTGGATTATGAATGCATCTGATAGAGGAGAACCAATAGTGCATGCAAACATTGTTTTGCATGAAAAAAATACCAAAATAAAATTACAGACTCACTCTGATGCTAGCTAAATCCCTTCAGTTTGCAAACTGCAGCTTTTGTTAGTTGACACCCCTGACAATCCCTGCTAAGATTGGCATAATTTGTTTAAGCCAATCAGGAGAAAGCAGAGGTTAGTTGATACATTTTTATCATATTCCCGGGTTCCTGTGTTGCAAAGCACCCTGGGATATGCAGTCTATCTCTGTCTATATCCTTGTGCTATGATTCAGCTGTGAGCTCAGACCCCACCCAGTTACTTCCTGTGGTACAGTATCTACCAGAAAGGTCAAACTCTGTATCTGGCAGCCTTTCCTGTGTGTACTTGTTTATGTAAGCTTCCTGTGGTTGTGCAAAGCTGGATTTTACTCTCATGCATTTAACTTTGTAAGTACATTGCACTTTTCTATATAACACATATTTTTCTGATAATCACTGCCTGTTTCTTACCAAACATTTGAAACCCATGAAACCAAAATATACTTTTAACAACACAACCATGTGTGGCAAATAACATAGATTGTTATACAGTATATTCCTATTGTTATCTTTGATGGTGGGGAAACATTAAATTTTTGATTAGTAACTCTACACTATTAGTATAATTTAAGGGCTCGAATATACTCAGTTCAGTGTAACTGGAACTGTTTCTACTCTGTGTACCACTGGGGTCTCTTTACTATGACCATCAAATGTTGCAAGGTTGCAAAGCATATGAATCTACATATATTAGTTTAGGTAGTGTAGAGACATATATATATATATATGCCCAGAGGTGGAAATCTCTCAGGAGCCTAGCAGCCAGGGATCCTATGTCTGTACTGTTGGCTCCTACATATTTTTACGCATCTCTATGAAGTAGTGTCTTCTAGGCTCATATAAAACAGCCTGTTCTAACTTCTATAAAATCTTCCTGAATCCTACATTTCAGATATTTTTGTGCGCCCCTATATATGTTTGTATAATCCTGAGATTCCTTGGCTAGAAAAGAACATTCAATGTAACAGAGATGTTTAAAATATTATAGTAAAACACAACCACTCAAGCACATTTACACAATAAATTTAAACCGCCCCCCCATATAATGGATAAGAAATAGATGAACAAGACTGGCAGCATATCTTAGAAATAATCTGTACATTTGTGTGAACTTTAAGGAGCAGGGTTATAAAATATTATTCAGGTGGTTCATCACTCACGATAAATTATACAGAATGGGTAAAATCCCAAACTAAATGGGCTGGAGAGAGTGTGGACAAATAGGTTTATGCTACCACAATTGGTGGGTGTGCTCCAAGATGGAAATATTCTGGAATCAAAGGAGCAATTTAATTGCAGGATATCTCAAGACAGATATACCATTAAATGCATACATCTTTGTTTTATCAAAGCCTTTTAAATGTTACATGAAAATTACATTATTCTAGTATCCAAAATAACATTGGATGCGAGACGAGCTTTGGTCCAGGTCTGGAACCAACAAACTCTCCCGCCACGAATGAAAGTTCTACAAAAGACTAATGAAATAGCTGAAACAGAAAAGCTGATGGCATTATTAAAGGGTAATTTAGATTCTTTCCTAAAGTGATGGGATAATAGGAATACCTTTTTGACTATGTAATCTTATAGAAGATATCTTAAGAGAAGTGCTATAATTTTGGATAGAGTGATATAAATTAGTTGTATCTTCTTTTAAAAAAAATACTTATTAAGGAAACATTGACTAACAAAAGCTATATCTTTAACATTTGGACATTATGTGATTTTTCTTATTTTGATTCCCTGTTATTCCCCTCCAATGCCATTCTTCCCATCTACCTCCTAGTTACATATATTTTATAAACAATAGACAATACACAGCATTTGTATTAAGGAACACAAATACTGATTATATGTCACTTGAAAATAAACAGTTTAAAAAATATATGTTTGTGAAAATACATAACATTATAAACCTATACATTTTTGGTTAAATACATCGTGACCTAACTGCACAGATTAATGTATTCTACCCAATGGACACAATCGCTTATAAAAATGGGTTAATAATAGAGTAAGATACAATAAAAAATATCTTCCATAAGAGGTTTTACCTGACACCAAGTGGATAAGGTTAAATACATTGGCCAGAGGTTCCGTCCAGACCACCACGAAGCTGAAGAAAAGTCTGTCCACATGGAATGGAGCCCAACAAATGCCAAACACCATCACCAAGACAACTATAGAGAGAGGAGGGAGTTATTTCAATGCAGTTAAAAAACGCATCTTGTTAATTTGACCTGTTTCTTTTTCACACTACAGGGATTATTAATCAAATTACAAATTCTAAAAACAGTACTGTTTTGGGTTAAATTAGCATATATTAATGCGCTAAGAGGCTAATAAGTTAATATATTAATGTAGTTTTCAGTATTATACAGCGATTAACATTTGTTATAAAAGTAATTTACAGGTAGTTAGAAAATTGCTTATAAAAAAGCCCTTTACTGGGTTCATGCTGAGGTTAAGATCCGTTTAAAATAACACTTTGAAAAGCTTTTCAGCACCTTATATAGAACATCGTAATTATGCAAAACCTTCTTAGTAAGAAGCTGTAATTTCTAAAATATTAGATATTCTAAAACATTTTATTGTATACCATAAATTGCTGAGAATTAATTTTTTTTCTCCATATTTTCCATAAATATTATATATGACCCAAAACATATATAGATAATAACAAGTACTTCATCAACTGAAAATGATTATAAATAATATTTTATTACATATTATTATGTTTTACAATATAGTTTATAAATGCTGCTTCTCAATCAGCCTTTCTAACGTGCTTCCTTGGTTCTTGATCTTATAAATGTGTTAGGGTTCAGTGGTTACTAATCCTTGGTAGTTAATCACTGGGCTGTTGGGCATATTCAGAAGTCAGACCCCATCTACAGGTGGTCCCTTCATTACAGACAACCCATCAGACCCATACTTAGAACGGGATAACAAGGCTTTTTGTATGAGTTTGTTTTTATGTTCTGTTTGTTTGAATTAAAAGATGCATTGGTTTCTGTAACTTATTACAGAACAGAGATATTTTAATTATTTTACAGCATTTTACTATATTATTATCACCACATATGAACCATTATTATTATTATTATTATTATTATTCAGGGATCCAAGTTATATACAAATCCGACCTAAAGACGTTTCTCAGGAACATATCTTGTCCATAACCCAGGACCGCCTGTATTATATTGTGTTCAGTTCTGGAGGCCGTATATCTCAAGAATTAACATAACATTACAAAATGTGAAAGAAGAGCAAATAAAAGGGTCTATAGTGTTAGAGACAAAACTTATAATGAAAGACTGTAGAGCGTAGAGGACTGAACGGAGAGGGAAGATACGGCAGAAAACTTTACATATAGCAAAGGATTTAATAAAGGTTAAGAGGGAAGTATCTTCCAGGAAAAAGTAATACATGTATTTGATTTGAACTTTTCAATGTGTAAGATTTTGGGGTTATGTGAGAAAGTACTACTTTATAGAGAGGGTAGCATAGAAGTAAAAAAGCCTTCCCGTTGATGTGGTAGAGACAAATACAAGGTTATTCTAAAGATTAATGAATCAGTAGATAGCAAGGGTCTCAATGTTAAAAAGACAAAGATCATAGCAAATGGCAATATCAGATCCTGGAAAATAGATGGGGAAAAAGTGGAGGCAGTGACAGATTTTATGTTCCTGGGATCCAAGATCTCTTCAGATGGTGACTGTAGCCATGAAATTAAAAGATGTTTGCTTCTGGGGAGAAATGACATGGCAAGTCTGGAAAAGCTAGTAAAAAGTAAAGACATTACACTATCAACAAAACTGCTTAGAATCCCTTGGACTGCGAGAAGATCCAATAAATCCGTACCTCAGGAAATCACAACAAACTGTTCACTGAAAGCTATAATCATAAGACTGAAGCTCGAATATTTTGGCCATATCATGAAAAGACAGAATTCTCTAAAAAAAGACTCTAATGCTGGGAAAGATTGAAGGCACACGAAGAAGGGGACAACCGAAGCGGAGATGGATAGATGAGGTCATTGAATTGATGAACATGAACGTAATCAAGCTCAGAGAAGTGGTGACTGACAGATGTACCTGGCGTGCTGCGGTCCAGAGGGTCACGAGGAGTCGGACATGACTGAATGACTAAACAATAAGATAACAAGGGTAGACTGTATGGGCCTTTTGGTTATTTTGACGAATATGAAACCTAGCTGTGCCATACTAGTACTGGTTGGATTGGAAATATTATTATATCAGGGTTCATTTTGTAATCTCAGTAAATAAACAGTTGTTTCCAAGTTGAGTCTTAAATCATTAACAGAATACAATACTTACACAACATCTTAGTGACTGATTTCCTAGATGGTCTCTGAACATTCACCGTCATCTTGTCTGCCTCCAGTGAGTGATCTCCTCTAAGCTGAACAAGAATACAATATAATGAATAAAGAGGAAATGCATGTGATATTACATTGAAAGACATAGCTGATTCACAATCATATAGAAAAACAACATATAGCAGAAGAAAAAAGAAAAAAAAATATAGCTCAATAGATTTCTGGGTCATTCTATAAAAAATATGTCAGAAAAATACTATTTGTCTAAAGCAGTATTTCTCAGCTCTGGTTAACACAATACATGTTTATAATATAGATATTATGTTTTGCAACTTAAAGTAATTGCTGGCAAGTGCTAACTATGGGCCCTATGCTAATCCCTGAAAAAACACTTATGAGTGCCCTATCTTCAGAATAAATCCTACCTAGCTATGTTAATTACCCATCCCTAAAATATTGCGAGAGAACTCCTACGGGTCACTGCTCAGAGGGAACTTCATGACACAGCTAAAAAGCAAGGCATAAGTCTCCATTGATGTCTGCACTGACAATAATTTACAATTTAGTCTGCTAGACTTTGAAACCCTATGCTAATAAGATTTTACAGATCACTCGCAAATCAGGGCACTGCCATACATGCAAACAGCAGAAGAAAGATTTACGACTCACAACTGGTTTTCAAACCTTTGCTGAGTACCCCAGAAGAATATAAAGTGACAGTATAGCACAAAATGTTAACATTATTTGGCACTTAACAGCCCGATATCAACATATGTGTAATTAAAAAATATTATATGTTATTATTAAGCTGTTGGCTGAGTGCCCTAATGTGGGGGGCTAAAGTTTAGAATACTTGTAACTTAAGAAGAAAAAGCTCCCGCAGTTTATACCGTGCAATTAGCATAGGGCCCTATATGTAGCGCCCTATTGCTCTACATTTATAATAGTCTTCAAAGCAACTACATGATGCTCAATAATATTTAGCGTGTGCCTGCAAAGATCTGCAACCACTCACTATGGTCAACAAATATGAATTTGGATCACTTGCTAAGGCTGCTCAAAGCCTTAGCAAGTGCAAGCAAAGGCTTTCACTATTGCTAAAGTTTTACTTATAGTGATCATTTATATCTGTGTGCATTTGTATAAGTTTCTGTTTGAATCCGCTCTGTAAGTCAGTGCAGAGTTTTCTGTCTGTTGCAATAATCAGTGTACAGGTGAGAGTGGGTGTGGCTTGGTCTGTGTAAGTTATATCTGTGTGCATTGTGTGAGTTTCTGTTTGAATCCGCTCTGTAAGTCAGTGCAGAGTTTTCTGTCCTGTTGCAGTAATCAGTGTACAGGTGAGTGGGTGTGGCTTGGCCTGTGTAAGTTATATCTGTGTGCATTTGTGTGAGTTTCTGTTTGAAACCGCTCTATAAGTCAGTGCAGAGTTTTCTGTCTGTTGCAATAATCAGTGTACAGGTGAGAGTGGGTGTGGCTTGGCCTGTGTAAGTTATATCTGTGTGCATTTTGTTGTTTTCTGTTGAATTGGTTCTGTGGGGCAGGACAGTGTTTTCTATCCTGTGCTCATTTATCATTGTACAGGCGAGTAGGCGGGGTCTATTTTAACAAGGGAAGTGAGAGCTTGGGAGCTTGCAATCATTTCTAGTGTAAGTGTAGTTGGTGGGTAGGAGATTAAATAAAAGGAGGAAATCCAAAGAAAAGGGGTATTATAAGAAAAAACAGAAATCAAACGTATATATTTTTTCTGTTTTGTTTGGTTTAAGGTGTAGAAAATAAATCTTTATACAAATAGATTGATTGGTTTTCTCACTGTATTTTTGTAACTGATAATCATGAGTCAGTCCAGTAGTAACCTCACTCAGTGTACATCCTGCCAAATGTATGCACTACTGGAACAGATGATCCAGGGTCCATACCTCTGTGACAGGTGTGAGCATGTTGCTCTCTGGAAGCTCAAATTGAAGATCTGGAGAGGAGAATTGCAGCACTTAGTGATACTGCTCCACTGGAAAGGGGGTTGGTGCTCGCAGAGCACAGTTTAGCTGGGCCTAGTATGGAGAGAGGAGCTGGAGCTAGTGAGGATCTCCAGGGAGGTAGCTGGGTTACAGTTAGAAGGAGAATCAGGGGGAACAGGAGGAGGCAGGCCAGTTCTGAGTTGGCAAACACCAACAGATTTGCCAGATTGAGTGAAACTGTTGGGGATGTCCATTCAGGAATGGCAATGCCAGATAGAGCTGTTCCCTCTAACAGCCAGGAGAACAGATCTACTGGAGGAGAGGGAGTGCAGAATAGGCAAAGCAACAGACATGTTTTGGTGGTAGGGGACTCTATTATTAGGAAGGTAGACAGGGTAATTTGTCACCCAGATCCCAGCAATCGAACAGTTTGCTGTCTCCCGGGTGCTCGGGTTTGGCATGTTGCGGATAGGGTGGATAAATTATTGGGAGGGGCTGGTAATGAACCGGCGGTCTTGGTACACATTGGTACCAATGACAAAGTTAGTGGAAGATGGAGCGTCCTAATGAATGATTTTAGAGAATTAGGGAATAAGCTTAAAGCAAGGACCTCCAAGGTAGTATTTTCTGAGATACTACCAGTGCCACGTGCTAGCACAGGGAGGCAGAAGGAGCTTAGGGAGGTTAATTCGTGGCTAAAAAAGTGGTGCAGTGCAGAGGGTTTTGGGTTTTTAGAGCACTGGGCTGACTTCTCACTTGGGTACAATCTCTATAGCAGGGATGGATTGCACCTTAATGATGAGGGAGCTTTTGTGCTAGTAGATAGGATGGTAGAACGGCTGGGGGAGTTTTTAAACTTGTAGGTGGGGGGGAGGGACTATATAGAAGTATTGGGGTAAATAGGGTAGAGAGGGAAAGGGATGAATTAGTTACCCATGGGGGAGGAGAAGGGGGAGGGTTACAATAGAAAGTAGGGAGGTATTAATAGGGGCCTCAAACACAGTGGCAGGCACTTCACAATGGCAGAGCCATAGCAACATAAAGTGTATGATTGTTAACGCAAGAAGTTTGCCTGGGAAAATTGATGAGCTAGAAATATTAGCAGTACAAGAAAAATGGGGCTTAATAGGCATTACGGAAACATGGTGGGATGAATCTCTTGACTGGACTGTTAATCTGGATGGTTATAGCCTATTTAGGAAAGATAGGGGAAATGGTAAAAGAGGAGGAGGGATCTGTCTGTATGTTAAGCCTGCATTTAAGCCTATAGTCAGAGAAGATATTTATGCTGGCACTAACGGCATCATTGAATCTTTGTGGGTTGAGCTAAATAGTGGAGGAGCTAATTCTAAACGCATATTGGTGGGAGTATGCTATAAACCCCCAAATATAGCTGAAAGTGAGGAAATACAATTATTGTTACAGATTGGAAATGCAGCTAAGCGTGGGCAAGTTCTAATAATGGGAGACTTTAATTACCCTGAAATAAACTGGATAAATGAGACCAGCAGCTCAGCTAAGGGGAGCAGGTTCTTGAGTACACCCAGAGATCATTATCTGGCCCAGGTAATACAAGAACCTACTAGAAATGGGGTCATCTTGGATTTAGTCATCACAAGTAATATTGATATAATATAAAATGTAAAAATAGGGGAACCCCTGGGGAACAGTGATCACAATACAGTATCATTTGAGATTGAATACAAAAAACAGAGTTGTGAGGGGCCAACAAAAACTCTAAATTTTAAAAGGGCTAACTTTAATGGGCTACGGGCAGCAATACAATATATAGACTGGGACAAAGAACTTACAGGGAAAAATACTGAAAATAAATGGACAACATTCAAATCCTTACTAAATAAACATACACATCAGCATGTACCATGTGGAAATAAAATGAATAGGAGTAAATCACATCAGATGTGGCTTAACAATGACTTAAAGATCATGATGAGGAAAAATAAATATGCATTTAAATTATACATGAAGGAGGGAACAAAGGCAGCTTTATGTGACTATAAGGAAATCAACAAGTCTTGCAAAAGGGCTATTAGACTGGCTAAAATAGAAAATGAGAAGTCAGTTGCAATGGAAAGTAAGACTAACCCTAAAATATTTTTTTTATATATTAATGGGAAGAAGGCCAGGAAGGAAGCTATAGGAACATTACAATGTGATACAGGCCATCTGATAATTAGTGACCAGGAAAAGGCAGATGAGCTAAATAGGTTCTTTTCATTGGTTTACACAAGGGAGGTACCAGGGGTTGGGACACCGCAACATAATGGGGCTACACTACCTTCACTAAATAATTGGTTAACGCAGGAAGAAATCCAAAAGAGGTTGGAGAAAATAAATGTTAATAAAGCCCAGGTCCTGATGAAATACATCCAAGGGTACTGAGGGAGCTAGGTTCTGTAATAGCCAAACCATTATATCTAATCTTTCAAGACTCACTCACTACAGGGTCTCTACCGGATGACTGGAGAAAAGCAGAGGTGATACCTATATTTAAGAAGGGATCTAGAGCAAATCCGGGGAATTATAGACCAGTGAGCCTCACTTCTGTAGTTGGGAAGCTTTTAGAAGGGTTAATTAGGGACAGAATACAAGAATATGTCTATTTGAACAGGATCATAGGTAGCAGTCAAAACAGATTTATGAAGGATAGGTCATGTAAGACCAATCTAACTCAGTGGATGTAGTCTTTTTAGATTTTTCAAAGGCATTTGATACAGTGCCACATGGAAGACTAGTGAGCAAACTAAGGGATACAGGAATTGCTGTAAATATCTGCTCATGGTTCGAGAGCTGGCTAAAAGACAGGAAGCAAAGGGTTGTTGTGAATGGAACATACTCCGATTGGTCTAATGTGATAAGTGGGGTTCATCAAGGTTCAGTATTAGGTCCTCTCCTTATTAACATATTTATTAATGACATTGAAGTAGGACTCGAAAGTAGTGTCTCCATTTTTGCTGATGACACTAAGTTGTGCAAGGTAATAAAATCAGATAATGATGTACTTTCCCTACAAAAGGATTTGCATAAATTAGAGAAATGAACAGCTAAATTGCAGATGAGATTTAATACAAATAAATGCAAGGTTATGCATTTGGGAAGGAACAATAGCCATTCAATCTATAATCTAAATGGAGCAAATCTAGGGGTATCAGATATTGAAAGGGATTTGGGAGTACTAGTGGACAACCACCTAGGTAACTGCGCTCAAAGCCAAGCAGCGGCTGCAAAGGCAAATAAAATATTAGCATGTATTAGGAAGGGTATAGAAGCAAGGGAAGCAATTATAATTCTGCCACTATACAAAGCCCTAATACGCCCTCATTTGGAATATGGAGTACAATTTTGGGCACCACCTCATAAAAAAGACATTTTAGAGCTGGGAAAAGTACAGAGAAGGGCTACAAAACTAATAAGGGAATGGAGGGGCTAAGTTATGAAGAAAGACTAACAAAATTAAACTTATTTTCGCTAGAAAAAAGGCGTTTACGAGGGGATATGATTACCTTATATAAATACATCAAGGGTCCATATAAGGCTTTGTCAAGTGAAATTTTTGTAGCAATAGATTTTCAACTGACAAAAGGACATCCTTTGAGGTTAGAGGAAAAAAGATTTCACCTTAAACAAAGAAAAGGATTCTTCACAGTTAGGGTGGTTAAACTGTGGAATTCTCTACCAAAGGAGGTGGTGTCAGCGAATTCGATAGACAACTTCAAAAAGGGGTTAGATATATTTTTGAATAAATAAGACAATTAGCAAAGTTTCATTGTTTTTTTTTTCTGTTTGCCTTTCTCTGGATCAAATAACAATTAACAATTAATAATAAATAGTCCACATTAAAAAGATCAATAGAGATCTAAAAAGGTTGAACTTGATGGACTAACTCTTTATTCATCCTCCAATACTATACTATTAATAATTATTTAATCAATAATTTAATTAATAACTAATCCGCATATTGCAGATCAGAGGAGATCTTAACAGGTTGAACTTGATGGACTGAAAGTCTTTTTTTAACCTTAATTACTATGTAACTATGTAACTATGTAACTATCATTTAGCACCCTCTTTCCACACTCCCTGTTGTTTTGAGGTAGAGGCAGTTAAGCCCTATGATATCCACCTAGCTAATCCCTGGTGATTCCCTCAGGACCACAATGGTCCCTTGACCTACCCTCCATGGGGATTCCTAAGTAGTCTGATGCTCAATTATACTATTCCTACATAGGGACCCATAAGTAACCCCAGAGCTGGATTTAAGAGTTTTGACTCCCTGGGCTATATTGATTTGCCACCCGATGGAAATCGTAGGGTTAATTATAATAATAATCATAATAAAAATCATAATGATAATTGAATTAACTTACCTCGTACTGATGGCATATTTAGTCTGCAATTATTACATTAGCCTTTTTCGGCCATTGCTCATCTTGAACAAATAAACATATTTAAAAACTCTGGTTATGTCACACCACTAATCAAATGTAAAACTGCACTCTCTCTCCTTCTACAACAGTCACTCAAACGATCTACACGGCAACTGGCAATCACAGGCATAAAGCTTCACAGCATTGCCAACAGTTACGAAGGAAATATACTGCATGCTCAGCTTGGTCCGGTCGAGTCTACTATAAACATATTGCAATTTGGAGGCGTGTTGGGTTAGTTGTAAAATGGTATTCAGTGCAACCACATCTCTGAAGTCGAGCTTCCAAGCCACGTGTTCCGGCTGTAGTCTACAGAAAACAAAAGTTCCAAGTTCTTCACCCAGCCGGAACACGTGGCTGGAAAGATCGGCTTCAGAGATGTGGTCACACTGAATACAGACTGTAGATATTTTCTTTAGCAGGAATTTAGTTGCTTTGAGCGTGAAATTTTGCTGCACTAAAATAGTGCCGTCCTGGGCTACCACCCATTTAGCCCATATGTAAATTATGAATCTCCACAGGGGTAGTGCAATGGGCCATTGGGTTACTGTAATGCAATGGCCCATTACACTACCCATATGGGGGTCCATAAGGATTCTCATGAGACCTGCACTAAAATTACAACACATAACAAATTCACAAATTAAACTTGACTAAAATTACATCAAAATAAATGTTATTCCAAATTATTTATAAAGTTAATTTTAATAAGAAATTATGAAAATCAAATAGTACATAAATTCCTGATTACTAGATTGTTTTGAAGACACATTATAATCTAGTGGAATATAGTACATTATAATTGCTAAATGGAAAGCTACTCCTGAACATAAGTTGCTGTTATATGATGTAGTACATTAATTGAAGATGAAATTCTATATGTATGTGGAAGTTATAGAATGTGTCCTTCATTGCTAGAAGAAGCATGTATGTTAAAGGAGTCAGGTGAGCTGCTGAAGAATTGCAGATGTAGTCTGACTGACTATCTTTGAAACCAATTAGATTAACGTAGAATTGTCAGTGGCACAAATAGTTTTTTTTTCCAATGGCAGGTCAAAAAATGGAGCAGTAACTGGCAAACCAGACATTGTTCACAAAGTATTAATATATATATATATATATATATATATATATATATATATATATATATATATATATATATATATATATATATAGGTAATCTACTGTATATGAACTGTTTTCTATAAAAGAAACATATATATATGTTGAACTGTCCCTTTAATCAGCAAATAGAAAGCTACTAACATGGCATTGAGGCAACTAGCTGTACCTGCACCTCAGAGAGAGTTAAAAAACCTTAGGAAAAATATCTTCTTCTCAAAATTGCTTCTGAATTGCTGGACTTACAGGCATATTAGTTAAGAACTGTTGAGTGTTTGACTCATTACATGAACTGCTGTATAATATGGCACTAGATAGCATCTAGTGTAATATATATGGCTGAGTGGGTCCATGTTATTATATAGTATTTTGAACAAAGTATGACTTATCTAGACACATAGCTTTGTTGCAGAAGTCTAGTTCTCTGGA
The DNA here is from genome assembly GCA_027410445.1 of Discoglossus pictus. NCBI lineage: Eukaryota > Metazoa > Chordata > Amphibia > Anura > Alytidae > Discoglossus > Discoglossus pictus. The sequence continues at coordinate 43,183,602 of CM050167.1, read as the reverse complement.
CATTATCAGCCGTATTAGATTGGCCAATTGAATATGGCTCTTTATAAGAACAGAGCATATTTTTTACAGAAGTTTTTAGTTAGTGAACTTCTATCCAAAAGCAAGTCTTCACTAACTAAAAACTTCTGTAAAAAAATATGCTCTGTGCTTATATAGAGCCCTATTCAATTGGCCAAATCATAATTTATTAAGGCTGTATGTGTTTAACTATTTGTATATCTTTGCAGAACACCACTTCTCCCCTAGACTATTTGTATAGATTGAGTTACACAGAGTGGCTATGTTAACCTGTTGATGTTGTAACTGATGGGAAACAGATGTGGACATTCACCATGCATTTCAGGGACTTCAATTTACTTGTTGTATAGTTTATTTCTTCTTGGAGAACATTGCCTCCCTTATAGAGCTGCAATAGCTAAGTGAATTGCAAAGAGAGATTGGATTGCTGGAAACTGTAGTTGTCATTGAGTTAATAATGTGTAATAATAGGTGATAGGCTTTATTTCAAAATAGTCAAATCCATCACATTGCAGTCTCATAATTCTCATACTTTCTAAAATGAAATGTGAACAAGTAACTTGCTTTAACATCACAGGTATCTCACTTGCCAGCCAATCACAGATTTGTACTTGTGAAAAAGCATAAATCTAAACTCGTGTTTTGTTCTGCATATTTTATTGCTGGTATATATGGGTGTTACTCACGTTATGAATGTGTCATTAATAATAATAATTAATATTTAAAGATCTTTTTTTAAATCTGAGAGTAAAAAAATAAATGTTCAAACTCGCTAATATAACATTAGTGATTTAACAGCTATGGATGTCAGATATTTTTGTGACAGATTGATGGTACATAGCACTTAAGGTTTTTGGGTAGAGACAGGTTTTAATTAATATGTGACAGACAGGAAACATGAATTGGCACTGAAATAGCTCCTGTCAGGCTAGGGGTCTGAGAGCAGGGCAAGCTGTTAAAAGGGAAATATAGGCAGGAGAGAAGAGCTGGATATCTGTACTACTGAATACTATGAGCCTGATTCAATTGAGCAATCGTAAGTTACCGGAGCCCATAAGGGAGGTAATTTGCGATTCAATTGGAGTCATTTTGCAGGCTCCAAGAGGTTTACGGGTTACGGCTTTGAAAACTTTGCAATGGTTAAACCCGGAACTTACAGCCTCCCGAAGCCTTTGATCTTTTGCTAAAATTGCAAATCACTATTCAATTGCTCCAATTCCCCAATGCCGCAAATGGTTTCACACTTGTAAACGGCAAATGAAGGAGAAAATCCTATAAGTGCTAGAGAGGACCCGCAAGGGGGTTAAACACTTGTTCGGATCACTGTAAATGCAAATAAATCAAAATGTACTGTAAATAACAGGGAAAGCGATGAAAGACATTCAAATTAATTGCACAACAGTCTCAAGCTCGCAAATCAGCAGTAAAAAAAATCTATTTTTGTTTCATTTCGGGGTTATATCGATCTCGTTAATCAATGAGTTAATACATATCAGGCCACCCATATGGACTAGAACAGTATTGGCATTCATTTTCATAATTCTGTATTTTGAGGGTTTGCGAGTCCCATCGCATATCGTACCCCTGAACCTAATTGATTGACATGTAACCTCCAAGTTTTACTGCAGTAATAATGACGGTCTCATTTTTTATTGGCTGTTTTGAAATGGGAGGTTACGGTCTTGCTTAATTAATCATATTGCCGCCCTAAACGTCTACGGACCAGTGCATGGTTTACAGAGTCAGTTTTGGGCCCCTTTAATTGAATAGCTCCGGAATTGGAGACAAATGGAAGCCTGCAGCATGCCTGCAGATATAGGGCCTGGATCCGGAGAGATGTGGTCTTGCAGTTAAATCAGGCTCTATGTGTGATACCTGGATTTAAAAGACCGCTGTAGTCCCTTGTTTGTTATTTGAAGACTTACATTTTATTTCTTTTATATTATGTTTTAGTGCATTGATAGCTACCATAATTGCTTCTGCTGATCTTATGCTATTGGTTAGGGGGAACATTGAATGCACATAACCTTACACAGATGACATGTGCTAATCCTTATTGTCAGTTCTTTCAAGAGGACTAATGGAAATCTTATTAGTTTGCAAGGACCCTTCCTGTTGAGAAAGTAGCTAGAAGCTCAGTGAAGATATTGGCTAATGCCATAATTGCATAACATAAGCATACATTATCATTGTGCTGATTATCAAACCTATTTTATCAAACAGATACTATTTTATATATATAGAACTGAGGTGGCTCTATAATGAAAGTAAAGTGCATATTATGGAAAGGATATTTATTATAACAGAATACAAAAGTATGCAACATTTATTATCTGTTTCTATGATAGTAAAAGTCAAATGGTGAATAGAATTTAAATATAAGAAATAGGTATCCTGTATGATTTCAGCTATGACAGAGTGCTTTTCAAAAGTACACAACATTACCAGAATAGGTTTCCACTATAATTAAAATAGAGCAGGTGCATGACTTGACTTGTTTAGTGAATATAGAGGTCATTGCAAAGTTTTACATACAAGCACATCTATGTCTCTGCTCAATGATATCAAATAGCAAAGAAATGGAGAATATAACTTAGCAAAAACAGAGCTGCTCACTAACTGCCTTATTGAATTGTGATTCAGCAAATTTAAAAGGGCTCTATTTAAGCACACAGCATTTTTTTTTTACAGAAGTTTTTAGTTAGTAAACTTCTATCCAAAAGCAAGGTATTCACTAAAAAAAAATATGCTGTGTGCTTAAATAGAGCCCTTTTAAATTCGCCGAATCGCAACTTAATAAGGCTGAAAATCGGCTGCTGTGGTCAATTTTGTTTTCTATATGGGTTTTGAAGAAGTAAAAATGTTTTTACAAGTTAAAATAAAATAAAGACAACCTTTACATTTTACAATTTTAAGATGCAATTATTCTTTACTGCAGTGTTCCATTTTGCTTTCTTGCCTGCTGCTATCTGTTGCATGTGTACTTGCAAACTAATCAATTAACCTAAAAAGAAGGGGAGGGGAGGAGAAAGCACACCGAACCTTGTTCAGATCATTCAACAAATCACATATAATAGTTGTCAAACTGCGAGTTGTCATCACGCTTTCCGGCCCTTGCAAAGCGAGGACGGCAACTGACAGCTCGCAGTTTTACAACTCCCCCTGCCCCACTGCTGCTCGCGATGAGCGCCGTAGGCGCTCATCGCACCACATCAGACCCCGCCAATACAGTGGCACGCATGAGCTGGCACGGGCGGCCGGGTGCGCTTGCGCACAAGCGGGGGTGCGCACTGGAGGCTGGGCACGCTCGTGCACGCACGAGCAGGGGGCACACTCGTAGACGCAAAAGCTGGGGCGCGCACAGGAGGCAGCTGCAGCATAAGGTGAGGGAGGAGTGGGTGAGAAACATAGGAGTGAAAGCTGTGGGAAAGACAGACAAAGGGGAGGGAGAGGAGAGGGGAAGAGCGACGCAGGGGAGGTTGAGGAGGGGGGAAGAGAGACACAGGGGAGGGGGTAAGAGAGACACAGGGGAGGGAGAGGAGAGGTGGAAGAGAGACACGAGGGAGAGGAGGGGGAAGAGAGACATGAGGGAGAAGAGGGGGGAAGAGAGACACAGTGGAGGGAGGAGGGGGGAGAGAGACACAGTGGAGGGAGGAGGGGGGAGAGAGACACAGGGGGAGGAGAGGAGGAGGGAACGATACACAAGGGAGGGAGAGGAGGGGGGAAGAGACACAGGGGAGGAAGAGGAGGGGGAAGAGACACAGGCGAGGGGGGAAGAGAGACACAGGGGGAAGAGAGACACAGGGGAGGGAGACAAGGGTGGAAGAGAGACACAGGGGAGGGGGAAAGAGAGACACGAGGGAGAGGAGGCGAAAGAGAGATACGAGGGAGAGGAGGGGGAAGAGAGACATGAGGGAGAAGAGGGGGGAAGAGAGACTCAGTGGAGGGAGGAGGGGGGAGAGAGACACAGTGGAGGGAGGAGGGGGGAGAGAGACACAGGGGAAGGAGAGGAGGGGGGGAAGATACACAGGGGAGGGAGAGGAGGGGGAAGAGACACAGGGGAGGGAGAGGAGGGGGGAAGAGACACAGGCGAGGGGGGAAGAGAGACACAGGGGAGGGAGAGGAGGAGGGGAAGATACACAGGGGAGGGAGAGGAGGGGGAAAGAGACACAGGCAAGGGGGGAAGAGAGACACAGGGGAGGGGGGAAGAGAGACACAGGGGAGGAAGAGGAGAGGGGGGAGAGACACAGGGGAGGGAGACAAGGGGGAAGAGAGACACAGGGGAGTGGGAAAGAGAGACACGAGGGAGAGGAGGGGTAAGATAGAAACGAGGGAGAGGAGGGGGAAGAGAGACATGAGGGAGAAGAGGGGGGAAGAGAGACACAGTGGAGGGAGGAGGGGGGAGAGAGACACAGTGGAGGGAGGAGGGGGAGAGAGACACAGGGGAAGGAGAGGAGGAGAGGAATATACACAGGGGAGGGAGAGGAGGGGGAGACATACAGAGGAGGGGGGATACAGGGGAGAGACACAGGGGGAGAGGTGGGGGGAAGAGACACAGGGGAGGCAGGAGGGGGAGAGACAGAGGGGGAAGAGACACAGGGGAGGCACTCATTGCGAGGCCCATGATGAGCGCCGATGACACTCATTGCGAGTCTTGTGATGAGCACCAAAGGCGCTCATTGCAACGCCTGTGATGAGCACCAAAGGCGCTCATCGCAAGGCCAGTAAAGTAGAGGGGGAGAGGCTCGCAATGTGAGGCAAATACCATTGGCAGGCTTCAAATTTTATTGCAATCATTTTTGACGGGCAAGTCACTAGTTATATATATTTTTTAAGGAACATAAGAAAGTAAGTAATTGAACTAACTGCATTATTATGCAAATATGTAGCACATTAATACTAATTAAATATTTTGATGAAGAATGTATTATTAATAATACTATTATTATTATTGTTACATTTCATTTTTAGAGTACCAGCAGATTCTGTTGCGCTCGGCTACATAAACAATATATAGACATTTAGATATATTAGTAGTCAGAAAACACAAGATGCTCATTTACAGATACACAGTTTTAAAATGAGGAATGAGGGGCTGCTGGATGGATCAATCTTCTTACACAATGAGGGAAAAGTATGTAAAACACAAAAGATAAACTTAGATGACATTTTGAATAATTGAATTAAGAAGGTGGGTTGTATGCTGCACTGAACAGGTGGGTTTTCAACGAAGATTTGTGTATTTGAAGAATAGGGGAGAATCTTATAAAGTGAGGTAAAGAATTCCACAAAAAAGGGGGCTGATCTTGAGAAGTCTTGGAGGTGTGCACATATAAAAAAACAAGAACAACCTACCCTCAATGTTAATATGCAGGAAGATCAACTCCCTCATCGTTATCAAGCACAATGAGCTGTAAATTAGCATACTGATCTAAACATTAATGTAATAATGTAACAAAAACAATGTTGAATCCTTCACTTTGAGAAAAACTTGTTGTTGGGGTAACAAAAACATATTAAATAAATGACAATTGAGGAAAGCAGAGGACACCCAAAAATAGAGAACAATGTAGCACTTTGTAAAATATTGTTCCAACTATAAATACTAGTTCTTCAAAATAGCACACTATAAATATGTGATTTCAGAGGTCCTTTCAAAATAGGCTTTATCTGCCTTTGCTGTTACTTAGTAAATGTAGTCCAGAGAGATACAAGTTATTGTTAAGATGATTGAGAGTACATACCTTATAGTATGCCTTTAGTAATCACAACAACTGTAAAGGGTTAATTTCTACATCCCATAATGAACGCCACTGGGTTCTCAGCTCTCGAGGCTGCCAGTGTTCCCATTAAAACAACCCACGTCTGTTAAACAATCAGCCATTCACTAAATGATCTCGGCTTAATACCCAGTCTAGCCTGAGAGGCATTTCTTGCCATCAGCTATTTTAGGGCTATTTCATCTACCTGTCCTCTGCTTTTAGTGATTCTAAATGATAGGCTAAGAGTTCCTTATTTCAGAAAGAGGAGTATCCTTCAAGCAGCTTTGCAAGATGCGAATCTAGGCGAGAGAAGCACAAATAACTGACAGCAGTAGTAGATCAGATAGAGAGAGGAGAGCTATGACAATAGATAGATTTCCCATAAATTGCTAAACTATCATTTAAAACTATATGTAATAACAAGTATTTTATCAACTGAATAATATTTAAAATGCACTTATATTAAACTCACATTTAGAATTGTTACCTCTCCATCAGCCTTTTGACCATCCCACTAAACATATACTAATATCTCTTTCTAATGGGGTGATTATTGGAAACACGTGTTAATTACCCCCTGGGGCTTAGTCTCTTTTGTTTTCAGTATTATGTCATGTGAAACTGAAAAGACTAAGCCAACTCAGACCCCAGGGAATAATAGGTGTAATCAGCCTAGTTACATAGTTACATAGTTACATAGTAATTGAGGTTTAAAAAAGACTTTTGGTATATCAAGTTCAAACTTTTATGATTTCCTCTGATCCGCAATAGGCAGATTAGTTGTTAATTGATCCAGAAAAGGCAAATAGAAAAAAACCAAGAAAAATTTTGTCTCAAAAGGGAAAAAAAAATATTCCTTCCTGAACCCAGATAATGGCTGATTCCTCCCTGGATCAGTACTCCCTCCCTAATTAACCAGGATAACCCTAAATGCCCATTTAAATTTAAAATATATCCAACCCTTTTTTAAAGTTATCTAATCCGCTGTCACCACCTCCTTTGGTAGAGAATTCCACAAATTAACCACCCTTACTGTGAAGAACCCTTTTCTTTCTTTAAGGTGGAAACTTTTTACTTATAACCTCTTCTTGTCAGTTAAAAACCTATTGGCACAAAAACTAACTCAACACAAAAAGATTTATACTGACCCTGGATGAATTTATATAATCATACCACCTTGTGTACTTTGATGAAGCTATGAGCTATACCATGTAGGGTGGGCAGGTCATGCCTGAAGAACTTTGGACCGAAGTTTGCAACATAATCCAGGAAATAGCAACAAAGAATATCCCTAAATGAAAGAAAAGTAAGAAGTCAAGCGAGCTGTCTGATGAGGCTTTGAAAGTATCCCAGGAAAGAAGGAAAGTAAAAGGTAGTGGAGATAAGAAAAGATTTGTCCATCTGAATGCAGAATTCCAGAGGATAGCAAGAAGAGACAAGGAGACATTCTACAATGAGTGATGTAAAGAGATTGAAGAAGATAACTGAATGGGTAAATCAAGAGATCTCTTCAAGAAAATTGGGAACCTAAAAGGCACCTTTCATGCAAAAGTGGGAGTGATAAGACAAAAATGATAGGAACTTAACAGAAGAAGATCAGATAAATAAGAGGTGGCAGGAATACACTGAAGATCTATACAGGAAGGATTTTAACAGCAGTGATGACCTCAATAATTTGTCCAATGAGTTGGAGCCAGACATCTTGAAGAGTGAAATGAAATGGGCCCTAGGATTCTTGCTGATAATAAGGCTACAGAAGGTGATGAAATCCCAATTGAACTATTCAAAATTCTAAAGGATGATGCTGTGAAAGTGTTACTTGCCTTATGCCAACACATTTGAAAAATCCAACAATGTCCAATAGACTGGTAAAGGTCAGTCTACATTCCAATCCTCAAAAAAGGCAGTGCCAAAGAGTGCTCTATCTATCGAACAATTGCACTAATTTCACATGCCAGCAAGGTAATGTTTAAGATTCTACAAGCTCGACTCCAACAATACATGGACCAGGAACTACCAAATGTGCAAGCCAGGTTCTGCAGAAGAAGAGGCACAAGAGATCAAACTGCCAATGTCCGCTGGATAATAGAGAAAGCAAGAGAGTTAAAAAAAAACATTTACTTCTACTTCACAGACTATTCTAAAGCCTTTCAATGCGCAGATCACAACAAAATGTGGCATGTCCTTAAAGAGATGGGAATATCAGATCATCTCATCCTCCTTTTAAAGTATCTGTTTGTCGAACAAGAAACTACGGTCAGAACTGAACATGGGACAACAGAATGGTTCAAGATCGGAAAAGGAGTGCGACAAGGTTGTATTATTGTCACCTTATTTATTCAACTTATATGCAGAATACATCATGCGTAAGGCTGGACTGGATGAATCCAAAGCTGGGATCAATATTTCTGGAAGGAATATCAACAACCTCACATACGCAGATGATACTACTCTGATGCCTGAAAGTAAAGAGGAACTAATAGACTAAGTTGACCTGCTGCTCAACGTTAAAAAGACAAAGATCATGGCAAACGGCAATCTCAGTTCCTGGCAAATAGATGGGGAAGAAGTGGAGGCAGTGACAGATTTTATTTTCCTTGGAGATGGTGACTATAGTTATTAAATTAAAAGATGTTTGCTTCTGGGGAGGAAAGCTATGGCAATCTTGGACAAGCTAGTAAAAAGTAAAGATCTTAAACTATCAACAAAGGTCTGCATAGTTCGAACTATGGTATTCCCAGTAACATACGCATGTGAGAGCTGGACCATAAAGAAATCTGAGCTCCGTAGAATTGACGCCTTTGAATTGTGGTGTTGGAGATGACTGCTTAGAGTCCATTGGACTGCAAGAAGAATACTTCAGGAAATCAAGACAAACTGTTCACTAGAAGGTATGATCATGAGTCTGAAGCTCAAATAGTTTGGACATATTATAAGATGGCAGGATTCCCTAGAAAAGATGTTGGGAAAGATTGAAGGCACAAGAAGGGGAGATGGATAGATGAGGTCACAGAAGCAATGAACATGAACTTGATGGAGCTCAGAGGAGCACTGACTGAGAGATGCACCTGGCGTGCTGTGGCCCATAGAGCTCACAGAGAGTTGGACGTGACTGAACAACTAAACAACAACAACAATCATATCCCCTCTTAGATGCCTTTTTTCTAGAGAAAATACGTTTAATTTGGTTAGTCTTTCTTCATAACTTAGCCCCTCCATTCCCCTTATTAGTTCTGTTGCCCTTCTCTGTACATTTTCGAGGTCTAACCTGTCCTTTTTATGAAGTAGTTCCCAAAATTGTACTCCATATGCCAAATTAGGACATACTAGGGATTTGTACAGTGGCAGAATTATATTTGCTTCGTTTGCTTCTATACCCTTCTTAATACATGCTCATGTTTTATTTCCCTTTGCAGCTGCTGCTTGGCATTGAGCACTAATACCTAGGGTGTTGTCCACAAGCACTAAATTTGCTCCATTAAGAATATAAATTGCATGGCTATTTTTCCTTCCCAGATGCATAAATTTACATTTATTCATATTAAATATCATCTGCCATTTAGATGCCCATTCCTCTCATTTATGCAAATCCCTTTGGAGGGAAAGTATATCATTATCTGATTTAATTACCTTGCACAACTTCGTGTCATCAGCAAAAATGGAGACACTACTTTCCAGTCCCACTTCTAAGTCATTAATAAATATGTTAAAAAGGAGTGGACCTAATACTGAGCCCTGAGGAACCCCACTTAGCACATTAGTCCAATCCTCCATTTTTCAGTGACGTAACACATTTGCCATTGGCTCCTTCTAAACCCAACTAGGGGTTTGACTAATTGATCATGTTCACGGCCGCACATCCAATGTGAGCAAGAATGGTTTACAGGTTTGCGTCTTTGGGCCGTAACTCACTGCATGGTTCAATTTAATAATTCTGTAACACAGCCAAATTTCAAGCCCGCAGCCTTTGCGGGTGTGCCTATGCTGGTATGGGCTTCAAATTTAATAGGGCTGATATTCTTGTATATTATGCCTTATTGACCCTTCTAAAAGCTTTCCCACTACAGAAGTGAGGCTCACTGGTCTATAATTCCCCGGATTTGCACTTGCTCCCTACTTAAATATGGTTATCACCTCTGATTTTTGCCAGTCATCTGGTAGCGACCCTGTGTTGAGTTACTCCCTAGGGCCTGCAAAGGCTCAGTTTTTGTTTTTTTAAATGGGTACTACACTAGTCATGATTTGATGTGTTTCAACCTTTCAGCTTCTCCTATAGTTGTATTGTAATACAAGGAACATATACTGATGTACCATGACTGCGGCTCCGATATTATGAGCTTCTTATTGCAAAGTTTAGAATTAAACTGAAGTAAAGAGGGAAAATCGTCAGACCAAGCAGATACAAAATAAATTATATCCCCAGTGAATATGCAGTGGAGGTAAAGAACATTTTTACTGGACTAGCCATGATAGATAGCATGACTGAAGAACTTTGGACAGAAGGCAAATCTCAGTGGAATCTTTTCATTCAAAAGTGGTTGTGATAAAATAAAAAAAATGGTAGGATTTAATAAAAGCAGTTCAGATAAAAAATAAGTGGCAGGAATACACAAATATATACAGGAGTGACCTTAACAGCACTGCTAACCTCAATAGTTTGTCCAATGAGCTGAAGCCAGAAATATTGGAGAGTGAAGTGAAATGGGCCGTAGAAAGCCTTGCTGAAAAAAAGGCTGTATAATTTGAACTGTTCAAGACCCTAGAAGATGATCCTGTCAAATTGTTGCTACCATCTTGCCAACCGATTTGGAAAACTCGACAATGGCAACTAGACTGGAAAATTTAAGTCTATATACCAATCCCAAAAAAGCAGTACCAAAAAGTAAGGTAAAGATAAAGATCCTGCAAGTTCAGCTGTAACAATATATGAATCAAGATTTACCAAATGTTCAGATGTTGTTGTTTATTCGTTCAGTCATGTCCATCTCTCAAAAAAAAAAAGCGTGGAACAACTGAATGGTTCATGATTGGGTTAGGAGTGTGACAAGGCTGCATATTGTCACCTTATTTATTGAAATTATATGCAGAATACATTATGCGTAATGCCGGACTGGAAGAACCCAAATCCAGAATTATTATTGCTGGGAGATATACAGTATCAACAACCTCAGATACGTGGATTATACTTATCTGTTGGCTGAAAACTAAAAGGACAAAAATGCCTATTGATGAGGGTGAAATAAGAGGTGAAATAAGATTGGATGAATCCAAAGCCAGAATCAATAACTGACCTGCTGCTCAACATCAAAAAGACAAAGATTATGGCAAACAGCAATATCAGTTCCTGGCAAATAGATGGGAAGAAGTGGAGGCAGGGACAGATTTTATTTTCCTAGGCTCCAAGATTTCTTCAGATGGTGACAAAAGCCATGAAATTAAAACATGTTTGCTCCTTAGGGAAGTATGGATATGTTATTCAAATGTAAAGATACAGCTGTGCTCAAAAGTTTGCATGCCCTTTGCAAATTGGTAATATATGTCCAATTTTTAAAGAAAACATGAGTGAGCAGGCAAAACACATTTCTTTTATTTCTTATGGGATTCATATTCAACTGTAGGTTATAACAGAATGGCACAATCATAAAACAAAACATGGCAAAAAAAATTAAATTACCCTGTTCAAAAGTTTGCATACGCTTAGTATTTAATACTGTGTATTGCCCCTTAAGCATCAATGACAGCATGCAGTCTTTTGTAATAGTTGTCTATGAGGGACCCTAATTCTTGCAGGTGGTATAGCTGCCCATTCGTCTTGGAAAAATGACTCCAGGTCATGCAAAGTCTTTAGTCGTCTTGCATGTACCACACATTTGACATCTCCCCAGAGTGGCTTGATGATATTAAGGTCAGGAGACTGTGATGGCCATTCCACAACCTTCACCTTTTTTTGCTGTAACTTGGCCTTGTGCTTAGGGTCATTGTCATGCTGGAAAGTCCAAGAGCGTCCCATGCGCAGCCATCCTGCAGAAGAATACAAATTGTCTGCCAGTATTTTCTGATAATATGCTGCATACATCTTGCTGTTAATTTTCACAAGATTCCCCGTGCCTTTAAAACTCACCCCCCCAAAAAATAAAAAAATCAGTGAGCCACCACTATGCTTTACAGTGGGGATGGCCTTATTTTAACTATAGGCCTTGTTGACCCCTCTCCAAACATAGTGCTTATGGTTGTGACCATAAAGCTCTATTTTGGTCTTGTCACTCCAAATTACAGTGTTCTGGAAGCTGTAAGGAGTGTCAAGGTTTTGTTGGGCATATTGTAACCAGGCTTTTTTGTGGCTTTGGTGCAGTAAAGGCTTCTTTCTGGCCACTTGACTATGCAGCTCATTTTTTTTTCAAGTATTGTCGTATTGTGCTCCTTGAAACAACCACACCATATTTTTCCAGAGCAGCCTGTATTACTCCTGAGGTTACCTGTGGGTTTTTCTTTGTTTTCCAAACTATTCTTCTGGCAGTTGTGACTGAAATCTTTCTTGGTCTACCTGACCTTGGTTTGGTATTTAAAGATTCCCGAATTTTCCACATCTTAATAAGTTATTGAACAGTACTGAATTACATTTTCAAGGCTTTAAATATATTGTTAGATCCTTTTCCACCTTTGTGAAGTTCTATTACCTTGTTACACAGGTCTTTTGACAGTACTTTTTTGCTCCCCATGGCTCAGTATCTAGCCTGCTCACATAATCCATGTGAGAGCTAACAAACTCATTGACTATATATACACAGACACTAATTGCAATTCAAAAAGCCACAGGTGTGGGAAATTAATGTTTAATTGTCATTTTAACCTGTGTGTGTTACCTTGTGTGTCTGTAACAGGGCCAAACATTCATGGGTATGTAAACTTTTGATCAGGGCCATTTGGGTGATTTCTGTTATCATTATGATTTTAAAAGGAGCCAAACAACTCTGTGATAATAAATGTATTCATATGATCACTATCCTTCAATAAAAGACATGTTTTTGCATGATCAATCATATTTGCCAAAATTTACAATTTCTGCCAGTGTGTGCAAACTTTTGAGCACAACTGTATATCACTATAAACAAAGGTTTGCATAGTTACAACTATGGTACTCCAAGTAGTAACATACTGTAATGAGAGCTGGACCATAAAGAAGTCTGAGCCTCATAGAATTTATACGTTTAAATTGTGGTGTTGGAGAAAACTGCTTAGAGTTCCTTGGACTGCAAGAAGATCCAATGAAACCATACTAGAGGAAACCAAGACAAACTGTTCACTGGAAGGAATGATCATTTTGGCCATATCGTGATTAGACAGGATTCCTAAGAGAAGACTCTGATACTGGAAAACATTGAAGACACACGAAGTAGGGGCGAAGATGAATAAATGAGGTAATTGAAGCAATGAACATGAGTTTGATTGAGCTCAGAGGGTCAATAGCTGGCAGATGTGCCTGGCACGGTGAGGAACGTGGGGTAATGGAGAGTCAGACAATACTGAACAAATAAACAACAATAACCATTCATTTTCATATAAGACACATCTCCATCATAATAATGATAAATTGCATAGCAGGTTCACAGTAAAATTAGAAACTAGTTCTAATAGTAATATGAGAAGTCTAAGGAGTGAACAGCTCAATGGGTTAGTTACTAATTTCAAACATTTGCATATGGAGAGTTTTTAATTAGCTCACTGATTAATCACAATCACAGAGCTTGATTTGACTGTAAAATATAAAAACACTTTTTTTCGAAAAACTCACATAGCACTTCTAATACTAAATCCCACTTATTAACTGTAGGAGTTTCCATATTGATTAATGTAACAATGTAAGTGTGAAATTGCCAATAAAGAGAAACTCTGCAAATGCATTGTGGAGGTTGCCAACAACAAACTTCACTATTTAGAACTTCAAAGCACTGGGAGATATGTTGTGGCTAAAATGAGTTGACTGACAGCTGTTTGCACAGTAATGTGATACTTACAGCATACTTTTTTGAAGAATATAATTTACTTCCCAGCTGCCAACCTGGTTGTCATGGCTGTAGCATGCCAAGGCACAAGCTGTGCAACACCTAACAGACTGATGCCCTCAGCCTTATAAGATAGGCTTATTGTGCCAGGGGAAAGGGGCCCACTGAGATAAGCTAACATTGGGGCTGTTGTGATTTATGTTTTAGTCCTTGTTATGCCTGTTAGAAGCATGGGATAGTGGAGATGGCCTAGGTGCCACTAGGTCCATATTGCGGTACCCATGTTTATAGTTGGGGTGTGCGTATGAGCATGATGGGAGTGATGGGATGTATGTCTGTGTTGTGCTTTGGGGGGGCTAGCACTTACAAGTGAAATATTGTATATGCCTAATATTTCATAGTAATGGACTAGTCCCTTATTAACAAGATTAGGGAGATAATTGACCCCTAGGAGTCACATGACAACAGTATCTCTCTCTATGTATCACAAGCCTCAGACTGGTGACTCCATGCCTATTGTGTGTAATTACCCCTACCAAGAATACAGCAGTGCCGAGGGAAAACAATGGGTGATTGTCTTAGACTGGCATGCAGGGGTGATAATGTGAGCTAGAATGTGATTGGGTGTTAACATGGGTGCACATTTGAATTGATTGGACTGTTGTTGCTAAGAATGTGGTATAAATATGTCTGATGGTTTCAGAAATAAAGTTTTTACTGGTTTGCATAATTAATATGTGGATTTTGTTATTGATGCTGGGAATTCTGATTGCTGGAGTAAGTTATTTTCAGAACTTAGAAAGAGCCCTATGCTATACAAGACCACAGACTTTTCTCAGTCTAACCTAAGGCAAAAAGAGGTAAAACGAACCAGTCACACCTGTGGAGAGAGGTTTGGGCAATAGGCTCTTATCATACCCCATTCAACATACAGGTTGTGACAGTGGTGGAAGATGGTTTCTCCAGCTACCTTTAGTACATGGACTCATTCTGAAAGAGATTGCTGAGTTACAAAGATGCAAAGTGTAGATTGTAGATGCAGTAGTAAGAGACACAAACAACAGAGATATTACTCTGGCTTTTTCAAACTTTCCCATTTGTTTTATTTAAATTGTATTTAAATTGCATCCTTTTCTTCATGTTCATATGTATTTTAACCCCTTGTGAGCTACAAATGGCTAAGGGAAATCTGGGAAGACTTTCTCCCACTAAGCAGAGATTTTTAACCTCTTAACAAGAGCATTAGAACTTGCATTTTAACTTCCAATTCAGCATTTGTATTTGTTGTTTGTATAAAATATCATTGACTTTTAAGGGACTGTAATTACTCTGAGCATTTGAGAAATCAAAATGCTTAATGTCGGAGATAAAACACCCACTAAAAGCCGTCAATAATAATGTGAGGCCATCAGCAAATTAATCTTTTCATTTTCTATGATCAAATCTAACAGCAGTGTACCTGATAAGATGCTGTTAACTTCCCAATGTGAAGCTGTCAATAAGACAAATGATTTATGGCTAGTTGTGACTAGTTCAGTACTAATATGATCTAGCCCCAAAATAGAAACAGCCAATAGTAATTGAGACTTTCATCATGACGTCAGTAAAACATGGAGGTTAAACCACAATCACTTAGGCCCTCATTCTATTATCGGCCTTAAAACGGCCGCAAAGCCGCGATTCCTTGCGGCCATCTTACGGCCCCGTGTAGAGCTACCTTTACCTTGCAATTCAAATAGACAGCGCCGCAGGGATATCCCCCTTACGGCCGGCCGCATATCATGCAACCGGCCGCAAGGTCTGAAAACTTTAAATGCAAAAATAAATTGAAGATGGCACTGTAAAGCTCTGTAAATGCTAGGGATCATAATGGGGGACATGAGGATTAATAGCAACCCCCTCTCAAGCTTGCACATTAGCCCAAATCCGATATTTCATTAACGGTTTATTTTCCGTCTTGCAGCCTGGGCGGGTCTGAGGTGCTCCAAGCCCTCGGGACTTTGTCCACGGATATTTGACATGAATTAAAATAAAAATTATTTGCGGATTTGAGTGTAGGGGAATGTTGTGCTATGAATGCTAACACCCCCAATCACTTTATCGTCTCATAAGAGTGCAGGATTGCTTTATTATGTGCCTAATTGTGTGCTTCCGGGACCTTTTTGGTGCAAGTAAGCTGCGGCTCGGTTTTAGCCTTGCCGAGAGGGTTCCCAGAGCAATTGAATAGCAACCGGGCTTTTCTTGCGGCCGAAACTCTTGCGGCCGTTTATGATCAAAGGCTTTCCAAGGCAAGGGATAACAAGGCGCCGGCCACAAGCCTGCCGGAGTCCCCGGCCGGAAGGGAATAGAATAGGCAAATAGCCTGCGGCCGGTCCTTGCGGCCCCGCATCTCCTACGGCCGATAATAGAATGAGGCCCATAGTGTTTAGACGTCTGATTTGCAATCGGGCTCGCAATCCATAAATGTTGCAATCTATGAATCTAAAAAATCAATAAATCTAGTATTCTAGTCCATGCGAGTTCAATGATATGTATTAACCCATTGATTGCTGGAATCAATATAACACGGAAATTACACATAAAAAAATTATTGTTTATTTCATCTTTTAAAATGCAGTATTGATTTTTTATTTGCTTTTACAGTGCTACGATCAGGTGTTTAACTCCCTTGCTAGTCCACACTAGTACTCGTAGGATTTTTGGCTACATTTGCCAATTCCGGGAGTGAAAACAATTGCGGGCTTGAGGAATTGTAACAGTTTAATAGCGATTCGAGATTTTAGTGATTGCTAGCTTGACAAATCAAAGGCTTTGCTGTGTCGGAGTTACGATTTTAACAACAGTAGGGATTTATAGCCTGTAACCTGCAGATAGTTTGCGAGTAGTTAAAAGGAGGCCAATCTAATAGCAGTAACTATTGTTGGCTACATTAAGGGCTACAGTAATTGTGATTTCGACAATTTAATAGGGGCCATAGTGTAGTACAGTTTTTCCAACATAAAGCTGGAACAACATTTTCTCTTCAAAGGATGATTAATAAAATGTACTTAGGAATATTATATGTTTTTCAACACTTACTGTATTTTTATAATATTATACTTAAATAGTCTGGGGGCAATGTACAGAAGAGAAGAACAAACATTGGTTCAAGATGTTCCTTTTTTCATACCGTGCAAGTGTATATCTATAGAGCAATTACGGGATCTGCCAGAATGTTACCTTTTTACACAATTACTGTAAATGTTAAAGGTTCAATGAGGACTCATATGGGGGAACATATCAGAGCTATGACTAACTGTAAGTAACAAGGGCCTTTATTTAATTAGTATAAATAAATGTGTACAGTTTGAATACTGAATTAAATATTAACTGACCTTATTTTCTTACTCATTGATATTTAAAGGACCACTGAAGTGTCATATTTATAGTATACTCTTCTAAAGAGAATGCTCAAAAAATTATCTTAGTTTGTTTTTTAGGCCTGGGTGTTATTACTTAGATGCGTACCAAAAAATTGTCCTATGGATCCTATTTAGGAATCCTTGAACAACCAACCAAGGTTGTACAGAAACACCTTTTATGCAGCCTTTATTTTAATTATTATTGCCACATACTAATTTTAAAAAAATCAATCTTTAATTGTACATTTAAAATATGGTTAAGAATGCATAAATGTTAAACCCAAGGTTTTTAATCCTTTTGGTTTTTTCACGTCCAGCAAATTATTGATTATAAATAAGGTTTATTTAGGTTTTATTTTTGTTGTTATTATACTCATTGCTTTGATCACAGCTTTTTTATGTAATTACTTTATTATGCTCAAGTCAATAAAAGATTTTGTTTTTCAATTCAACTGTATTTGTGTATTTTTGGTTATTTTTCCTTGATCAAATCCTTATATAATAACAACAAAAATAAAACCTAAATAAAACTTTAATAATTTGCTGGATGTCATGAACTTTTAATCATTGCATTTTTAACAATATTTTAAATGTACAAATAAAGATTTAATTTTTTTAAATTAGTATGTGGCAATAATAATTAAAATAAAGGCTGCATAAAAGGTGTTTCTGTACAATGTTGGTTGTTCAAGGATTCCTAAATAGGATCCATAGGACAATTTTTTGGTACGCATACTCTTCTAAAGACTTGCAGCCTTATTAAATTGCAATTCGGCAAATTCTAAAAGGCTCTATATAAGCACACAGCATATTTTTTTACAAGTTTTTAGTTAGTGAACTTCTATCCAAAAACAAGGTCTTCACGAGCTAAAAACTTCTGTAAAAAAAATATGCTTATATAGAGCCTTTTAGAATTTGCCGAATTGCAATTTAATAAGGCTATTGGTATTTTGAAATTTTGAAAAAAATAAATACAGCTTTTAAACATTTTCAACTAGTTTATTCTGCTTTTTTTGTAATGAGGGAGGGGCACTTGCTTTTCATTTACATAAAAGATTAGTCACCCAGGAAAGACTTTGGATGCAGATACAATTTCTATTAATTTACTATTAAAATTAAACTACAATGTAATGGGACTCAACAATAGGCTAAGTGGAAGTGCCACCTAAAGTAGAATCCCTATTTTCCTCCAGATCAAAATATAGTGTGCTTGTGGTCCAACATGGAAACCCATACATAAAAGTAGGTGTTGCAGAAATTCAAATTTCTATAAAAATGCTTTGATGCTCATTGCTTACATAGCTGATAATATCGGTAGTTTGCTATATATATCACAAACTTGTTTTTCTTGCACAATTTTGTGCAGCTATGATGAAATGTTTGTTTTTCAGTTGTCCTATTCACATATTTATACTATTCTGTGGCAAGGGCATGCATTTTTCATTAGCTCATATTGCAATATTCTATTTTAGCTGGAGGACACTGGTATTTTATATCAACATTTGTTGTAAAACTCAATGTTACTCAAAAGTTTGGTTATATATTGCTAATCAAGCATCAGAAAGACAACAAAATTGCATATGATCTACTGTATTTTTATTGCAAAAAAAAAGTATTTTTTAAATATTAGATAAGTGTAAACAAACAAAGTGTAAGAATTATAATCTTATCTTGTGGCACAATCTGTCCACAATCATAACTTAACACTCATTTTCACTAACTAATCATGACCAGTTTAGTTGTATTCAGTGACATGCCAGGCTTCATCGATTTATCAAAAGCTTATTATTAAATGAGCCCACATGCCTACATTACCTTACTTTTATCCTATCGAGAATGTGCTGTGATCCTGATAATGATCACGATCATTGTACTATACAAAACATAGGGGTGATCCTTAGGATCCACCCAGGAAATCTCCTTCCTTGTAATGTGAGCAGGGAGGTTAAGAATAAATTCCAGTTTCTTAAGACACAGGTATAAGCCTTACATGCTACAGTCAAGGCAAGGAAGGGGTGAAATATCTAATAAAATGTAAGTTTAAAAAGAATTCTCTTAAATCAGGGAGATTTATTTTTTTGACCCGCCTGGGACCCACTTCCCCCTTTATTAGCAGACAGGGGTTCCCAAAATGTATGCACTCCTTAAAGGACTGGTATGAAGAAGGGTTTAGGATCCCTCCACTTATGATAACCCTTTGCTATTGTGATGCCATATATAAATAAATGTTTGGTGGTCCCCAAATAGATTAAAATGATAAAGATGTACATACTTAGGTTAACCATAGCCTCAACATGCCAGTGTGGGGTGGGGTGGATCATCACCACTTTCCACCCAAGGTAGGCATACCTATAGCCTCTAGCCCCAACTAGCCCAGTGGGCTAGAAGGGGTAAACAAATCTTAAGCCCTATTGCCTCCACGGTATTATCCCTTTAAAATTTGTCCCACCCATTGACCATAGAATCAGGATCCTACCCCTAACCCTCAAACCCTTTGTAAGTGGTTTAGGACCAAAAATCTGAGTGATGTAATAAAACCAATAAACTGGTACTAAGGGAATATAAATAACACTTATAAATCCCAGAGTAGTCAAATGACACACCCATACCTTCTCTTCTGGCCCCTGAAGATAGGCCCAATCCCCCCAAAAAAAATATTCTCTGGTATTTACATATTAATCAGTACAGTATAATCTGTTAAGCTATGTATTAATCAATTTTATAATTCGTTAATATTCACCAGTCAGATTACTATAATTTAATTTCCTGTGCTCTGATTGACTGAAATGTGATTTTACAGCAATTTCAGCCAATCAAAAGCCTATGAGTAGTTCTTTTAATTTAAGTAATTTGTAAATGAAATGGAATTTTGTTTGGGTGATTGTGTCTAAATTTGGTTATTTACAGCATTCTTTACATTTTTAATGCAGAGCAAATGCCCAAATTGTCATTGGCTTGCCATATTCAGAGTTTGGCTGTGTTTTTTTAGAATGAAAAAAAACGATGACAGCAAATCTCGACCATTTACAATTATTTAGTAAGCCATGCAAATTTGCTACTCAGATGCAAATGCACATAGCTCAAAATATAAAAAAATACTACTTTAAATATGTTCCTTTAAATGGAAGAAAAAATATAACTTATTGTCACTTAAAGGGATATGAAGGCAACATTTTATGAGTTTTGTGTTGTTTTTTTTAAATAAAATATTTAATGCTTTTCCCAACAATTCCGACATACTCAAATGTTAGGAAAATATAATTTTAATATTATGGGAATGCAGCTCTACAACAATGTCAGGGTCACTTTCTGGCAGATTCTGGCTTGGGAGGTTTAGGTGCAGTCATTCATTCGAGAGGGAGAAAATGATTTCTTCATAGAGCTCTGATATACAATATTTTACTCTATCATTAAGTCCTGACTTTGTTCGAAAAGCAATCTGTATAGGGATTAAAAGCATATGTTTAACGTTTGCTTCACTCATACCAAAAATGCTTTTGTATTGTCTGGATGCTCTTTAAAATATAAGCTTGTCAATTTGTAAGTTCCATATACCTTCAATTATTCTATTCAGATTTAATTATTCTATTCAGTTATTAATTATCTTAATTGCTTAATAGCATTAAATTACCCTACTTTACCGTGCATTCAAGGAAAATGAATCATGTCCACGAAAACTCTTGAGATATTGCTTTATTATAGACTAATATATGCCACTAGATATTGTAAAATGGTAACTCTACACAAACTATGTGTATATACATGGTGTATGTGAACAGAATATTAATAAGACAGATGGGCACCATTCTTTTATATTTCACTTGAATGTACCATGCATTCAAACATTTCTATGTATATATAGCACATTAAATGATTGTTCACATATTCATTAAGAAATATGATAAAATTCAGGCTATTGAAAAACGTCCATAGTTAATAGGAAATTTAGGCAAGAGCTGTCTGAAATATTAAATAAATAATAATAATAATAATTATAATAGCTTCCATTAAATAAGAGTCAGCATTGTAGTTCAACAACATACAGTTTTTGTGCTAAAATTCTCAGTTACCTATACACGGAAATGTACATCCACACATGAATTGATAATATGTGCACTACATATCAATATACCTCCCATTAATTACTCACCCACAACTAAGAATAAAACAAAAAACGTCACTAGCAAACAAATAATTGCTGCCCCTTGTTATCATTGAATTGAATTGAACTGTTTCATCCAGTAAACATTAAATACATATATGAGGCAAAAATCTGTTTGTTTTATATTATTAAATTAATATAGTTTTATATCATTGGTAGATCTTTAAAAATGGTTTGGTTTATGTTGAACCTTTAGTGACCTAAATCTGCATTACCCCATTTGGGAGGATGCATTGAGGGAATAATCACCATGAAATATTATTTTTCCTACAAAATCATGGTGATGTTAATTGACTCTACCATTATACTTAATTCACTGTGAATTTGCCCATAGAAGAACTCTAAATGAAGTGACTATATTTTGTGGTGTCAATATCCCTTTAAGCAAAAAAAAAATAGAGTGGAAAATATAAGTGTATAGTTAGATCACAATACCTTGAGGCTGAGAGATTCATAACAATTGTAACATACAGGAGCAGAGATAATGAGAGCTTTTGAGATTTAGAAAGACCGAACAATAGATACTTAGTTAAGTGGCAATAAGTAGGCATGCATTGCTGGTGTAGAACAGTGGGCAGATTATATAGAAAAACAACATATACAGATGAATGGGCAAAGATACATGGAAGAGAGAGTGCAAGGATACAAATATACCCAGCAGGGACCCAGGATTCATCACACACCAGTAGTGCATACAGACAGATTAAATAGATCAGCACCACATAAGGAGAGGACAGCGCCAAGCACGTATAACAGACACCAAAGGTTACCTACTGTGGCGTGTTTACCAAAGAACTTTCTGGTTATTTCTGTGTGATACAGCAATACTTTTAATGACTGTTGATCGTTGCTTATTAATGTGGTTATAATAACTAGCCAGTTTGATGTTGACCATTTAAGTCTCCTTTAAATGTTTTTTTCTTTTAGTTTCACTAAAGTGGTTAACAGTGCATCAAGTTTTAAATGATAAAGAGAGGTTGACACAATAAAAAAAATTGTTTTATAATTTTGCTGCAAATGTGATGTGGTATTCAAAACCCACTTTGATTTGTACAGAAACAGAGCAAAAATCACCTTTCAGTAAAATCATGCTCTCTGCGTATACAATTCATGTATTTCTGTATGGGGGAGTTGAATCAGTTCAGGGTGAATTTTTATTTCCAAAACAGAGATGCAAATCACATGTCAGGTCAGCTTCAAAATAAAGCCACATTATTTTAAAGCCTTCATTTAAAAAAAGCTGTTGATTCCATTTATCAATGGACCACTCTAGTCCCATTACCTGTTCTACGCAATTATGCTGCAGTGTGGGCTACCATTTTTGTTTATGCTTATTTCATTCTACAAGTAGCAAGAGACCTTGAAACCTTGAATGTACAGAAGCTTACATCTGGTATCATGTAAATGTGGTAATCCAAAATGTCAGTGCTTCCAATAGAACTAATGGAAATCTCAATAATTACACAAACACACCCTGCTGAAAAATAAGCTGAGACCAGGAGCTCTAAACTGCAATGGTAGACCAACATAAAGGATAATTGAATCTAAGTAGTTAACAAATGAAAGGCTCTATTTATACATATTTTAACCTAACTGTATTTACTTTACTAAAACCATTTGACCAACACCAAGTTTAGTTTTCAAAAGAGTAAAATCTAAATTCAGGACTATGATGGTCTTTAGGTTAAATTAAAGCAGGTTGAGGCCAAAACAAAAAAAAATGATTTATTATAAAAACACAGAAATTTAAATGTTTGTGAATGTTGCTCTTATATATATTTTTCCATTTATTTTTATACCACAATGTCAAGATAAAGCTGTTGTCAAACTTACTTTGAGCCCCATGAGGCAGTAGAGGACACTTATAACACCCATTGGGAGTATGAAGAACAGCAAGGAGGTCACTTGAATAATGCAGTTGTAAATCCACATAGGTTGGACTACAGTGCATGTGGCAGAGTCAGGGACAAGGCTCCCATTAGGGAAATACTGCACTAGTATACCGTGGGTGCTGGTATTGGGAATGGAGAAAAGAATGGAGAATATCCAAACGCCTATGATAATTCGGAGAGCTCGGCTCCTAGTGCTTTTAAGCTTGGCTTGGAAGGGATGTATGATGGCCACGTACCTCTCCACACTGACAGTGGTCACACTAATAATGGAGGCAAAGCACACTGTCTCAAATAGAACTGTTCGGAAATAGCAGCCCCAGGCACCAAAGAGGAAAGGGTAGTTGCTCCACATCTCATATATTTCAAGAGGCATCCCAAGTAACAAGACCAGGAGGTCAGACACAGCCAAGCTGAACAGATAATAGTTAGTTGGAGTCCTCATGTTGTGGTGTTTCAGGATGACCAGACACACCAGCAAGTTCCCACTGACTCCCACCAAAAAAATAGCTGCATAAACTAGAGTCATTGGCAGAGATAATCGACTGCGTTTTGGACCACACAAGAATGCCAGGTATTCCTCAGTACTGTTGAGGTACTTCATCATGGAGAGGTCAGTAGTCTGTTGTTCCAGCCACGTGGAATTGTAGCCTTGTTGGCCATCCATCCTACCAATGGTGTGATTTGTTTGTGGGTAAGCAGATAGAAAATAATAGTTCTTGTAGAGAAGAAGAAGGATGAAGAGGAAAGGCAGCAAGCACACAAAGGGTCCAATGGTCAACAAAAAAAGGCAATTACATAACAAAGAAAAAGGATTAAAGGCAGAAAAATAGAAAAAATATCATAAAACAGAAATCAACAATGAAGAAATTAATGATGGTATTAAATAGATAAACAATATTGCAAGTACATTAATAATAGCTGAAATAGAGACTGAGCTAAAACATGAATAGTTAAGAAAGAAAGATAATTAAGTCAAAGGTAATGAGACAGACAGATAATTAAAGGAAATTAAATTTGATCTGTGTAAAGATGTGATAGAAAAAGGATGAGTACCAATCCAGACACTTTGACAGGGAAGCGTGTGTGCCGATGAGAAAAGGCTGCTCAACTCTCAGTTTGTGCAGCTGTTTTACTGCTCACCAGTTGCCTTTGAATGATTTCTGTTTTCAGAAGGAAGTCTCCTCCCTACTGGATGCTCATTGGAAGTCTGGGATACTGGACTATTCAGTTTCTAACAATGACAAAGATGTAATAGCAGAAGATGCTCAAAATAAATAGTTACAGAAAAAAATTGCCAGCTTTAGAGGGGTTAACTTGTTTACTTCTGGAAACTTGTTGTTGTTGTTCGGTCATTGACAAAAAATCTTTGATGGAAACCATTAGATTTTCTGCAGTATATATTAATTCTGAGTATCATTTCTAGAGACATGAATGAAATATATATATGTTTATTATGTTATATAGAAATAGGCACATGGCGCTCCACAATTTTATATCATGAAATTAAAAGAGCATATAGATTTACTGGCATTATATGTTAACCACAAGAGAGCACAGGTAAATAGGATACTTACATACCAGGGAAACATCCACCACTCTTACATTTTACAGATGCTGGACACATAATGAAGTCTATAGGAATTTTTATTTTGGAGCAGAGATAAACACGAATCAAATAATACAACAAATACAAAAACAACTAAAGATGGTTCTGTTTTGATGTTTTTTAGTTTTGTTTTTCTGTTTATTTATTGCAAATATAAGCAGAGATGTAGTCAAGTTACATCATTCATAATGTTACTTTTGAATACTATATCTACCAGAAATAAGGGGATTAGTTAATGTTTTTGCTTGAAAAAAAAACATGTAATACGAGCATGCCCATTCTGGATTGCTACCTTGTTGTGGGGAAGGGGCTTGTGTACTTCAATGAAGCTGGTCATAGCAGATAGGTCAGACAAGTTGAGGTCTACTGGAGAAAGACCTGGCAACCCACTCCAGTATCTTTGCTATGAGAACCGTATGAATTAGCACAACAGACACAAAATGAGCCTGGCGTGCTGCGGTCCATAGGGTCACGGAGAGTGAGACACGACTGAATGATTGAACAATAACAATAACAACAACATGCATGACTGCACAAATCATAATACTAGACACAATTTTATCTTATTGTCTGAAACTCTTGTTTTTTACAGTTATTGCTCAGTGGATGATAAGGATATGCCACCCAAGAAATCTATATATCCTAAGAAGTTTTTCTAAAACACTTTCAAATGCCTTTTTCAGTTCTAACAAAGACAACATACATTTTATGCTTCCTTAATTTTGTCAGCTATCACAAACTATGTCAATTTTATATATCTAAGCTTTAAAAGTGTATGGAAGTTTCATTGGTTCAAAATGTTTCTGATCTAGCAGCCACTGATTAAGAGAAACATATCTATTAGAGTGAAAAGTGCAATATACTTACAGATTTCTGTCAGCAACCAATCCTAGCCTATAGCAGCACAGCATTCAAGTACACGTTTTAACCTGTTAGTAACTCACTGAACTATAGAGAGAGATATTATATTTAATTTTATATGTAAGCTCCATGCTATTCTTTTCTGCGGTGGGAGGGAGGGAGAAAATCTGTACAGCCTAGAGAAAAAAACAGCACCTTCTTACATAGACATGTGCCAGACTACAGCTTTTCTGCAGAGACAGGGGGCCCAATTCAATTCAGCAAGCGTAAGTTACTGGAGCCCGTAAGTGAGGCCGTAAGTTAATTTGCTATTCAATTGACGTATTTTTGGAAACGATATACGTGTTACGGGATTGAAAACTCTGCGATGGTTAAACCCGAAACTTACATCCTCCGGAAGCCTTTGGTCTTTAAATTCTGCAAGAGTTATGATGGCTAAAATCTCAAATCGCTATTCAATTGCTCCAATTCCCCAAGGCCACAAATGGTTTTACACCCGTAAACGGCAAATGTATCAGACAATCCTACGAGTACAAGAGAGGACCCGCAATGGGGTTAAACACCTATTCGTAGCACTGTAAATGCTAATAAAAAAGCAATACTGCACTGTAAATGATGGGAAAAGCGATGACAGACATTATAATTAATTACACAACTGTCTCAAGCTCGCAAATCGCCAGTAAAAACACATTTACTTTAATGTTTCATTTCGGGCATATATCAATCTTGGGAATCAATGATTTCATATATATCAGGCAGCCCATATGGACTAGAATAGTATTGGCATTCAATTTTATAATTTTGTATTTTGAGGGTTTGCGAGTCCCATCGCAGATCGGACCCCCAGACCCCTATCAGCCAACTATTCACCCCCTAACATACTATGGTGGACTATACAGATCTCAATGTTAAAAAAAAGATTAACACATAAAGTGCCATGGGGTACACCAGGAACCTCATGACACTAAGTTTAAACACTACAATACACTATTTAAATGATCCCCCATTAAACTAATAAATAAAATACATCTAAATAAATAAAGTAATCCCCATTAATAAATAAATTAACCCCACTAATTAAACAAATAAATTAACCATCACTAATAAATAAATAAATTTACCCCCACTAATAAATAAATAACCCCCCAGTAATTACACCTACTAATGACAAAAAAAAACTATATTAAAATAATAAAAATGCTAAATTATAAAAAATAACAAAACCTACATTACAAAATATAAAAAAGACTTACATTAAAAACAAAAAAAGACAATAACAATGTAAAAATAACTACAAATAGTTACACCTGGAATAATAAAAAAATGAATACAACTTACCTACCCCAAAATGATCATTTAGCGATGATCAACAATGCCCTAGATCTCACTCTTCTGCCCTGGCCTAGTCAGGCTACACATGTTGATTGAAGAGGGTCCAGTCCTCTTCTATCTTGATTGAAGCTCATGTCCTCATCTTCAGTAAAGAGCTCTCCAAAAAAAAAAACGTATGCTCTAAAAAAAAAAAAAATTACATTAACTAATGGAGTATATCCTAGGAGGAGGTCCAAATGATCATTTAGTGGTAATCAACGATGCTCTAGTCCTCACTCTTCTGCCCTGGACTAGTCGGGCAATACATGTTGATTGAAGAGGGTCCAGTCTTCTTCTATCTTGATTGAAGCCCATGTTCTCATCTTCAGGAAAGGGCTCTCCCAAAAAAACCTGATGTTCTAAAAAAAAAATTACCTTAACTATTAAAGCATATCCTACTAGGAGGAGGTCCCCCCCTAAAATGGCGGTTGACGCGGTTAGTGCTCTTTCTGCTGCTTAAATATGAATTTATATTTTTTTGTAGTTAGGGCACTGCTCTAGTTTGCAAGTGTTTTCAATTTTTTTTTAGCATAGGTTTTTGGTGCCAAAGTCTAACCGAGTAACTCATAATTTTTCTTTAGAGATTTTTGCTTTGCTTTTCAGCTTTGTCGTGCAGTTCACTCGTTAATAGCTTTGGCCGAGTTTAACATAGGGCTCATAAGTACTTTCTGTGCACACAGATGCACTTGCAAAGAAGTTTAAACAAGTTTTGCTCAATATTTTTTTGCAACATATTTTATGAAAGAAATGTATACATACAAATCATAAACATAAACAACAACAAATAATAAAACATAAATATAAACAATAATAGTACAGAACCTTTAAATGTTGCTTTGCATTACATGACAACTTATAAAGTCAGATGTCAATCTCTCTGCCTTTTTTTAACCTTAGATAAAATGAGAATATTTTTACAAAATGTTGTTAATTTTAAATTATTATGCTTTGCCCATGGTTTCCAGTACAGTAAAATTGATCTTCCTGCTTCAACATAGCATACGACATTTTCGCTATTCTGAATATTTGCTAAATCTTTTTTTCTAGTCGACTAATGATTGGTGTTTATTTGTGTAGCCAGTGAGCCGCTATGACAGTTCTAGCTGCAGTTCGCAGTTGATATTTCTTTGATTAGTTTTAGTACATCTCACGCTATACCTTCTAAAGGCCTATTTGGTAGCATTATTACTGGGTCAAACTTTAATTCATACTGTTGCATAGTTTTTTTATCATTTATTTTACTGTTCTCCAAAATGTTTGAATATTTATTAAATTCCCACCATACAGGAATGTTCCCAATTCTTTATATCCTCTGAAACATGTTGGTGGTATGAGTGTCTAGCATAATACAGGTGGCCCCCGGCTTAAGGACAAAATAAGTTCTGGAAAAGATCTTTAAATACGGATTTGTATGTGACTCGGATTTCTGATGAATAATAATATTAATAATTATAACAATACGATAATAGTCTGTAACCCAGGGACCTCCTGTATTTTATTTCTTGTTTCTTTAGTCTGCATATTTCTTGATGCTCTGAGGTGCTGATCCCATATTGTTTTTGCCATGTTCCATTAACTGTTTCTCTATTTTGAATAGGGCTTAATGTGTTTGTATAAGTTAATATACTACTTGCATTTAAAATGTTATGTATATTAGATAGTTCTAGCATAGTGCCAGGACAGTGAACATTTTTCAAAAATAGTAAGGTTGTAAAAACCTTTATTTTTGACATATGATGGTATATAATGTTTTACTTGAAGGCATAGTTGGATGAACCATTAGGCAAAATAGGTAGCCGCCTAGCCGCACTTCCCTGTGAGGGGCAACCTTTTTGTTATCTTAAAAATCCCTAAAAATAGGGGACTCCAGACGTGGACCCCTTGCTCACTGTGCCTTAGGGAGTTCAGCTGCACCTCACAGACGAGGCCCATGAAGGCCAAAATGCGTCTGGGGTTTGCTGTTTCTCCTGTTCAGGGTAGAATTGCCTGGTATTTCAGGGCTGCGTCACTCTTTTGAGTGAGATCAGACTGATATACTACAGGATATTTCTCCCTGTGAAGGGCACAAGTGAGCTAAAAGAGGTGCTCTCAGAGTGGATTATCATGTCCATAGACATAACCTATTAAGGTTGGTTCGTTCTCTGATTAACACCTGACTTAGTTATCTAGTTGAACAAAGGCAACATAAGTAAGTTTATATATTCTGTCATGAAAATGTTTTTTTTTTTTCTTTGTAAGGAAATATTGGTAGAAAGAAGCTCCTCAATAGTATTTACTAGCGACTTGCCCATCAAAAAATGCTGGCAATAACATTGTAAGGCAGGTAATGCTTTTGCCACACAATGTAAGGCTTTTAGTCCTCTGTGTACCTTTGGCACTCATTGTGAGCCTCGCGCTGAGCGCCTTCACCGCTCATCATGTGGCTCGCAATGAGCGCCTTCGCCGCTCATTGCGAGCCTCTCCCCTGATTTACTTTTGGTCGTCTGAGCACTTTGGGGGTCAGCAATGTGGCAAGTGTGCAGTGTAAATATGCTGCATGCGCAAGGGCAAAACGTTTGTTTAGGTGGGTGAAACAGCATTTTAGAATCCTAATGTTATGAGTTGTAAGTTAGTGTTGTAAAATGGCAGGATTTTTTCTATTTGTTACTTGGCTCACGGGCATTTTCTGTTGTAATGGTACATTTTGTTTCTGCTACAAACCTGGCTAACTCGTACGTGCCTGGCCGTGATTTTTGCAGCTCTGTGACCTTTAGCCTTGTTTATATTTTTTTGGGGCCGCCATTTTTCTTCTCGCTTAGCCAATTTTCTTGTTCCATAACTTCTTGAATGCAACCTAAATTTGTGTGCAACCTCACTTCCAGACGTCCTGGCTGTCCCCCTGTGCTGTATGTGATGTTTGTTTTATGTTGTATTATTTTGTTGTTATGCTTTTTGTGTTTGTGGATGTGCGCGGTTCGGCTGTTAACTTCATGTTTTTGCAACCTCGTATTCTTTTTGTGTAAGTTCTGGGGGTCATCATTGTTGTTTGTAAAAGTACGTCCTTGTAGGTGTTTTCCGTGCTTCGAGGTCGTGTAGCCTTGTTTTCCTTTTTTTCGGCCACCATTTTTTTTGTCTCTTAGCCGATTTTCATATATATAGAAACTCCTTTAACTTTATTCAACTTTATTTTGCGTGCAACCACACCCCCAGTTGTCCTGGCTGTCCCCACGTGCTATGTGTGATGTATTTTTTTAATGTTTTGTTTGTATTTTTCAGTATTTTTGTTGTTTTTTAATGTAAACGTTTTGGCCATTAACTCTGTAGTTTTGCAATCTCGTATTTTTTATTTTTCTATGTTCCGCGGGTCGTAATTTTTTTCTAAGTTCGTATTTCCTCATTTCACGCTATTGTTTTTTTTGTAAGCCCCGCGTTTTGCAATTTTTTTTTGTTTAAGTCCATATTTCCTCATTGCGTGTTATTGTTTTTCTTCTAAGTCCCTCGGTGTGGTTGTTTTTTTTTCAAAGTCCCGTTTTTCTGAGTTGTTTTTAACCGCGAGTGAGGCACTGTAGAGCCTCAACCTCCGTAAATGCGGACACTAGCCTCACGAGGTGCGCATTTGCGACCTGCAATGAGCCTTCAGCTCATTCCAGTTAATGTCCCCCTCCACAAATATATATATATATATATATATATATGCAGCATATGTTACACAGACACATATCATGATCACTTGTATAACAAATAAAAACTGAGTAATTATGAGAGTTAAAGGGCCATTTGTTTGAAAACAATTTAGTCTAACTAAGAGCATAAGTAATTAGTCATACAGACAGTTTGTAATTAGATAAAATTAATTCTGTCTCCTGCGCTGGGCCCTGTGGAAATCCATGATACATATGCATATATGTATATAAATAATTACTACTTTTTTATTTGAGATACAAGTTGTTTGAGATACAAGTGATCATGATATGTGTTTGTGTAGGAAAATATAAATAATATGGCCCACCAACAAATGCATTTAATAAACAAGTAATAGCTCGGCATGAGTAGCTGTATTTTTAAAATGGCTGTTATGGGGAAATGTCTGTGATTTGCTCACACAGCAAGAGACCAATATGTACGATCCACAGATAAGGGAAAAATGGGTGCGTGCATACCTTGTGCACCTATTGGCAGGGGCTCATCCACTTCAATTGCAGGGGCTCCAAAAAGGTAGATCCGGTACTGCTTGAAGGTATTGTCATCTTTCTGAGGCGTAAAAAACATAATGTGTTTTTACTTCTTGAAAAGTTATTACTTCTAAATTTCTCTTGATATGGAATAAGCATACAATTGTTTTCTTGTCATCTTAAAAAGGGGCAAATTTCCATCCCTGGATTAAAATCTTTATTTTGTGCATTGAGTATTAAGGCAGATTGTTGTTGTGTCAATTTATATATATTTTTATATTTATCCCATAAGTATAATTTATGAATGATTTTGATGTATTTTTTTATGCTTTTCTGCCTTTTAGGTGCACTTAACCATGCAATATTCTTAACTTCCTTTGGAAAGCATAAATCTTGTTCTATTTTTATCCATGTAATGGTAGTTTAGAGTAGTGCAATTGTATCAGCTGTATAAATCTTTCTTCTCGATTATAGTATTTTATATTATTTATTTGAAGTGTATTTTGATTCGTTCTGGCTACTTTAAAATTCCAGATAAATTTTGAGAAAAGCTTTTGGATTTTTGCCAACATTTCATGAGAAACACTAATTTGCAACATTCTAAATAAATATAGTAAATGTTAGAAGGCAATCATGCTAAGGATAGCTATTCTCCCTGGGGAAATAGAAAATGTAGTCCATTTAGTTAGTTAATTTAGTTGTTAAAGATGAAAATTTACCTCGTAAAGGCAGTGTTGCCCATCCTAGGCAAGAAATTCCAAAGGAAAAAAATGTTTACATAATACAAGTTGAGTATTATTGTTAAGTTTCATTGGAATTTTGTGTGATTTTAGTGCTACAGTGTAAAACCTGCCTGGCATCAAGAATTATGAATATAATATAACAGAATTATCAGCTCTAATAGAAAGCTGAGTTACCACATATAGGTGCATTCTGTTAAACAACCACATGATGGCGATAGACTTGACTAGTACAGTCTAATTTAGAGAATTAGCAGAATACCATATATGGTATTCTTGTACGCATGGGTGTGTGTAACTTTAAAAACGGGATTACTCCAGTATTCCATGTGGCCGAAGGAATCCTTTGTGTGGACAGCTGACCAGCGAGGGGACTTTGTGAAGGACATGAGTATGGGGGTGGGATTAAAATACAGGAATAAAAGTAGTATACCAGGCTGTTTCTCTCTCTCTCTTCTCTCTGATACTCTGTGACGGTCTGGTAAAGTATCATACTCTCATACACGCACATGGACATAATTGGTAGCTTTAGAATGTCTTTCTGCTAAGTTAAGAGATATTGTTTCCATAGTATTATCATGTATTATTAATGTATTTGTATTAATTATTGTATTCTAATAAATACACATTTTGTAACCATTAATCTGTAATGCCTCTTGAATATATCTAAGTTGTTTTTCCGTAGAAGGCAAGAATCTCATAGAATGAGATTAGGACAATTATTATAATCATAATAATTATGATTATGAATAATAAAATTGTAATTAATTAATTAATCGTTTTTATAACAGTTAATGGCGAGTCTGCCTATTTTTCTTACCGCGTATATTCACTTACATTTGGGGGGATTTAATCCAAAATGTCTCTTTGAAGTTATAAGTGAATTTAGCAGACAAAAAAATTTAACCTGTGATAATTGGTGATATTGTCGAGCGTTTTCTACGAAGAAAGTCGTTGGCCACAATGTTTTTGTTTTTGGGATCCAGAGGCACCAGAGTGAGACGAAATTGGAGTAAGACGGGCTTCATTTCTGTGGATCCATTGGTATCCAGACGGAGACATCAAATTGGGGTGCACACCTTTTTTGATTAGGGACCGTGCTGAAGACACATCAAAGTGTAAGTAATGGAGTTAATTGCTAAATATGCTGAATGTAGCGATTTTGAACCAGTGATTGTTGAAAATGATAGTATGCTTATCAGAATGCATGATTTGTGGTTACAATGTGAAAAGCAAAATAAGCAAATTGATAAGAAAAAATGGTGCTTAAACAAGGAGAAAAATAAATTACAGAATTGTATGAAATTGTTAATCTGTATTAAGAACCAGATGAATATGGCTATAATGGAGAGTATTCCAGTTGCAGCAGTTACAGAGACTAGTCAAGAAGCAGACATTTGTCCAAAATGTGGCATAAGTGCAGAGTATGTGAATACTTTAGAAGATAATTATCATACAAGGGGGCAAATAGTAGCCTCACTCAGAGCATGTTTATCTAATCAGCAACATCTGATTGCAGTAATTGATAGTAATTAGCCAGCTTGTACATCATCAGAGGAAGAGGGTGGATTACATCTTGTAGATGAAGAGCAACAAGTAAGAGAAAGAAATTATGTAAGGGACAGTTCGGATGTTAGTAGTAATATACCAGACTTAACCCCTCACATAGTAAGATCTAACACTCAAAGTTTAAGATACATACCAGATGCTTTACATTCAACACTATGTGAAAGAAATAGAGAGAGGAATTCTATAACATCACAAGCCTCTACAATAATCAGGCAACAAGACCGAGATAAAATAGTGAAACAATTGATAATGTTTAAACCATTTTTCCCACAATATGATGGAAAGATAGATGTTGTGTGCAACATGTCTGATTTTGAGTAATCTGTGAAACAGTACATGCTTTCTCCTGTGTTATGTTAAAATTGTGGCATCCAGGAGGTCTAGCATCTAGATTAGAGGCCCCAGTTAGTGGTCCAAATGATAACAATAGAGATTGGTTTAAAGAAGACAATTGGGGTACAGAAGGGGACAGGCTGAGAGCTGTGTCTAGGTTAGTCACAGGGAACAGAAACTTAGATAGCCATTACCTTGCTGAGATGAGAGTAAATGTACAGGATGACCCATGAGTGTTTGCTTCTAAATTTGAGAAAGTGTACAGACTCACACATAGAGTGCCCCCAAATCAGACCCCATCAGATATGTTACAGTATCTAGTAAGAAAATGTATTTATATGGACCCTAGCATACAAATGATGGCAGAAGAGAAAGACACTGTGGAGGCTGTGCTATGTATTATTGGTAAGGCATAGCAAAACATTCTAAGGAAAGGAATCACAGGGCCACACAAAATTTCAGTTGTGACTACTAAGGAAGGAAAACGTAATCCCTTGGAAATTTCCTTCAGAGGGATTTGTAATTATTGTAATAAGCCTGGACACAGATTCAGAGATTGCAGGCGATGGATGAGGCAGCATAAGCAAGGCGAGGGATGGCAGGCACACCAACATACATTAGGGTCTCCAAAAGATAGGATTGATGAGAAGGGTGCTTTCAGACAGAACAAACCTAAACCTCCAGATAAAACAGGAAAGAAGTATGCCCCCAAGACCAGGCCTGGGAATAATCTGTATGGGCCAGCACAGGAAGCTTTAAGAATGATGATGCAGGGATGGAGAGGAATCATGAGAGGGAATATGAGAATAAATCCTCTCTGACATCCTTATCTGACTGACTAACACCATCCCTGGGAGACATGATTCCTATTTGTAGTACATTTAGGGATCATTCTGGACGTACCTGTGTTAATGGGGTGATTTCAGGCCATGACATAGGTGCTTCAGTAACTTTAACAGATTTGCTACTAAGTCCCCCATATGGGGCAAAACAGATATTTCTTGTGGAACTTGGGGATCCCAGGTTTTTCCCAGGTTTTTCCTAACCCAACAGTAATTGACATTAGGACATGAGTGGACAAAGGAAATTACAATTTGGCAGAATAGGAATGCAGAAGGTATTTTATTGGGAGATGATGTTAATAGCTCAGAAGGGATGATAATGATAGTGTAATAATGTACTGTGGAGGGATACTAGAGGGAGGAAGCATATTATCTTAGATGAGTCTTCCCTGAGTCCTGTGGCAACCATTATATCTGTTCCTTCAGAAAGGGTGTGGCCGGACAATGGTAGCCGCTCTGATCTGAGGAAACTGGTTCTGGATTTCCCTG
Organism: Discoglossus pictus; assembly: GCA_027410445.1. Taxonomy (NCBI): domain Eukaryota; kingdom Metazoa; phylum Chordata; class Amphibia; order Anura; family Alytidae; genus Discoglossus; species Discoglossus pictus. The sequence continues at coordinate 43,148,402 of CM050167.1, read as the reverse complement.
AAGATATGGGCCCAACATAAAAATGACTGTGGAATATTGAGGGAGTAGCCTAACATTTCTCTTTTGTTACAGAACCAGCAAAGTCTCCCTAGTGGGTACTCTATTTAGGATGGGTTAATTTGCTATAGTAGTCCTACAGAGCTACGGGTCAAACTTCTTTTTGTAGTCCCAAAGCATTTACAGAGACAAATTACACAGCAAACTTACTCTCTTTTGAGACACATTGGTCACAGTGCCTTAAAATACCATCTTCAACAGAAATATTTTTGGCCAGAGTTAGCAACATCAGCTCAACAGCGTATTCAAGAAAGCCTTATCTGTGCTAAGATAAATCCTCGCCCTAAAGGAGAAAGACAAATTCTCCAGAGGGTACCAGTAGCTGATCCCTGTAAATCTATTCAGATTGATTTTATAGGCTCAATTCCACTATCAAAGGGGGGTCTTAGATATGCCTTAGTCATTGTGGATATTTTTTTTTTATGGTTTGAAGCTATTCCTCTTAGGCGTGACACTGCACAAGCTACTGCAAAAGCATTATGGGAACATGTGTTTTCAAGGTGGGTTTTTCCTGAACTCATTGAGTCAGACAGAGGTACAAATTTTACTGGACAGATAATGCAAAGCCTCTGTGCCCTACTGGGAATACAGCAGAGATTCCATGTTCCGTATCACCCACAATCCTCGGGTATAGTAGAACGCATGAATCAATCCATTAAGTCTAGGTTGGCCAAAATGCTTTCACAATATGGTGATTCTTGGGTTACACACTTACCAGCAGGTCGAATGGCTATTAGAGCTACACTGCCACTGCTACTAAATGTTCTCCCTATGAGCTCATGACAGGGAGACAGATGGGTCTAGGCCACCCAGGTCAATTGTCCACTCCCCTGAGAGAAGCTGTGTCAAGAGACCAATATCTCTCCCAAATTCAGGAGCAGTTAAGATTACTGCTACATTTTGCTGCCTCTAATATGGCCCCAACTGATTGTAAAGTGTTATCTAAAATTCAAACTTTGTTTGAAAAGGGGGGAATGACCATGATTAAAAATGTTAATAAAAATTCTCCATGGGATGCAATTTGGGAGGGTCACTATGTCATTCTAGATACATTAGGTACTACACTGCTTAAGGTAATAAGATCAAACACCAGAAAAACCAGAAGGCAGTCTGGTCACAAATGGGTCCATGTGGACCAATGTAAATTGTACAAAGAGACAGAAGTCCCAGATGTAGATATTTCTGCTAAGAATTGTTACTTGTTTGATCTTTTCAGATTTAGCAACGAGAAGTCAACAAGGAAGCTGAAAATGCATTTGTTTTTGGGGATTTTTTGGACAATGATATTCATATGTAATAATCAGGAAATCGATGGACCACAAACTACCTCTTCCACAAGACAAAGAAGATCAAGTCATACACAGACGATCAAGGCATGGAAAAAATATATGGAGCAATGACAATTTGAAAAAAAAATGATTTGATCAACTGACGTGGGGGTGGGACTGTGGACATTGTTGGGACAAAAGGGTATAGCATAACACTGAGAACATGACCAAAGAAGGTGTAAAATTGGAGGTAGTGGGATCCAACCGGGGTGGACAAGTGAGGGTATCATTAACAATGGATGAGAGGAAGGAACCTACAACAGTAGCCCCTCCTCTGACCTATTCTACTACACTTGCTCCACCAAGGGTGGATAATTATGCTGACAATACTATGTGTGGGGATAAGAAAGTACTTTCCAGTTGTCCCTTTCAAATTAGTGCTATGAACCCCACACCAATATTGAGGGATGCTACATTTCATCTGATTTCATGGTTGACAGATTGGCTAGCTTCTAAACATTTTAAAAATTGTTCCACAATTACAGCTACTATGGAAAGGTCTTTAATTAGATGGGTAATGGGTACTAAAAAAAGAAGTAAGAGGGATATTGTGGATACAGTGTTGGGAGGTGTAGAAAGTGGTCTAGGGGTTGTGAATTCTATTGATATTTCCAGTCTGACTACAACCTTACAGTCTGAGGGTTTGTTAAATTCCAAAGGGTTACAAACACAACAAACCATTGATACACTTGTAGAGGGACTGACAAAAGCAGTGATAGATATACAGGGTCCTGCTATACAGCATGGTCAGGAGATATTGGTAGGGGTAATTGAGAGGTTAAGGGGAGTGTCTTGGGATTTTGTCTGTCTTTCCATGCAAACCGAGCTATCAACTGATTTTAAGATCCTGGCGCAAGCTATGGATAATAACCATACCCCTTTGGGAGGTTGGAGGCAAGCTGAAATTAACCGGTTTGCTTCTGACCACAAAGAGTTATGGATGAACAGTTGGCTGGGTTGCAAGGGAAATATATGCAGAGCTAATTAATTTGTACCAACCAGGGGAACATTCCAAAACATATACCATATGACATCACTGGGAACTCCGGTAACAGAATCACATGTTTTACATCATGAGTTAGAGTTTCCCAACTTCATAGTAAATGGTACCACCACAGAACAAGTAGATGTGGAAGGTTGCATGAGATTCCCCACCAAAATCTTATGTCTACCCAATCAGGTTAGAACAGTATTTGATTCATGCTGGCATAACCATTCATACTGCCAAGGGTGTGTAGAAAAAGTTAAACCCCAAGATATGATATTCCCCTTAGGACAGGGAAAGGTGTGTTTTGTTTCATTGAAACCAAGGGATGAGATACACATATGGTTCAAACATTGTATATCTAGGGAACAGATTACTCAGGGAATTTACTGTGTCATAGACTATCCGGTGAGAATAAGTTTACAGCAGTTTAATCTCATAGTGCCACAGATATTAACTTACAATAAAATCCTGGGGTCTCCTCTGATTGTACCAATTGTATCAGACAACACACCTTGGCAGAAATAGGTAATGCAACTTAAAGATGATCGTATACTGCTCAAACACCTACAACATTTTGGAGAAAGGGTAAACATAAATTTTCACCATCAACAGCAAGAACTCCAGAGGATTAAACATACATTTTCTGATCTGTCAAGTGCATCCTGGTGGCAGAAATTAGTTAATTCATTTTCAAAACACTCGTCATGGGGTTCTGCTTTTGGAAATATGATATTACATCAATTCATTTTTATTTTATTTATATGTCTATATTATGTATTATTGTTCAGATATGCATGTGTTGCTATCTAAAATCCATGATAGCATGTATATATCATTTGTACTATGGTATACGTATTGAAACAGCTCTAGTAAAATAGCAGAAACGCACACACATAGCGGGATAAAGGAACTTTTTAAATGAATCATATACTCACTCCTATACTCTTCTTAAGCTTCTATTGGAATGAAAAGATACATATGTCTTTCATTGCCAAAGGGGGGATGTAAAACTTGCCTGGCATCAAGAATTTTGAATATAATATAACAGAATTATCAGCTCTAATATAAAGCTGAGTTACCACATATAGGTGCATTCTGTTATACAACCACATGATGGCGATAGCCTTGACTAGTACAGTCTAGTTCAGAGAATTAGTAGAAGACCATATATAGTATTCTTGTACCCATGGGTGTGTGTAACTTTGAAAACTGGATTTCTCCAGTTTTCCATGTGGCCGAAGGAATCCTTTGTGTGGACAGCTGACCAGTGAGGGTACTTTGTAAAGGACATGTAAGAAGTAAAGGACATGAGTATGGGGGTGGGATTCAAATACAGGAATAACAGTAGCATACCAGGCTGTTTCTCTCTCTCTTCTCTCTGATACGCTGTGACGGTCTGGTAAAGTATCATACTCTCATTCACGCACATGGACATAATTGGTAGCTTTAGAATGCCTATCTGCTAAGTTAAGAGATGTTGTTTCCATAGTATTATCATGTATTATTAATGTATTTGTATTAATTATTGTATTCTAATAAATACACATTTTGTAACCATTAATTTGTACCGCCTCTTGAATATATATGTTGTTTTTCCGTAGAAGGCAAGAATCTCATAGAATGAGATTAGGATAATTATTATAATCATAATAATTATGATTATGAATAATAATATTGTAATTAATGAATTAACCATTTTTATAATATGTTGGAGTTTTATAAATAAACGATAATAGATTATGGATCCATATGTGTGGATTTGAAAGTATAAGAATAATATTTATAGTAGATGGTTAGTATCTAATTTGGAATCTGTTTATGTTGTATGGCCAATTGACTGGGTTTAGTTGTCAGAACCTCTGTTTTACCATCTTAATTTCTTTTTTATAAGAAGATATGCCAATTAGCAAGACTTGAATTACAGCTTTTTGAGCTTCCCATATTGTAATTGGATTTGTGTGGTCTGTTCATTAATGACAAATAATTTTTGATTGCCTTATTAATTAATATTCAGAAGCTTTTATTAGCTTTTCATTAATGAACCAGTTACTGTGCTGACTTGGTGGCTGCATGCTAGTTAATGAAGCATCACTGATGGCATGATCTAACCATTCTTTATTATAAATGTAAGTAATCAAAATGTGTGGTAGTAATTGTTGATATATCATGATGTAATCTATCCTAGAACAGCTATTAGGTACGAAAGAATAGAAATTAAAATTCCTCTCCATAGGATTTTGGCATCTCTTACAATCATGGATATGCAATATTTGTTACTATTATGATAGACGTTGAGAGGACTTCCTGCTGTTGATGTATCTGGAGGGTAAAGGAAAGGCTGCTGTTGCAAAGAACAAGCATAGGAACCTGAAATGCTAGAACTATTAATCAAGGCAAACTGGATGTAGTCAAAAATTTGAGGAATTAGTGAACATTAAATATCAGACAACCACCAGATCTTCTACAGTGGTCAAGAATCTCACAGAAGAAATGAAGTAGCTATCATAATGAATATAAAGATGGCCAAAGGAGTGCTCAGCTACAATCCAATAACTGACAGAATAATTTCAATTCAAATACAAGGCAAGCCATTCAACATCACAGCAGTCCAAGTCTATGTTCCAACCATGCATGCTGAAGAGGATGAAGTTGTCCAATTCCAGAAGGATATTCCACACTTCCTAGATATAACCTGAAGAAAGGATTTTACTCTCATCATAGGAGATCAGAATGCTAAAGTAGGGAATTAAAAGATGCCTGGAATAACTGGCAAATTTTATCTTGGAGTAAAAAATTCAGAAGATCAGAGATTAGTAAAATTATTTTAAGATAATTATCTGGTCATAGCAAACACCCTCTTTTAACAGACTTAGAAACATCTATACACATGGACATCACCAGAAACCAGATTGACTATATAGTTTGCAGCCAAAGATGGAGGAGCTCCATGCAGTCAGCAAAAACAAGATCTTGAGCTGAAAGTTGCTCCGATCATGAGCTTCTTGTTGCAAAGTAGTTACTCTTGTTGCAAAGTAGATCCAAATTAAATAATATCCCCTGGGAATATGCAGAGGAGGTAAAAAAATAGATTTAAGAGACTAGACATGGAAGACAGAATGTCGGAACAACTTTGGCCAGATTTTTGTGCCATTGTCCAGAAAACATTAAAAAAAAGCACCTCTCCAAATGAAAGAAATCTAAGATGACAAACTGGCTTCTGATAAGGCTTTGAAAATAGCACAGGAAAGAAGAAAAGTGAAAGGTAGTGGAAATAGGAAAATATTTGTTCAACTGAATGCAGAATTCCAGAGAAGAGACAAGGAAACATTCTATAATGTGCTATGTAAAGAGACAGAAGAAGATAACAGAATGGGAAAGTGAAGATATGTTCAAGAAAATGGGAATCTCAAAGTAACCTTTCATGTCAAAATGTACATGATAGACAAAATGATAGAGATTTAACAGAAGCAGATCAGCTGAAGAAAAGGGGCAAAAATACACCGAAATGACCAAAATCAAATTGATAACCTCAATGGCCACACCTCTTATAAAGTGAAGTGTGATGGTCCTATGAAGCCTTGCTGATAAGAAGGCTGCAGGAGTGCAGAATCCCAGCTGAACTGTTCAAAATCATTGAAGATGATCCTGTGAAAGTGGTGCTAACATTTAGGAAACTTATTTTCGAAACTCAACAATTGCCAAGGACAGTCTACATTCCAATTCCAAAAAAAGGCAATGGCAAAGAGTGCTCCAATTACCAAATAATTGCAATAATTTCACATGCCAGCAAGGTAATGCTTAAGATCCTGCAAGCTTGTCTCCAATTATATATAGTGTGACAGGTCCACGATGGAGGAACCGAGATGCCTTTAAATACTTCATCATCTTACCTTGCACCAATGAGACCTTCCCAATAGTGCTGAAGCTACTGCTTTTCCAGCTGTCTCATCCTTTAGTGCCCTCTTCTTTGGACCTCCAGGAGCATTGCCCAAACATCGTGTTTAGGACAATGGCCCGCCTGTTTCTCTGAGTTCCCTCCCCCAGGGACCCTTGAAAAGCACTCTTCATACTCCCATATGAGAATGCATTTCTCCATACAGTCCCTTCCCTGGGGGTAAGTCACTGATATCATAAGTTTCTGTCTTCCACCTGATTCATCTTTACTTTCAGATCCTTCATCTCACTCTTGCGGCTCTGAATTATCCTCTTTAAATCATTAATGCGAGTATTGAAGTTTGCCAGTTCACACTCTAGCTTGGAGTCTTCCTGCAAGTTCATGGCTAGGTGGCATGTTTATGTATGTTTCAAGTCACTCCGGGAGTACTTATGCCTCGTCTGTAAACCGGGAGCCTGAGACTCGAGCGGCCTCAATTCTGTCTCTTTACGCTTGGCTTTCATTTGCTCCTTTAATTATTTTGTTAAACATTCTTTCTTTTCCATAAATGTATCCACAGCTTTCTCATCCCTTTTTCTGGCCTTTTCTAATGCTTCAGCATTAGCCTTTTTTTGTTTTCGCTCTTCACTCTTCTCTTTCAACTCCACGGTCTCCTGCCTCACACGGCTGAGGTCCTTCTCCATGTTATGCAGTTTGGCTTCTTTCTCTCTGGGGAACTCATTCATATCACTCAGTTGCTTCCTTGTTACAACCAGATGGGGTTTAGTGTCTGGCTCAGATAGCAACTGACTCTCCACTATCTATCTATACAACTCTTGATCAGATTCTGTGACCTCCTGAGCTTGTCGTGCTCCCTTTCTCAGCTCATTCTGTAGGGTCTCCAATTCTCCCTCTTTAGGCTAACCAACAACATCATTTCCCCCATCCCGATGGAACAGCAACATCTCATTTTGCTTTTCTTCCCTTTCCTGGTTCTCTCTATTCCAGGTGCTCCTGATAATTCTCACCAAACTGTATTAGCTTTATACAACATATTGCTCCTGTCCTGGTACAGTATCCTTCGTAGACTCCAAAGACATGTCCTCTCTCAAGGCTGTTTCTTGTGTCTGGTTCTGTACTTCATCTTTCTTTATGTTCAGAGCAGGCCTGCTTGTTACCACTGCACTTCCAATCCTGCAAGCTCTGTGACTCTCTATCTCTGCAAGGAAGGATCTCTCAGGCTTTTGGTTTTGCTGGAATGTAGCCAGCTGTTCAGCAACTCCAGGCTGACACTCAACAGATAGGCTAGTACACATCCTAGTAGCCTTTTGGATTTTGGGTTTCTGGAAAAAACTTGTGATTTCAGCACCCTCAGCTTTCACCCATTTGTCTTCCTCTTTTAAATGCTTATCTTCCTCTTTTAACTCCTTTTCTACTTGTTTTGCCTCCAAGGCTTCCAGCTTTTAATTTTTCTTGGCTGCCGTCAGCCACAGTTTCTCCTCATTAGCTTGTTGTTGCACTGGATCTCTTGCAGCATATCCAACTGAAGGATCTCCTCAGACTTTTCAATCAGTTCCTCCCTAAATACCACTGGCCGTTCCTGTACAAGCGCCTTCTCTATGCCTCGCATATGACCTTTCTGCAAATATCGCTCTGCATTCAATGTATCATCTTTTGCACACAGTTCCTGAAGATCAGTGTTAGTCTCTTCTGGGCAACCTCCACTCTGCTTCAACTGTGTCTCAATATCAGAGAGTGTGTTTACCCTCTGCTTTTCTGGAGTATGGAAAAGGAGCTCCTTTCCTTTACAGCTGCATCCCTCTGGGATATACGGTCAGTGAGGAGGTCTCGCTTCTCCTGTTCGCCACTGTGCAGCAGCTTCTGCATACATTTCTTAGCTTATGCATGGGAGGACTCTTCCTCTGCTCCCACATAAACATCTGTACCTTCCTCCTATAGGACACTCTGTTGTCCTCAAACATAGGCTTCCTTCTCCATTTAGGAATATAATCTGGCATCATCCTGATACCCTTCGTGTTAGTAGCAACTTGCCTGTCTTCTACTTCAGGCTTTTTCAGAACCTCTGGGATAGAGTTCATCTGTACTTAGTGCTTTAATTGTTTCCCATCTTGCCTCTCTTTATCCATAGCGCTTTTTTTTATGGCCAACTGAGACAGAGCGCTCTTGGGATACTTTACACTTTTAAGAGAACAGATGGTTCATCTTTCATCATCTCAATATCCAGACTCTTATCTTCCTCATCTTTCACATTAGTAAGGATTCCAACTTCTTCACCAAACTTGGAACACTCTTCTTTAGTAAGAACACTGGCTATATTCATTCGTTTGATCTCTCCTTTCTCTGAGTCAGAGATCTTTGTCAGGCACTTTCTTTCTTTTGTATCATTCTCCACATCAGGAGTATTCACCAAGGACAGGTGTCTGTGTCTGTCCAGGTTTCTTAGGGAGGCATCTTCATTGCGCTTACTCATAAGGTATCTGCATCAGTTTGGATTCAGATCTTCACCAAGGATTTGTTCAACATGCTTAGTACTGAGGCTGGTTTTCCCCTTAGTCAGTGACAACACTTGTCCTTTTCTCTTTGGCCTGCTCACAACTTTATTTGCTTTAATATTATCATCATCTTGCTCCAAGAGCAAAGCTTCTTTATCTGCTCAAGCAGCCTCTTTTACTTTCTCTGCAATCTGTGTTACTTTCTCAGCAATATCTGTTACTTTTTCAGCAGTCTCATTTAAGCTCTCTGCAGTCATACTTGCGCTCTCTGCAGTCTTACTTGTGCTCTCTGCAGCCTCTTTAGCGCTCTCTGCAGTCTTGTGCACCATCTGAGCTGTCAATTTTGCTCTCACTTGCTTTTTCTGCAGTCACTTTTAGCTCTCCAGCATTCCCATTTGCTTTTTCTGCAGTCTCATTTGTGGCTCTTGCAGTCTAATATACGGCTCCTGCAGTCTCATTCTTACTACTGAAATTGGTGGCTTTTTGCACTCTTTCGGTCGTCCACCAGGTCTTTAACTCTTGATTTCCTTCTGCATCAGGTTCGGTTTGCCTTCCCTTAACAGAGAAACTGCATTTTAAACTTGGGCAGACAAACCCCTTGGGTAGCGATAAGCCTGTCTATCAAAAAATGCACATGGCTGCAATCTTTGTACTGTTTTAACGCCTACACTTTTAAGGATCTCTTCTTTCAGAATGCAATAATTTGTTGCCTTTTCCTCTTCCAAAACAAACACTTTCTGACCATCACCACACAGATAGGGACCAAGAGCTGTTACCCAGTGCTTGTTAGGCCAACCTTCCCTAGTGGCAATTTTCTTAAAATTCAGGAGATATGTTTCTACATCATCCTTACTTGTCATTTTCTTTTGGAAGCGATTAGGATTCCATACTTCCACTTGACTCTGTAACCACAGTGTTAGTTGCAGACCTAAGCTGCTGCAGCTGTGCTTTTTGTGCCTTCAAAAACTCTCTCATTTGGACTCTGTCCTCTTCCGCTTTTATCTGCCATTTCTCTGTTGCCTCTCTCAGACATGCAGCAGCATCTCTTAGTCTGTCACTATTTGCAGCATGGGCTCTGCCCTCTAGGAATTTCTTTTAGCCATTTCTGCTGTTTTTTTTGCTGACATGCGCCGCCCACTTTCTGGCACGCAGGGCTTTCAATAGTGCCTCCATTGCCATCCCACCACTGCCACCAAATGTGTGAGTACTGCTTCAAAGATTATCTCTCTTCCTAGTGCTGCGTGTCCACACCGGCCTCTGGGGGGGGGCAGACCATGACAATTGACTAATATATACCAGTTGTGTAAGCACAGATGAAGAGGCACAACAGATCAAATTGCCAATATCTGCTGGATAATAGAGAAAGCAGTTCCTCAAAAACACTTATAACTTCATAGACTATTCTAAAGTCTTTGACTGTGTGAATAACAACACATTGTGGCAAGTTCTTAAAGAGATGGGGGTACCAGACCATCTCATTCATCTCCTGAGGAATCTGTATAGGGACCAAGAAGCCACGGTCAGAACTAAACATTGAACAACTTAATGGTTTACAATCGGGAAAGTAGCGTGTGAAAGACAGCCTGTACAAGAAATACATTAACCACAAACAAGGAGGGTGAAGTAAGGTCCTGGGCTTATATTTGTTGTCTTCTTCAAGGTATAAAATGCATTTGATACACAAAGAAGATTATTTTTTTTGCATAGCCACGTACATTAGATTAAGGGTAATTTTGCATGACAAAATCATTTTATAGCCAATGTTATCTCTCCTTTTGCCATCCAAGACAAATAATATACAATATTCTGTACTTTACTATATACGTTTTTGACCAGAGCAGAGTCTTTGAGTCTTTCTAGAAGCACAATTAGAAACACTCCCTTGTCCAAGTAAATAAAGATTCCTCCTGCTTGAAAGATCGGTGTCATTCTTTGCTGAGTGAAACACACCCATCTGCATAGTTAAAACTTTGGTATTCTCAGTAGTAACCTTTGGATGTGAGAGCTGGACCATAGAAAAGGCTGAATGCCTTAGAATTGACACCCATGCATTGTGGTGTTGGAGAAAACTGCTAAGAGTTCCTTGACTGCAAGAAGATCCAATCAATCCATACTACATTTAAATCAAGACAAACTGTCCACTGGCAGGTATAATCATGAGATTAAAGCTCAAATATTTTGGCCATATCACGAGAAAAAAGGATTCCCTAGAGAAGATTCAGATGCTGATCCATAGGGTTGTTTTTTTAAAACCATTGCTGAGTGCTGAAGCAGCAATTAAAGAGACATTATAGCACCAAAAAAAAAAAAAAACAATAGAAAATCATGAAAGTTCATCATTATTTTCCACTTAACAGTCCAATATAAACATATGATATTTTATTGCTATGTCCATTTCATTATACAACATTCAGGGTAACTCAAGGGGTTAATGCATGCCAGGAAACCCTGTGGACTAAGAACAAATGCTCCAATGCATTGTTTGTATATAAAATAGTAAAATATATAATCCCCCTAACCTCCCATCCTTGCATTTAAACAACCATGAAACCTAAAACACAAACTTGTCTGTAGAAGATTGGCCAGTGAACAAATAAGAAGAGAAATGGAACTAAACCTTGTAACAAAAGTATTTGTAAGTTATGTTGACACATTTGAAATGATGACACAGCCACGCATAACAACAAGACTTATATCACCAAAGGATAATATAGATGCACATCCTCCAATGTGGTTTATATAATACAATGTATTCTATGTGAAACAGGCTGTTACATTGGAGAAACCAGCCAAAAACTGCACTTAAGGATGCAGTTACACAGACACAATAAAAAAGCACAATGAAGACAGTAATTGGACACCATTGTAGCCACTCTATCCAACACCTAAAAATGTAAATACTCAGAGGCAATTTTAAAAACATCCAGGAGAGAAAAGCACTTGAAATAAAGATGATCAATTCTTTAACACTAAAAATACAGGACTTAATATGAGATTGGGTTTTCTAACACATCATCACAATTTCGTCTATAACAGGCTTATCCCTTTTAGTGAGGTTTTTGTCCAACAGGAAGGATATCACTGTGGACTACAGTACCCTGGTTTTTCATGTATATTTTGATGTATATGTGTATGTAATATGTGTATATTTGTTTGCTATACTATGTTATGTTGATTCCCCCTATATGTATTTACCTGATGATGTCAGATGCTATCTCAACTCTCTCTGCATTGCTGTTTACATTCAAACTGAGGCTTCCATCTCATGTTAGTATTGCTTCAGACTTGATAAAGAGAGGTTGAACCTCTCAAAAGCTTGTCAGTATAAATAAGGCGTTTGTCCAATATAAAAGGTATCACAATATACTGAAATACTAATTATTAATCTCTATTAATATCTCTCTCTCTCTCTCTCTCTCTCTCTCTCTCTCTCTCTATATATATATATATATATATATATATATATATATATATATATATATACTAGCGACTTGCTCGTCAAAAAATGACGGTCAATAAAAGAAAGTGTTGAAATGCTGTTTGTCACACAATGTGAGTGTACTGTGTGCCTCAAGTAACTAAATTCCTCAAAAAGCAGAAATCTATATAACATAAAATAAGAAAAACTAAAATCACCAACAAAAAAAAAATGTACCATCATGGCACTTAAGTGGTTAATGTAGTGTTGTAACAGGCCCATAATGGTGTTAATATACACTTATGGGACTGATGGGGTTAAATAGAGGCTTATGGGGGTCTGTATTGACCCCCATTAGAGTGGTGTGGGTTAATAGGGGGTAGGTAGTGTAGATGTTAATAGGTTAGTGTAGAGGGTGTTTAGTTGATCTATAATGTTTTATCGGGGGTGGTATAGTGCAGTATAGTTTTTATACTTAGTGTCATGATGGTCCTTGAGGACCATCATGGCACTTATGTGGTTAATGTAGTGTTGTAACAGGCCCATAATGGTGTTAATATACCCTTATGGGACTGATGGGGTTAAATAGAGGCTTATGGGGGTCTGTATTGCCCCCCATGAGTGACAGGGTTAATGAAGGGCTTATGAGGGTCTGTATTGACCCCCATGAGTGACAGGCTTAATGAAGGGCTTATGGGGGTCTCTATTGACCCCCATGAGTGACAGGGTTAATGAGAGTTTTATGGGGGTCTGTATTGACCCCCATGATTGACAGGGTGATAATGTATTTTTTTTTCTTGTACAAGGGGTACTTTAAGGACCTGTAACGCAGTAATTTTGAATTTTGATTGCAGCGGAGGTCCCCAATCGCGTGCAATCGGGACCCCCACTGCGATGGTTAATGTGGGGTTAATGCAGGGCTCGGAGCTTATCTCGGATCCCCTGCGTTTAATCCGGGTTTCCGATCTTATCTCAGATCCCTTCTTGGGTAAGTTGTAGGTGGCTGAGCGGTCCTGGATCTTTGAGCCTCGTTTTCATTTTTTTCGCCGGCCATTTTTTCCCTCGCTTAGGGGATTTTCGTGTGTCTTAACTCGGGAATTTGGACTTAAATGAGGTGTAACTTCACTTTCAGAGGTCCTGGGTGCCCCCTCCTCTTGATATGGGTAAGCTTTTTATGCTGTTTTTGTGAGTATTTGGTGTGTTTTCACTGTTCACTGTTTGTAGTGGCGCGCGGGTCGGCCGTTATAGTGGGATTCTTAGTGCGTGTCGGTGTCTGTTACGTTAAGATTGCCTCATTCCCTAAGTGCTTTGCGAGGACCCGCAAGCGTGAGCAAAGGCCCACATGCTCACAACTATATATGTGATATATATATATATATAAATAATTACTAAATGAATAATTACTAAAGTAATTGGAGAGACATCTAAATATATTTCTGGAGTACCGTATATACTCGAGTATAAGCCGAGTTTTTCAGCCCATTTTTAAGGCTGAAAAGGGCCCACTCGACTTATACTCGAGTCACTTTCCCCCCCGTGTCTCTCTAAACCCCCCCCTGTCTCTCTAAACCCCCCTCCTCATTCTAAACCCCCCTCCTCACTTTACCCCTCTAAATAGCCCTCCCTCCCTTTCCCCTCACTTACCTCCATCTGCAGCTGCTGCTCCTCCGCTCCTCCACGCTCCTTCCTATGTCTGGACCGGGCATATGCTAATGACGTGACATCACATGCGCGCCACGTCATTAGCATTGGCCGGGTCAAGACGCAGGAAGGAGCATGGAGGAGTGGAGGAGCATCTGCAGCTGCAGATGGAGGTAAGTGAGGGGGGATGGGGGGGTTAGGATGAGGATGGGGGGTTTAGGATAAGGATGGGGGTTGAGGATGGGAGGTATAGGATGAGGATGGGGGGTTGACGTTGAGGAGGGGGGTTGAGGAGGGGGGTTGAGGAAGTGGTTTGAGGAGGGAGGTTGAGGAGGGGGTTTAGAATGAGGAGGGGGTTGAGGATGGGGATTGAGGATGAGGATGGGGGATGAGGTTGAGGAGGGGGGTTGGGGTTGAGGAGGGGGGTTGAGGAGGGAGGTTGAGGATGAGGAGGGAGGTTGAGGATGAGGTGGGAGGTTGAGGAGGGAGGTTGAGGATGAGGAGGGGGGCTGAGGAGGGTGGTTTAGGATGAGGAGGGTGGTTTAGGATGAGGATGGGGCGTTGAGGATGAGGATGGGGGGTTGAGGATGAGGATGAGGGGTTGAGCATGAGGATGGGGGTTGAAAATGGCGGGTTGATGATGTGGGGTTGATATTGAGGAGGGGGTTGAGGTTGAGGAGGGAGGTTGAGGAGGGGGTTGAGGATGAGGAGGGGTTGAGGATGAGGAGGGGGGTTGAGAATGAGGAGGGGGGTTGAGGAGGGTGATAAGGGGGGGAGACACAGGGAAGGGAGAGGGGGGAAGAGACACAGAGAAGGGAGAGGGGGGAAGAGACACAGGGAAGGGAGAGGGGAGAAGAGAGATAGGGGAGGGAGAGGGGAGAAGAGACACAGGTGAGAGAGCGGGGGGCATAAGAAAAGGGCACACAAGAGGAGGACACAGAAGGCACATGAGGGACACAGGGGGCAGCACATTTCCCACCCTCGGCTTATACTCGAGTCACTAATTTTTCCCAGTATTTTGTGGTAAAATAGGTGCCTCTGCTTATACTCGGGTCGGCTGATACTTGAGTATATACGGTAATTCCTTCTAGAGATTTTGGATAGTCTCTGTCTGCCTTCAGAATTTCTTCTTTCATTTCAAGTATTGGGTACATGTAATTACATCTCAAGGAGGCTCTCCCGGCTTTCATGTAAGATTTAGTGCTCTGTATACTCAATCCATACATAGAGTCTTATTCAATTGGCCAAATTACCTGAACCCATAATGTAGCCCGTAAATTTTACAGATTTTGCTACTCACATTCTAATTGCCAGCTACGGGCTCAAAAGCACTGCAACCTTGTCAAAAACGTAACTCTGTCCTATGTTCTCCAATGATTGGGCATCATTCAATTTAGTTGCAACCTATCAGAGAAGGACTTACGTCTGTGGGCTTGCTGTGAGCCCTAACTTGCGGTTTTAAACAGCCAATGGAATGTGGGTCTGATCGTGACTCGTGGTTCAAGCCTTTATGACTTTGAAATCCAACCTCCATGTTCAAGGGTGTACGACTTCAATGAAAAATGGAGGTTGCATTTCAAAGTCATACAGGCTTGAATTATGAGTTACGATCGGACCCACATTCCAGATATAATAAAATATTGATAAAGCCGTAAATATGATATTCTATTACATTCAAGTTCCATTATATGTATTAACACATTGATTGCCAAGATCAATATAACACGGAAATTAAACATAAAATAAAGTATTTATTGGGCCGATTTGTGAACTTGAGAATGGTGTACTATTAATTCTAAGACCTGACATCCCTTTCCCTTTTAATAAAAGTACAGTAGAGTGTTTATATATTCATTTACAGTGCTCCTTGCATGTCATTAAGCCCTTTGTGAGACCTCCTTGGTGCCAGTAACTTGTGGTTGGACTTTTGCCATTTGCAGGCTTGACGGAGTGGTTAGCGAGGGGGAATCGGAGCAATTGAATAGCGATTTGCGATTTTAGCGTTTGCAACTCTTGTGGCCGTGAAAGATCAAAAAGGCTTGGAGGACATTAACTTGCGATTTGAAGAATCGCAATGGATCATAATGAATCACAGCTCGGAGCCTGTAATTCGATCGGAGCACGCAAACAGAAGTCAATTGAATAGCAAATTAAGTTACGGGCTCCATTTGCGAACCTGGATCTCACAAATGCCCCAATAGAATGAGGCCCAATGTTACCAGTGCTAAAACACAAAATTGATATTCAATTACAAAAATTCAACAAGCCTTCAATTGCCTTCAAACCTGTCAATCACAAATGTATAAAATAATTATACTAGTACTAGATAGGACTCACAAACGGGTTAATCACCTCTTGGTATAACTGCAGCAGCAAATAAACACACACTACTACACTTTAAAATACTGTGAAAGCAATGAAAGGTATGAGAATAATTGCACAACAGTCTCAAGCTCACAAAGGTGCAAGAAAACAAATTATTTGTAAAATGTATTTATGTGTTATATCGATCCTGGAAATCAATGGGTTTATACACCACCCACATGGACTTAAACAGAAGCATTAATGTATTTAAAGATTACTTGAGTGTCGGGTAATAGGTAGTTCTGTCGTTGATATTGTGGAACCAGTAGTGCAAAAAGTGGCATAAGAAATTTTTTGAGACGTATGTTATGATGTCATTCTTGCCAACATCTTTTCATAAAACTATATATTTTAAATTTGTGTTCCATGTTTTGCTAAGCATCAATATGGTAGGGAATGAACAGATAAGATGAATATGTTGGTACTAGTCTTACATTTCATTTAAAAAAAAAACTCTCCAATGTTCTAGGGAACAATAAAAGCGCCAGAATCACGCACTAATACGCTAATCTCATTTTATATATATCCCTGCAACTTCTCTAAAACCTGACATACAGAGATTATTTCTATTGAAAACAAAGAAAGAATATGAATGTTAGGTTTGTACAGAGTATAAAAACAGCTGTCTTAGAATTACATATCAGCTCACACATTTGCTT
The DNA here is from genome assembly GCA_027410445.1 of Discoglossus pictus. Taxonomy (NCBI): domain Eukaryota; kingdom Metazoa; phylum Chordata; class Amphibia; order Anura; family Alytidae; genus Discoglossus; species Discoglossus pictus. The sequence continues at coordinate 43,131,560 of CM050167.1, read as the reverse complement.
AAATTACCCTTATCTGCGGCTGCTTAATAAGTTTCCAGCAGAAAACTATTCTTGGCAATGTATTCCACTGCAAGAACTTCATAGCTGAATTACTTGTTGTGATGATCGAATTGGAGCATGCTGGTCACCACTGAAGACCTCTCCCTGAAAGAACTATGGAACAGAACAGGAATTTAAACAATTGACTATACTTATTTCTAACAACCTCCCTGATGGTATTATCTAGCTGTGGACGGGAAATTCAAATACTATAAGTGAGTTTACTAGTTTAGAGGAGAGCTTTGGATGTGTTTACATTTGTGATATAATTAACTCCCCCCCCCCCTCCCAGGTTGGCTAGTGAGGTGTTACAGAGGGCTGGTTGAGTTAACCTGTTAAGGACAGATAATTTAATTATGTTTGTGGATTGAACCAAAGCTGTATCGTTCTGTTTGCCTATAAATGTTCCACTCTTCTAAGGATCTTCTAAGGAACATAATCATGATGTTCTGATTTTTATTCAGAGGTTTAACCCCTTGATTCCTGTTCTGCATCCTGATGGTCCTGGAATAGAACCCGGTCACCAAGAAGCCCAACTCCACGGAACACTCCCTGAGTCGTGACATTAGTTACATGATTATTCAATCCTATTATGACTAGTCTTGAAAGTTACTTTTTAATAGTTCTGGACTCTCTTTTCTTTGCACCCCCGATATTCCTAGAAATAGATAGCAAGTGTAAAAATTAATTTTTTATGTGCATTTGGAACTTTTAAATCTCAACAACTAAAACCCTTTTTTTATTTGTCAGATTTGTTTTCACTGAAAATGTTCACAGATTTTGCAACTAATATGCCATTGGCATAACTGCCACCATTTTATTTTGTGTACTATTGACATTTCTCTTAAAACTATTAAAAAATTAGCATGAGATACTCATAACCCAATTAATTAACTGTGTATTGCTATTTAATAGTATATTTTCCCTTTTGTTGCAAAAATAAGTTCAATAAAGCCATAAGAACAAACAAACAAAAAATAAATAAAAAGGAAAAATACACTTTCCACTTTCCTAATCACGTTTTAATCGAGATGCAGGAAAATATATTTTGTTCCAGAGAAGTGCAAAGATTAGACCCCACAGGGCATTATTACCTGCACAAAATGGTTTACCCTCAGATTTTTAAACAGACCACTGTGGTCAAATATTTAAAATACTCTTTTGACAATGGATTATGTATCTTTTGTGTTAAATTAATGTTATGACCAGTGGGGGAGCTAGCAAATGGATGGCCCAGGTGCAAAAATGTTTTGGGGCCCTCTATCCCCCATGGGGGGCTCCAAAATTGTGTATTTATATATATATATATATATATATATATATATATATATATATATATATATATATATTATATATATATAATTATTATATATTTTAAACATTTCTGTAGTGTAGGCACATACCCTGTGCACTCCCTTCTCTCTCCCTTCTCTCTCTCTCTCACCCCTCTTTCTCCCCGTCAACTTTCCTCTCCTCAATCTCTAACTCTCCCCTTCTTTCAGCTTTATTCTCCCCCTCTCTCTCTCTCCCTGTCAGATCTCCTCTCCTCCATCTCTGTCTTCTTTTTCTCTCTCTCCCCGTCAGCTCTCCTCCATCTCTAACTCCCCCTCTAAGCTCTGCTCTCCTCCATCTCTCTTCTCCATCTCTCCCTGTCAACTCCCCCTCTCTCCCTGTCAGCTCTCCTCCATCTCTCTCCTTTTTCTCTCTCTCTCCATCATCTCTCCTCCCCCTCTCTCTCCCTGTCAGAACGCCTCTCCTCTCTCCCTTTCTCTCTCCCTGTCAGCTCTCCTCTCCCTTTCCTCTCTCCCTGTAAGTTCCCCTCCCCCTCCCCCTCTCATTCCTTGTCAGCTCTCCTCTCCTCCATCTCTCTCTATCCCCTCTTTCTTCCTGTCTGCTCTCCTCCATCCCTCTCTCCCTGTCTGCTACCCCCTCTCCCTGTCAGCTCTCCTCTCCCCCTTTCTCTCTCCCTGTCAGCTCTCCTCTCACCCTCTCTGTCTTCCTGCCAGCTCTCCTCCCCTTCATCTCTCTCTCCTTATCAGCTCTCCTCTCCTTCATCTCTCTCCCCTTATCTCTCCCTGTCAGCTCTCCTCTCTCCCTGCCTGTGAGCTCTCCTCTCCCCCTCTCTCTCCCTGTCAGCTCTCCTCTCCTTCATCGCTCTCTCTCTTCCCCTCTCTCTCCCTGTCAGCTCTCCTCTCCACCCCTCTCTCCCTGTTACTCCCACACCCCCAGATTGGCTAGTGAGGTATTACAGAGGGCCAAGAGCAGGTAATGTAATCATGTTTGTGGGCTGAACCAAAGCTGTATAGGTCTGTTTGCCTATAAATATTCCAACTTTCCCCACAGCAGATGGAGTCCTATTTTGTATTTAGAGGTTATAACCGCTAATTGTTATTTTTAACCCTTTGATCCCGGTTCTGCATCCTGATGATCCGGTCACCAAGATGCCCACCCACTCCTTTGAATCCCTCCCCTGGGTTGTGACACCTAATTTTTAAGCCTTGATGGCGTTTTTACATTATTATTCAATCCTCAAAGTTACATCTCAAATGGAAACTTTGTTTTTTTCATGTATCAGTTATTTCTTTTTTTTTCACTGAAAATGTTCACAAATTTTGCAATTAAGATGCCATTGGCATAACTGCCACCATTTTATTTTGTGTACCATTTTCATTTATCTTAAAACTATTTAAAAATTAGCACGAAGGCACTCATAATCCAATTAATTAACTGTGTATTGCTATTTAATAGTATATTTTCCTATTTGTTGGAAAAAAAAGTTTAATAAAGATATAAGAACAAACACACAAAAAAAAAAAAAACAAGGAAAAAACACTTTCCACATCAAGTTTTAATCGAGTTGCAGGAAAATATATTTCATTCCAGAAAATGGCTTACCCTCAGCTTTTTGAAGAGACCACTGTGGTCATATTTTTAAAATACTCTTTTGACAAACTACACTTGAAACTAGGCAACATGTTTATAGTATGCCAATGCACAGCAAATAATGTAATACTTTTATATGCAATTATGCTGCTGTGGAATCTACCAGTTTACTTCTCAGTGATCTACTTTTTGAGGTGGGCTTCTAATGCAGAGACAATGGCCCTCATTCAGTTACAATTCGGCCAATTGAATAGGGCTCTAAATAAGCACATAACATATTTTTTTTAAAGAAGTTTTTAGTTAGTGAAAACCTTGCTTTTGGATAGATGCTTACTAACTAAAAACTTCTTTACAAAATATGTTATGTGCTTATTTAGAGCCTTATTCAGTTGGCCAAATCGCAATTGAATGAGGCCCAATGTCTCTATATGCACAATGGGAATCTGGCATATACACCTGCCAGTGCTCTCATTAGCACTAACACAAAGCTTTTGCGATAAAAGCTGCAAACCAGCTTAGTAATGTAAATGAAGGCCTGCAGTAAACAATAATTGCATAGAAAAGTGAACATTTTAAAGACTGTTTCTATTCTTTTGCTTTATAAAAAAAACATTGTGGCCATTATCAAATTTAGTTATAGTTTTTTTTTTTAACTACAGTGGTTCTTTATTTCATAGAGGTGATGATCTCCTCCGTCACGCCAGTGGTAATTAGTAAATGAGAGCACTAAGACTTTGTTTAACCTTTGATGCACTATCGAGTCTATTAATGCAAAAATACGTCAATTTAAAATGTTATAAAATATGTATAAATGACTATTATTGAATCTCAAAGTACAGCCTATGCAAGAAGAATCTAAAAACATATTTCTTTAGATAAACAGGTACATATATTGAGACTTAGTGATTTTATACAGTGGGTTCTGTTCATTTTTCACAGAAGATGGAGGGACATAGGTCAACCTTTCATAAAAAAAACAATTTCATGACCAGATGCTGTGATACGGATCTTTTGTGTTAAATTGATGTTATGATGTAGGAACAGTGAATTGCATCAGCTGAGGTCATGCAGAGGAACATTGAATATGGCATTTCAAAACATAGATACACTGAGAAGAATAACTAAAGCAAGTGGTATTGGAGAAATGTTCCCCTGTTCTTAGACTGTAACATCTTCAAGACCTGTCCCCTTAGTGACTATAGTCTATTATTATACTCTACAAAACAGAGCATAACTTTTTACTTTCACAATAGTTCAAATAGGATTAGGTGATTGGTAAGATGATCAACAATGAATTCAAATGTGAAAAGAGCAGCTGGGAGCTTATTTGTTGAGACACGCTCCTTCTCTAAATCTTGCATGAATATATATATATATATATATATATATATATATATATATATATATATATATACACAAATGATAAAGATAAGGCTATATGAATATTTTTATACTCTTAGATTTCCTGCATGGAATTATATATATATAGTATGTTTTGTTTTGTTTAGTCATTCAGTTGTGTCCGACTCTCTGTGACCCTATGGACTGTAGTACACCAGGCACATCTTGTGTCTGGTTGTGCCAATCCATAAGATTTTCATGGCAAAGATACTGGAGTGGTTTCCCAGTTCCTTCTGCAGTGGACCGCAATTTGTCCGACCTCTCTGCTATGACAAGTCCATCTTGGGTGACTCTACATGGTATAGATCACAGCTTCATTGAGTTACACAAGCCCCTTCACCATGACAAAGTAGCGATCCAGAAGGGGATATATATGTTAAACCTACCAAAATTTGTCTTCATATGCTAGAGACTTTAGGTTAAAATTACTTTATCCTGCCTTAGCATATGAAAAATACACACTGCAATGTTTATGGCAGTATTTTAAGAAAGTAAATTTGAAAAGTAGCCTTGCAATATGCATTATTCATAAATGTACAGTCTTACACACAGCTAAGGACAGAGTCTTTCTTTAATGTTATCCATCTGCATAATCCTACCTGAAGTAAATATATTTTATGAAGCCCTTTGAGATTTTACAAATTATTATTCTCTTGAAAATGCACATTAATGCAGCCACATAATATATATGCCTTGCTCATGTTTTACTCTTTTAAATGTTATACAGGGCACATTTAAATGACCTTCTGAAGTGGCAGGGTCATTATTGCAAAAACCAGTTGACACCTTTTATGTTTTAAATGTTTCCTAACAAGCAGCCACTGATTAGCAGAAAAATATGTATTTTAATAAAAAGTTCAGTGTACTTAAAGATTTATGTGCAGACAAATTGAATCCCGATTTTAACACCCCAGAGTGCTTACATCAAAAAAACATACTAGCCTATAGCAGCAACCATGCAGGTATGGATTTTAACCTGTTCCTTCCTCAGTAAATGGCTGTTCAATGTGCCTGCAGCATCCAATTCAAGGCTGGGGTGGGGTCACAGCTCAGCTCACAGCACAAACGCTGCTAGAGAGAAGTGAAAAAAGCACCAGATACAAAGAATGGACTACCAGCAGAGATGGTAATCACCCAATTATGATCAGCTGCCCCTTGGGTAGCTCTGCCAATCAGAGAGTGGAAAAATAAACAGCAGCAGTATTTGATACACAGAATGAACTACCAGCTGAAGTGATAATCAAGTGTGGATGTGCTGCAGAGAGAGACTCTTATATAAAAATAAATAGCACCTTTCAACATGGATATGTGCCAGACTACAAATCCCATGATGCTTTGCAGCACAGACAGGATTCCCAAACTTTGCTATAAATGTTGCAGCTGCCTCTGCTTGTTCCTGATTGGCCAAAACGAATTATGAATTTTATGCTAATTTAGCTAGAGTTTCAAGCGGGTGTAAACTCTAAAATTCAACTGGCAACAGTTAGAAGACATTTTGCTAATAACTCTACTATATCGCTCCTCTGTTTCTCAAATATAGGATGTCTGGTCACATTACTATAAATGAGTATTCAATTCGGTATCTAAAGCAAAGTTATTCTAATATTAACATTTATAACTGATTTACAACCTTATTAAATTCCAGCCTCGTAGATACAAGGTTTGTATTTAAGCCCTGCGTGCTTTAAATTCTGAAAAGTTACAACGCTATTAAATTAGCCCTGCTGCAAGCAACGTATGAGCTACGCAGCACGGCCGTCCGTGTCAACACGGAGAAACTGTGCATGAGGAGTGACATCCTATGAGATGATCTGCCCCACCTCATCAATTGCCGCGGGGGTCCTGAAAGGGACCTCTGCGGCAGTCCTACATACAAGCCCTGCCGTGGGGGGTTACCCCCGGCACCTAAAATGAACCCTTCTCTTTGCTGGGGGTCCCCATCCGGACACCTGAAGTGACCCCACATTAACCCCTGCAGCCCTCCACATTAACGCCTTGCAGCGGGGGGTCCCCGATCGGCATAGATCAGGCCCCCTGCAGCTCCTTAAAGGGCCTGTGGCACACTATTAGCCAATACCAACTGCAGCACCAAAAATTAGCCCCCCCACACCTTAACCCCTTGCTGCAGGGATCCATAGGGACCCCCGCAGCCCCCCCACATTAACCCCTTTCAACAGGGTTCCATGATCGGCACCGTTCGTGACCCTGCTGCATTTACAAATTTAAATTTCATGCCTCACAAGTCCTTAAAGGACCATAAAGGTACTGAAAGGACCAGCGCTAAAAAATATTAACCCCTGCCATAGGGGGTGGTACTATAAGTACCCCCCCCCAGGCAACTACAATTAACCCCATCACTCATGGGGCTCTATACAGAGCCCCATGAGCACTTAAATTAACCCTATAACTCATGGGGCTCTATACAGAGCCCCATAAGCCTTTATTTAACCCTATAACTCATTGGTCAATACAGACCCCTAGAAGCCCTTAATTAATCCTGTCACTCGTGGGGGTCAATACAGACCCCCGGAAGCCCTTATTTAACCCTGTCACTGGTGGGGGTCAATACAGCCCCCCAAAGCCCTTAATTAAACCTATAACTCATGGGGCTCTACACAGAGCCCCATGAGCACTTAATTTAACCATATAACTCATGGGGCTCTATACAGAGCCCCATGAGCACTTAATTTAACCATATAACTCAAGGGGCTCTCTACAAAGCCCCATGAGCCCTTAATTAGCTCTATAACTCACGGGGCTCTATACAGAGCCCCATGAGCCCTTAATTAATCCTATAACTCATGGGGGTCAATACAGACCCCCAGATGCCCTTATTTAACCCCATCACTCATGGGGGTCAATACAGACCCCTAGGAGCCCTTAATTAACCCTGTCACTCATGGGGGTCAATTCAGACCACCAAAAGCCCTTAATTAACCCTATAACTTATTGGGGTTTTATACAGAGCCCCATGAGCACTTAAATTAACCATATAACTCATGGGGCGCTATACAGAGCTCCATGAGACGATAATTACCCCCCTCGTTCCAATAGGGGACTACATAGATGCCTATAGGACACTATTAAACCCTAGGTTAACCCTACAAGTGCCATGAGGGTCCTCCAGGACCCACATGACAAAGTCTAAGCACTACACTACACTATTAACCCTAACTATAGCCCATTAACACACACTAAACCCTATTTAGATACCCTAACTGGGCCTAACTTACCCTTACTGGGCCAATCTAACCCTAATTGGGCCTATTTAAAACTATCTGGACCTAATAATCCTAACTGGGCCTATTTAACCCCATCTAGCCCTATTTAATCCCATCACTTATGAGGGTCTATACAGACCCCCATAAGCCTCCATCTAACCCTATCCCTTATGGAGGTCTATATAGACCTCTGTAAGCTTTTAGTTAACCCAATCAGTCCCATAAGGGTCTATGAAGACCCTTAATATAACGTTTAGCATTAATTTGAAATTAGTCAAAATTGGTAAATATACAAAATATATGTAATTATTATTTAAAATTAATAAAGGTTATTGATATTAATAATATCACCATATTAATTGCCAAAACCCACAACAATATAAATGGTTTTGTAAAATAATAAAAATCTTTATAAAAGCTGTAAAATGCCTGACTATTCTATTATCTGCTCACAAATGCCTCAAACTCACAAATTTGGCTGCTGGTGTTTTATTTTTAGACATGTTTAGATGTATTCTATTAATTCTTTATTTTAATACGAATAAATGTAAAGTTATGCATCTGGGAAGGAAAAATAGCCATACAATTTATAATCTTAATGGAGCAAATCTAGGTGTATCAGATATTGAAAGGGATTTGGGAGTACTTGTGGACAACCATCTAGGTAACAGTGCTCAAAGCCAAGCAGCAGCTGCAAAGGCAAATAAAATATTAGCATGTATTAAGAAGGGTATAGAAGCAAGGGAAGCAAATATAATTCTGCCACTATACAAATCTCTAGTATGCCCTCATTTTGAATATGGAGTACAATTTTTGGCACCACTTCATAAAAAGGACATTTTAGAGCTGGAAAAGGTACAGAGGAGGGCAACAAAACTAATAAGGGGAATGGAGGGGCTAAGTTATGAAGAAAGACTAACCAAATTAAACTTATTTTTTCTAGAAAAAAGGCATCTAAGAGGAGATATGATTACCTTATTTAAATACATCCAGGGTCAGTATAAAGTTTTGTCAAGGGAGCTTTTTGTGCCAAGAGGTTTTCAACTGACAAGAGGACATCCCTTGAGGTTAGAGTAAGTAAAAAGATTCCACCTTAAAGAAAGAAAAGGGTTCTTCACAGTAAGGGTGGTTAATCTGTGGAATTCTCTACCAGAGGAGGTGGTGACTCGATAGATAACTTTAAAATGGGACTGGATTTATTTCTAATTAAAAAGGGAATTCAGGGTTATAATGGATAATTAGAGAGACAGTATTGATCCCGGGAGAAATCTGATCGCCAGTATTTGTGGTCAGAAAGGAATTATTTTTTTCCCCTTTGAGACGAAAGTCTTACTTGTTTTTTTTTTTTTTTCTGTTTGCCTTCCTCTGGATTAATAAATAAAAAAATTTAAAAAATTAAAAAAATAAATAATTGATTAATAATTAATTAACAACTAATTAATTAATATTTAATCTGTATATTGCAGGTCAGAGATCTTAAAAGGTTGAACTTGATGGACTGAAAGTCTTTTTTCAACCTTAATTACCATGGGTCTCATTCTATTATCGGCTATTTGCCTATTCTATTCCCTTCCGGCCGGGGACTCCGGCAGGCTTGCGGCCAGCGCCTTGTAATCCCTTGCGGCCGCACGCGCCGGAGGAAAGCCTTTGATCTTAAACGGCCGCAAGAGTTTCGGCCGCAAGAAAGCCCCGGTTGCTATTCAATTGCTCCGGGAACCCTCTCTGCAAGGCTAAAACCGAGCCGCAGCTTACCTGCAGCAAAAAGGTCCCACAGGCACACAAATAATCACATAATAAAGCCATCCTGCACTCTGAGGAGACTATAAAGTGATTGTAGGTGTTAGCATTCATAGCACAACATTCCCCTACACTCAAATCCCTAAATCATTTCAATTATCCGTGGACAAAGTCCCGAGGGCTTGGAGCACCTCAGACCCGCAAAGGCTGCGGGATTAGCCTCCGTCAAGTCCGTAAATGGGTAAAATAGACCTACGGGTCGTAAAAGTCGTAGCATAGAAAAGCCATCCTGTACTTTTATTAGAAGTGAAAGTGATGTTTGGTTTTAGAATTAATAGCTCAACATTCCCCTACTCTCAAATCCGTGAATAAAGATATTTAACTTCATCTATCATGCAAGCCTGCACGAGCTTGAATAAGGAGCTACGGGCTTGATCATTGAAGTCCGTGGGACTTGTATGGATTTTAAAATCAAAGTACAATTTGGCGATGTGCAAGCTTGACAATGTTTTGCTATTAATCCTCATGCCCCCCCCCCCATTATGTTCCCCATCCTTTACAGTGCTTTGCAGTGCTGTATTGAATATATATTGGCTTCTACAATGCTTTGTTTGCGGCCCTCCACCTCCGAACCCGTACGGGTTTTAACAAGGACGAGCCCGCGGGACTACGGGGCGGAAAGTAAACCGTAAATGATATATCGGATTTGGGCTGATGTGCAAGCTTGAGAGGGTGTTGCTATTAATCCTCATATCCCCCATTATGATGCCTAGCATTTACGGAGCTTTACAGTGCCATCTCGAATTTATATTTGCATTTACAGTTTTCTGACTTTGCGACCAGAAAACAAGATTTACGGGCGCTGGAAAAACGCTTCCGGCTGTTTGCATGATATGCGGTCGGCCGTAAGGGGATATCCTTGCGGCGCCGTCTATTTGAATTGCAAGGTAAAGGTTGCTCTACACGGGGCCGTAAGACGGCCGCAAGGAATCGCACCTTTGCGGCCGTTTTACGGCCGATAATAGAATGAGGGCCCATGTAACTATGTAACTATGATTCCAGCTCGCAAATTCCGACCTCGGCTGAACTCGCAAAACCTGCCTTTTTAAGTTTAATTTCATAGGGTGTGATAATATGATCTAACAATATTTAAGCAAACCCTTATTTACTTCTTAGACACAGCCAATAGTAAATAAGACCGTCATCATGACATCAGTAAAACATGGAAGTTATACATAATCTACAATTGGAGGCTAAAAGTTAATGATTGCCAATGAGTAATATTAGCTGATAGGGCTTGCAATCAAGAAATAAATCTATAAAATGCATTAGAGCATCTATTCTAGTCCATGTGGGTTTCATGATATGTATTAACCCCTTGAGTTCTGGGATCAATATAACATTCAAAAATATATATTTTTTAATTGCATCTTTTTGGGATTGAGACTGTTGTGCAGTTAATTCTAATGTATTTCCATGCCTTCCCATGATTTTAAAGTGCAGTATTGTGTGTTTCCTATTTAGTACTCGTAATATTTTTGACAGAAACTTTATATATTTTTTAGTTGCAGGTTAGACTTTATTTGCGAGCTAGAGCTACGTGTCTTCTAGAATATCGATTTTGTGTAACTTTAATTATTTAGAGCATGTAATATTCAAGCAGAGTTCTTAAGCCGATTTGGCTTGGACTGGACTGTAGTGATTGTGGGCATTTTTTTAAGTATGTATAAATTTACGAATTGGGCAATAGAATAGGGCCCTATGAATGTATTTAGGTCAAGCCTAAAAACTAGCTACTTGATGTAGAAATGTGTAGGTATTACAAATAAAAGTGAACCTTACATAATAAATATCTTAAATATCTTTTTGCAACGTGTGTTGCTTGTTTAATGCTTCATCATGCTTATTGTTTAATCCTGTTTGTGTGGATATTCTTTACTTCAACTTCACTTAAATCTTTACAATACTTTAAGCACTGAAGGGCTTAACTGAATTAATTTGGAATGAGCTGAGAGATTATTGAAATGAAGGGCAGTGTGAAGACAAAGTTAATCAAATTAAAATAGAATTCAGTGGGGTAAAATTAAAGTTAAAAAAGAACCAAGAGGTGAGTGGACTGAGCTGTTTATGGATTTGGGAAATTAGTAAAATGACAGAGGAATGGATTGAGGATCCAAAAATCAACTTTGATGTGAAAATTAAACAAGAATTGACAATCTAAAGATAGTAATTAAATAGTTACATAGTTACATAGTAATTGAGGTTGAAAAAAGACTTTCAGTTCATCCAGTTCAACCTTTTAAGATCTCCTCTGATCTGCAATATGCAGATTAGTTATTAATTAATTAGTTGTTAATTAATTAATAATAATATAGTATTTGACGATGAATAAAGAGTTAGTCCATCAAGTTCAACCTTTTTAGATATCTCTTGATCTTTTTTAATATGTGGACTATTTTTTATTAGTTGTTAATAGATACAGAGGAAGGTAAACAGAAAAAAAAAAAAACATTGCAACTTTGTCAATGGTCTCATAAAGGGAAAAAAATTCTCCCTGGATCAATATTCCTTCGCTAGTTATCTAGGATAACCTTGAATGCCCACTTCATTCAAAAATATATCTAACCCCTTTTTTGAAGTTATCTATCGAATTCGCTGTCACCACCTCCTTTGGTAGAAAATTCCACAGTTTAACCACCCTAACTGTGAAGAACCCTTTTCTTTGTTTAAGGTGAAATCTTTTTTCTTCTAACCTCAAAGGATGTCCTCTGGACAGTTGAAAATCTCTTGCTACAAAAAGTTCACTTGACAAAGCCTTGTATTGACCCTGGATGTATTTAAATAACGTAATCATATCCCCTCGTTGACGCCTTTTTTCTAGCGAAAATAAGTTTAATTTGGTTAGTTTTCTTCATAACTTAGCCCCTCCATTCCCCTTAATAGTTTTGTTGCCCGTCTCGGTAGTTTTTCCAGCTCTAAAATGTCCTTTTTATGAATTGGTGCTCAAAATTGTACTCCATATTCCAAATGAGGGTGTACTAGGGATTTGCATAGTGATAGAATTATATTTGCTTCCCTTGCTTCTATACCCTTCTTAATACATGCTAATATTTAACTTGCCTTTGCAGCTGCTGCTTGGCATTGAGCACTGCTACCTAGGTGGTTGTCCACTAGTACTCAAAATCCCTTTCAATATTTGTTACCCCTAGATTTGCTCCATTAAGATTATAAATTGCATGGCTATTTTTTCTTCCCAAATGCATAACCTTACATTTATTTGTATTAAATCTCATCTGCCATTTAGCCACCCATTTCTTTAATTTATGCAAATCCCTTTGTATGGAAAGTACATCATTATCTGATTAAATTACCTTGTACAACTTAGTGTCATAAGCAAAAATGGAGACACTACTTTCGAGTCCTACTTCTACGTCATTAATAAATATGTTAAAAAGGAGAGGACCTACTACTGAACCTTGAGGAACCCCACTTACCAAATTATTCCAATTGGAGTATGTTCCATTTACAACAACCCTTTGCTTCCTGTCTTTAAGCCAGCTCTCAATCCATGAGCAGATATAAACTGCAATTCCTGTATCCTTCAGTTTGCTCAAAAGTCTCCCATGAGGCACTGTATCAAAATCCTTTGCAAAATCCAAAAAGACTACATCCACTGAGTTGCCCTAATCCAAGTTCCTACTAACCTCCTCATAGAAACTAATTAGATTGGTCTACCATGACATATCCTTCATAAATCCATGTTGACTGCTACCTATGACCTTGTTCAAATGGACAAATTCTTGTATTCTGTTCCTTATTAACCCTTCTAAAAGCTTCCCAACTACAGATGTGAGGCTCACTGGCCTATAATTCTCCAGATTTGCTCTTGCTCCCTTCTTAAAGATAGGTATCACCTCTGCTTTTCTCCAGTCATCTGGTAAAGACCCTGTAGTGAGTGAGTCTTGAAAGATTTGATATAATGGTTTGGCTATTACAGAACCCAGCTCCCTCAGTACCCTTGGATGTATTCCATCAGGACCTGGGGCTTTATTAACATTTCATTTCTCCAATCTCTTTTGGATTTGTTCCTGCGTTAACCAATTATTTACTGATGGTAGTGTAGCCTCATTATGTTGCGGTGTCCCAACGACTTGTACCTCCCTTGTGTATACCGACAAAAAGAACCTATTTAGCTCATCTGCCTTTTCCTGGTCACTAATTATCAGATGGCCTGTGTCACATTGTAATGTTCCTATAGCTTCCTTCCTCGCTTTCTTCCCATTAATATATTTAAAAAATATTTTAGGGTTAGTCTTACTTTCCTTTGCAACTGACTTGTCATTTTCTATTTTAGCCAGTCTAATAGCCCTTTTGCAAGCCTTGTTGATTTCCTTATAGTCACATAAAGCTGCCTCTGTTCCCTCCTTCTTGTATAATTTGAATGCATGTTTCTTTTTCCCCATCATGATCTTTAAGTCATTGTTAAACCACATGGGAATTTGAATGTTGTCCATTTATTTTCAGTATGTTTCCCTGTAAGTTCTTTGTCCCAGTCTATATGTAGTATTGCTGCCCTTAGACCATTAAAGTTAGCCCTTTTAAAATTTAGAGTTTTTGTTGGCCCCTTACAACTCTGTTTTTTGTATTCAATCTCAAATGAGACTGTGTTGTGATCACTGTTCCCCAAGAGTTCCCCTATTTTAACATTTGATATTATATCAATATTACTTGTGATGACTAAATCCAAGATGGCCCCATTTCTAGTAGGTTCTTGTATTACTTGGGGCAGATAATGATCCCTGAATGTACTCAAGAACCTGCTCCCTTTAGCTGAGCTGCTGGTCTCATTCATCCAGTTTATTTCAGTCTCCCATTATTAGAACTTGCCCATGCTTAGCTGCATTTCCAATCTCTAACAATAATTGTATTTCCTCAATTTCAAATATATTTGGGGGTTTATAGCATACTCCAATATGCGTTTAGAATTAGCTCCTCCACTATTTAGCTCAACCCACAAAGATTCATTGTTGCCGTTAGTTCCAGCATAAATATCTTTTCTGACTATAGGCTTAAATTCAGGCTTAACATACAGACAGATCCCACCTCAATAGGTTATAACCATCCAGAATAACAATCCAGTCATGAGATTCATCTCACCATGTTTCAGTAATGCATATTAAGCCCCATTTTTCTTGTACTGCTAATAATTAAATTAACATGAGAATGGAGATGGCAATGGAAGGGTGGAATAGACTGGAAATATAAATAAGAGTGAAGATTGTGCAAATTGTTGGGTGTTGTTTAAACTGCTATAGTAAGAACATAAGCATAGTAAGTATAATAAAATAAAAAAAAATTAAAAAAAATTTGGTTGGAATCCATTATCTTATGTTAGTGAGCTTTGCCCTTTAATTGTTTGAGAACCAAAGCCTCATAAAAATTAGATCTGAATACATTTGTAAGTTTTAACACTATTTCCCCCTGGATTTGTATTATCATACAATGCACAATTTCATTTAAGATAATATTTTGTACTATGTGACTTAATCTATAGATAACAAGTACTTTACCAGTTAAAAAAAAGGCATTTTCCTACAGTAAACCAACATAGAAGTTTCCAATATTTAGTTGTTTGCATTTTCAGCATTTTATTTTATTATCTATAGTTTTAAATGATAACATACTTGGAACCTCTGCTTTGTCACTTTAACATGTAATATTATATATACATACATATACCGGTACATCTATTTATGAATAAATATGTATTTATGAATATATATATTTATATATAACAATGAAAGGAGAGCACTTAGAGTCTAACATAGTGTAGTATATTAAAACAATATGCTATACTCACAAAGGACTTCTGTTTAAAACAACATCTCCTTCAGGAAATTTAGGTATCTTTATAAGCTATACCAAAAGCTCATACCTAGTAGTATACTACTGTAAAAATATATATATTTCAAATGGATAAGAATTTCCTATAATGTTGAGGTCCATTCTAGAACCTAACAGTTATATTTTTATTTTTGTATTACTTAGTATTTTAAACATGTCTTTTTATCTATTTTGGTATACATATTGTACCCTCAATAGGGGTGATAAGATATATCTTCCTTTGTTTTTGTTTTTTTTGACTGCTAAAATTATGTGCATTTTTAAATGTTTTTTTTTATATTAATAAACTACAAGATAGTAACTTTTTGTATATCTTGGGAAAATACCTGATTTAACATCTTAATAAAATATTGTTTTAATATACTACAATATGTTTCGCTCTTTGTTTTCTCTTTTATTTCTTTTTTGCTACATTCTTCTGTTTGAAGCAGAGTTTGCTTTTTTATTCAGAATTGTTCAAGAGCTACATTTTTGTTGGATCTGAGAGAGGATTTTTGGACTAAGTGCATTGGTGGTGAAGTAGTTGATATAATGCTATTATACAATATATTACATTGCTATTATACAAAGAGCACTGAATGCATTGCTATTAATACAGACAGCACTACATGGGCCCCTATTTTCAGAACTATAGACCAAATGCTAGATAAGCAGACAGAAAATGTAGTGACCAGAAAAAAAATTGCTGGGTTATGAGCTACGCACAAAAAAAGTAGCTGATAACCTTAGGAATACATTTGCCTAAAAGTACTAAGTCATGGGGCAAGCCCGAAAAGTACCCGATAACCTTAGAAATATGCAAACTATAGAAAATGTATTGTACAAGATAAAATGGTGTTGACATTATAAGACTGCTAGATTAGATCTCTGGTGGATCACTATATCAAATCCACTTTTGTGCTATTATACTATGTGCATCCCTCAGGCTTGATAATAAATCGAAGTGCTGAGATTTCGTGGTCTTCCTTGAGTGCCTGAACTGTGTGGCTAAGCACTTTTTCAGCTTCCTCTGCCTGGAACTTTTGTATTTGATATGCGACTGTATTTTGTGTGTGTTTTGAATTTGAACTCTACATATAGAACAATTTATATTCAAATTTAAAATTAGAATGACAAGAGCAGGGTTTTTGATCAAGAACGTTGACTTACAAGAACAGGCACTTTTGCTAGAAGAAGGTGTGAAGACTCTTTGTAGAGGTTCACTGTAAGTTTAGTGAACATAGGGATGTCAGCAAACAAATAGTGCAAAAAGGTTCCAAGTGCACAGAAAAGCAATGCAGAATAGTGTTCAGTGAATAGAGCAGGTTTCTACCTCCACTAGCTTGTAATCCACTTGCCACAGGATCCCAGGAATTTGCTCCAAAGTCATAACCTAAAACCCATGTGTGTTAAATACTTTATGTATATTATTATTCTTAGAGCAACGACATGTTTTATGATTTTGTTTTTTATATTGACCTGGGCAATTCTACAACTTTTGACACATATTGGCTCTAGATTAAAGATGCTTGGGCTAGTAGAGTACATTTAGAAATTAATTGTAACAGCATTATGGTAGTTTTAGCATAATTGAAGAAATAGAGAAGTGGTATGGTAGAGTTACGACATTGAATGTGAATAGAGGTTGGATAGAGCTAGCGATATTTTTGTTGTGAAGTTAGTATATGAATTATTGTTGTGATTCGAGCAGAGTAGCACTGGGAACAGAGATAAGGAGTGGTAATAAATGGAGTAGTAATTATCATATTAAAATGTAATTCCACTAATATGTAATCATTGTAAGTCTGCGAGTTTCTATCCTAAGTACTTTGAGAATTCACCATGGACATTGGATTCCTAGCTCAAAGACAGGGCCCTCCTTGCTTTGCTATATGTTACATTTTATTAATCTTTGTCTCAACTTAACTTATGTACAGTGCTACAGAATATGTTGGCGCGTTATAAATGAACTATAATAATAATAATAATCATAAATACTGTGCATAGAAGGTGTCATTGGTTCTTATAATAAGGACCCTGTCACTTCAGAAGGTGATTCAAATGTGCCCTGTATAAAATATAAAAATGTAAAAAAAAAATAGCATGGAATATATATTAAGTGGCATTTTTAAATTCTCAAATGGCTTTAGGTATGGCTCTGCAGAAAGATAACATTTAAGTAAGATTCTGTCCTTAGCTGTATGTACGATCTTCCCAATCTTAGCAGGATTTGGGAAATCGGTGCAATAGATGAGTTCTGTTTGTATCTGATTTTCTTACAGACTAAAACATTATTCAGAAATCACTTTTAGAGCACTCATTATCATTATTTGGCAAATAAATTTATTTAAAGAATAGTTGCCTTTTATGAAGAAACGGTTCATTTTTTTCATTGTGAAAATATACGGTAATATTATGTTATTCTTTGCTAACCCTTAAAGGGATATGGATGTAAAGGGAGCATTGTCTATATTATATTTTATTTATAATGTTCTTTTTCACCCAGTGTTAGTTTGCTAGTCTAATCCTATCAATTCTGTTTTATTTTTCTATTCTTTAATAATAATATTTATTTGCGTAATAAGATAAATTATAATTAAAAGTGTAAATGACTGGGCACTTCGGAGCAAACAAATGGCTCAAGTATGCAATGAAGTTGTATATTGTTATCTTATTTATTTAACTTATACACAGAATACTTCATGCATAAGGCTGGCTGGATGTTAAAATAATTTTAGCTTGAACTAAATAAAAATATAGAAAAAAGAACTGGACAATTGTAATTTTGAACTCACAACCAATACAAAGGCAACTGTATTACTCTTTGTATCATCTCTCTGCATGATAATGTGTGAATACTGAAATAAGGAGTTAAAATATTATATGTGTGTAGTCACACCTGGACCTAATTATATTTATGCAGTTTCTTGTTGGAAGATTTTAAGGGCTATAAAATTAATAACTAAAAATTACAATTATTGACCAACTTAAAAAATAAATTAGACAACATTAACCAATTTTATTGTGTGGCCTCTACTTTGCAGTGAACAGCAATTTTTATGACTTTGGTGTTCTTTTAATTCAAACTAATAGCTACAGAGCATCTGGTTAAAATGAGGTGTATTGAAAGCAATTTTTGATTGCTCATCTAACCCAAACAATAAGACCAAATACAACAATTTTGGCAAACGATTCCCAGACCAACATAATAGATGTCTTTGAGGTTTGGGATCAGGGCGGAACTAATGATGAAGGTGGTGCAATGCACCAGGGCCCTCTTCGGAGGTAGGGGGGGGGCAGCTATGAAAAGGGTGATTGGGAGGCTGCAGCTATGGGAATGGGTTTTGGGGAGGGGTGCTGTTTATCAGGTCTAAAAGGAAAATGAAATTGGCAATCATATACCCTTCTCATCTTCCTCACATGTAAGGGTTCCTTTGTACACATATAGCCATATATCCCAAGAGTCATATTTAAGCCTAAGAGTTTAAATAGTATTATTAGCATTTATTTCTTTAAGCACTAAAGATATTCCATAATCTAAGTACATGGCATAAAAACAAAACTTGTAAGAAAAGGCTTGATGACCTGAATGTGTATAGTTTAGAACAATGTCTCTCAACAGCCGGTACTGGGACAGTTGCACATCCTTGGGACTTTATCTGTCCGTCTTCAAAGAGAAAGGAAATTGGATTACTAACAGGCATGACTGGGAAGTGAAAGTTTGCCAATGAAAAAAGATTGACTACTTAAACATATCACTGACGCAGTAATAAATAGATTACTGAAAAATGCATGTATCTTTACATTTTGTTTAATCACTAGCGACTTGCCCATCAAAAAATGACGGTCAATAAAATTTGAAGCCATGGGAATGCTGTTTGAGACATAATTGAAACCGTTTTATACTGTGAGGACCTTCGGCGCTCATTGCGAGGCTTGCGCTGAGCATCTTCGGTGCTCATTGTGAGCCTCTCATGTTGTGTACTTTTGGTCCTCTGAGAGAGATATATATTTCTATGTATATGTAGTTAAGTAATAATTAATGATTTATTCAATTAATTAATTAAGTCATAATTAATTATTTCTGCAATAAATAAATATACTTTAATTATTTATAATTGATATATGCAGCGAGCAATAGGCTGAAGAGCTAACAATCTGTTTGTATTTTGCGTCTGCATACAATATACATTGTGAGTATTAGTGCCGTGCTTATAAAGTGTAATGAATGTTCCAAGCATGCTTTCCAAATAGTCTGCGTGCGCGAGGTAAAGCCGTTGGTTTATTGTGTAAAGCAGCATTGTATAGTCGTAATGTTATTAATGTGTTACACGTCTCTTGACATTTTTCGGGCTTTTGTAATGGTGTATTTTGTAGGTCGTAGTGTGATGTGTAAAGTGCTACATGTTTTGCAGTGTGTTGCGTGGTCCAGGGTCGTGTAGCCTCGTTTTCATTTTTTTCAGCAGAATTTTTTTTCCTCTCTTAGACGATTTTCGTGTGCCGAAAATCATCTAAATCAAGTTAAATTCGCGTTCCAGCTCACTCACAGACATCCTGGCTGTTGCCCCATGCTGTCTGTGATGTTTTAGTAATTTTTTTAGGTGTAGTTAGTGTGTTTTTCGGGTTTTTGGTTCGGCCGTAATTTTTTTGCATCTCGTATCTCGTATATTTTTTTTCTAAGTCTTGCCTCTCGTAAGTGCTCCGAGTTTAACGCCTTGCTCCGCGCGGCTCGGCGCTGATTGCCCCCAAGTTTAACGGCGCTCATCGCTAAGTCGTACGCACCAAGCAAACAGCGTGATGACGACTCGTAGTTAGACAATTATAATATGTGATTAATATAGTTGTGGTGTGACGTGTAATGCTGATGTCATCAAAGGGGTGTGGCCATAACATCATTGGGGGCAGGTCTGGAATCTGAAATTGTCAGAAGCAGACAGCCATTTGCATTTTAGAGGCAGACAGCAAAGTGAGTAAGAGAGAGAGAGGGAGGGAGAGGGGTACAGAGCGAGAGAGACAGATTCAGAGAGAGAAAGAGACAGGTATAGAGAGAGAGACACAGAGAAGCGAGAGAGACAGGTACAGAGAGAGAGAGACAGGTACAGAGAGAGACGCACAGAGAGAGAGAGAGACAGGTACAAAGAGAGAGAGAGAGAAAGGTACAGAAAGAGAGAGATGTACAGAGACAGAAAGAGAGAGGTAGACAGTTACACAGAGAGAGAGAGAGAGAGAGAGAGAGAGAGAGAGACAGGTACAGAGAGAGAGAGAGAGACAGAGAGGGAGGGGTACAAAGAGAGAGAGATAATTACAGAGCAAGAGAGCACACAGGAAGAGAGGGTGCACACAGACAGCACACATAGAGCGAGAGAGTGCAAACAGAGCAAGAGCAATAGCGCACAGAGATGGCACAGAGAGAGCAGAGAGCGTTCACAGA
The DNA here is from genome assembly GCA_027410445.1 of Discoglossus pictus. Lineage (NCBI taxonomy): Eukaryota > Metazoa > Chordata > Amphibia > Anura > Alytidae > Discoglossus > Discoglossus pictus. The sequence goes on along the minus strand of CM050167.1, from coordinate 43,110,965 downwards.
CAGAGAGCGCAGAGAGAGTGTGCAGACAGAGCGCAAACACAGAGCACACAGACAGAGCGCACAGACAGAGAGCGCACAGAGAGGGCAGATAATGCACAGAGATCACACAAAAAGAGAGTGCACAGAGAGCGAGAGAGAGTGCACAGAGAGTGAACAGACAGAGAGCACAGAAAGAGCACAGACACAGAGCGCAGAGAGTGCATAGACAGAGAGCGCAAATAGAGTGCACAGACATAGCGCACAAACAGAGAGCACAGAGAGTGCAAAGACAGAGAGTGCGTTCAGACAGAGATTGCACACAGAGAGAGTGCACAGACAGAGAGCAAGAGAGAAGAGAGTGCATACAGAGCTAAGAGAGAGACAGAGCGCACAGAGAGAGAGCTCACAGTAAGAGAGAAGACAGAGCGCAAAGAGAGAGAGAGAGTGCACAGACAGAGAGAGTGATCAGACAGAGATTGCACAGAGAGAGAGTGCACAGACAGAGAGCGAGAGAGAGTGCACAGACAAAGTGCACAATGAGAGAGAGCGTGCAGAGAGAGAGTGCACAGACAGAGAGCGCACAAAGAGAGAGTGCACAGAGAGAGAGTACACAGAGAATGCAGATAGAGCGCACAGAGAGAGAGGGTGCACAAACAGAGAGCACAGAGAGTGCAAAGACAGAGAGTGCAGAGAGAGAGTGATCAAACAGAGATTGGACACAGAGAGAGTGCACAAACAGAGCGCAAGAGAGAAGAGAGTGCACACAGAGCTAAGAGAGAGACAGAGCGCACAGAGAGAGCGCCCAGTAAGAGAGCAGAGACAGAGCGCAAAGAGAGAGAGAGAGTGCACAGACAGAGAGAGTAATCAGACAGAGATTGCACAGAGAGAGAGTGCACAGACAGAGAGCAAGAGAGAGGGCACAGACAAAGTGCACAGTGAGAGAGACAGGGTGCAGAGAGAGAGTGCACAGAGAACGCACAGAGAGCGCACAAAGAGAGAGTGCACAGAGAGAGAGTGCACAGAGAATGCATAGATAGTGCACAGAAAGAGAGAGTGCACAGTGAGAGTGAGAGCACTCAGAGAGAGAGTGCACAGACAGAGAGCGAGAGAGAGTGCACAGACCAAGTGCACAGTGAGAGAGACAGCGTGAAGAGAGAGAGTGCACAGACAGAGAGCGCACGAAGAGAGAGTGCACAGAGAACGCAGAGAGAGTGCGCAGAAAGAGAGAGTGCACAGTGAGAGAGAGAGAGCACTCAGAGAGAAAGAGTGCACAGACAGAGAGCGCACAAAGAGAGAATGCACAGAGATAGTGCACAGAGAGCACAGAGAGAAATAGAGTGCACAGACAGAGAGCAGAAACAGAGAGCACACAGAGAGAGCGCCACAGAGAGAGTGCACAGACAGAGAGCGCACAGACACTTTCTTTCCCCTCTCCCCCTCCACTGTGTCTCTTCCCCCCTCTCCCTCCCTTGTGTCTCTTCCCCCTCCCTCCCCTGTGTCTCTTCACCCTCTCCCTCCCCTGTGTCTCTTCACCCTCTCCCTCCCCTGTGTCTCCTTCTCCCCTCTCCCTCCCTGTGTCTCCTTTCCCCCTCTCACTCCCTGTGTCTCCTTTCCCCCTGTCCTGTGCCTCCTTTCCCTCTCCCTCTCCTTTTCCCCCTCTTCCTTTAGCTGTGTCTCTTTCCCCCCTCTCCTTTCCCTGTCTCCCTCCCCTATGTCTCTTCCCCCCTCTCCCTCCCCTGTGTCTGTACCCCCCTCTCCATCCGCTGTGTCCTTTCCCCCTCTGCCTCCACTGTGTCTCTTCTCTCCCCTGTGTCTCTTCCCCCTGTCCCTCCCCTGTGTCTCTCCCCCTCTCTCCCTCCCCTGTGCCTTTCTTCCCCCTCCCTCCCCTGTGTCTATTTTCCCCCCTCTCCCTCCCCTGTGTCTATTTCCCCCTCTCCCTCCCTGTGTATCTTCCCCCCTCTCCTGCACCCTGTGCCTGTTCCCCCCTCTCCCTCCCCTGTGTCTCCTTCTCCCCTCTCCCTCCCCTGTGTCTCCTTTCCCCGTCTCCTGTGCCTCCTTTACCCGTCTCCCGTGTCTCCTTTACCCTCTCCAGCTGATCATTGCGCAACATGCGCAACTCGCAATGCATGCGCAGCTTATTCCATGCATTGCGTATGCGCAACTCAAAGCGCAGTGCGCATGCGCATTTGCAACTCGCAGCAAATGTGCATGCGTGGCTCATGCCGCGCATTGCACATGCGCATAGTTATGGTAATTACGAGCATTACTTACAAACTCGCAATCTAGACACGGCCAATAGTAAATGAGACCGTCATTATGACGTCAGTAAAACATGCGTTTAAACCACAATCAATTAGTGTTTAGAAGTCCAATTTATGATCAGACTCGCAATCCAGAAATGTTGCAATATAAAAAAAATCAGTAAATCTACTATTCTAGTCCATGTGAGTTCAATGATATGTATTAACCCACTGATGGCCAGGATTGAAACATTTAGAAATTAAACATAAAAAAATGTGATTGCAGATTTGTCAGCTTGAGACTGTTGTGCAATTACTTCTAATGTCTTCCCTGTATTTTAAAGTATTGTATTGACTTTTTATTTGCTTTTATAGTGTTACGAACAGGTGTTTAAACCCTTGCGAAGCCTCTCCAGTACTCTATTTTTGGCTACATTTCGCATTTATGGGTATGAAAGCAATTGCGGGCTTGAGGAATTGTAGCAATTTAACAGTGATTTGCGATTTTAGCGATTGTAACATTTGCGGGCTTGAAAGATTTGACAGCCCTTGGGATTTTCAGCCTGTAACTCGCAAATAGCTTGGGGATATCGAAAAGAGGCCAATTTAATATTTGTTCCTTTTGCAGGTTACATTACGAGCAGCAGTCTTCCTGTATGTTGATATTTGTTAAGGAGTGTATGATGGTTTGCAAGTCCTCTCGGTAAATTGTGAATAGTGACGTGGGTGTGGTGTAGGAGTTTCAGGAAGAGATGTTCAATAAGTGTTAGCAATCTGATTAGCTCCTTGCACTGAGGTTGAGAGGATAGAAAATGTAAGAGCCTCATGTAAATTAGAGGCGGGGGGGGGGGGGGTCATTTCCTCACTGGAATGCAATCTACTCTTGATTGTGAGAAAAAACATATTTTAAAAAAATGGTTTGAATCTCAAAAGGCAGTGCATGAAAATGTCCTTTTGTTGCCAGCCAGTCCCTGGGGATAACATAATAGAAACCTTCAAATATATCAAATGATCAAAAATAATCATTTTTATGATTTTAGGTTGGAAGGTGGAAGATTTAGTAGTAATGTTGGAAAGTACTATTTTACTATTGATATTAATGCTAAAGTTCAGATATTTTGTCATATCATGAGAAAATGTAATTCCCTATATAAGACTCTGATACCTTCGAAAGCTTGAAGGCACAAGGAAAAAAGGACGGCAGAAGCAATAATGGTTAGATGAGTTTGAAGCAATAAGCTTAAGGGAACAGTAGCTAACAGATGTACCTGGTGTACAGCCGTCCATAGGGTTAAAAGGAACCCATTTTGTCTTTGTTACATCACTTCCTGAGAGCTGGATCATGAGGACGTGTTTTATGTATCAGTAGAGGGTGAATGGGGAGGTAGGAAAATGCTTTGTTAGGAAATTGGATCTCACTGAAATTAATACCTCGTGCTTTCACCCTCACAGGCATAGAAGAAAGCTGTTTGCATTAATAGATGTGAGGATTGCTCCTCAGAAATAGAAACAATAAATGAGAGATTAGGTATTATGGTAAACAAAGAATTTGTGATTTTTCACAAAGGTAACACTTCTTAATTGAATCATGAATATGATTATTAATAAAGAAAATGCTCTCACCATTGTTTCTTCTCTTTTATTTGCACTGTTTTTTTCGGTCTAAATCCTCTGACGAACTGGACTTAAGATACTATTACATTTCCATCACAATACTGCATCCAAAATTGCTGGTAACATTATGTCCATCCCTTAACCTCACCTGCCAGAGCTGGTTTATTTTTTGTTTAAAATTAGGATGTGTATAAGGCCTTGTACTGATTGCATAAGAATCATACAGATAAAAATCAAAATGATACCTATTTAATTTCATTCCACAGCTTTTCAAACCTACGAGGGGCTAGGAATCGTGTTTGCAACAGAAGTGTAGATGAATGGAAAACAAAAATATTTTGCAATGTCATTCAGTTTATGCAATAACAGATAAACTATTCAGCCTTGTATTAATGATGGGTTTCCAAATCTCCTTGATCAGTTGATTACATGGACATACTTGTATATTCTTCTTCTATGAAAGAACACATCAGACACATGAAAATAATATTGTCATGTCTAAGGAAACATTGGTTACATGCCTAGTTGGAGCAGTGTTCCATGTGGAAACAGTAAAATGTATTTGTAACTAAGATTTTTTAATTTCTACAGAAGGTTAAGCAATTTTTTTCAAATAAAGTGGCACCAATAACAGCCCTGAAAAAGAGGCCAACCTCTTTTCGTTGGTACTCTGAAGCTCCTCATGCCTTTAAAACTTTAAAACAAAGGTTTCCACTTGTTTTGGAAGCTGAAACTTCTGAAGTAGCTATGGTGGCTGTCATCTTCAAAGTTCTTTATATGTATTCTTATTTATATCCTGCATTTTTATTCTGCAGGAAGCTTTCATTGATGAACAGAATTACAGTGTAACTGACAGAGAGCACATCGTCTAGCAAAATTGTATTGCAAGAAACCCAAGGACATCTGTTAGAAAAGATTGAAGACCACAAAACAATCTCCATTGACTCAATCTTGAACAACATAGGAAGGCAAAAAAGATGAACTCTACACAAGTATCATAAAAGAGAGGTATATGACTCTCATGCAAAAAGGTCACCTTCTTGTCATAAGGCATTCTGTGACTGATCAAAACCTTCACATTTGACATTCCAAAGAAAAGAAGGTCGTCTGTATTTCCAGAAATGTATTTATATCCCATCCAAATATCAAATGTATGTTATGCAGCTGCATGATGCTACAATGGATGGCACCCTGGCATGAAAAGGACACTTTCATCAGTGCAAAAAAAAAAAAAATTCTGGTGGCCTGATCAGACAATGGCATTTTATTGCCCTGAAACATTGTGCACCTTTCTTTGTATGTCAGGAAAGATTTTCAAACAAACACTGGTAACTAGCCCTTTTGCTTAAAGTACCAGTGTGCCTTCCTTTTTCAATGTTATTTATGGTATGTGGAGATTTAACTTCGATTCAATTCGCAAATTGTGCCTAAGTGTCATGGACTGATATATTTTCTATACTGGTGTGGCCTTATATGTCTACATTTGTAAAAACATATGTTCTATCATGTGATATCCAGCAAGAATATAGATGTCTACTTCTATGGCCAGTGCCAATAGTCATCTCTATTATTGTTGTGTATGCTGCTCATTTAATCATGTATGAGGTGTTATGAACAAAGTAGTCTATAGGCCTTGTTCACATATTGGGTTAAAAAAATGTAAAGTCGCTCATGGAATGACTTGAACTAGAGAACACCCCTTTAACTCCAAACTATCAGAAGGTATTTAGTCAGAAATATGGATGCTTTCAATTTACAAACAATGAGCCTCATTCAATTAGGAGGCTGCAAGTTCTGGGATATAGGCCGTATGTCTGTGGGCCTCCTGCGGGCCCGCAGCGTGATTGAGTTACGGTGCTATTAAATGCGTCACAGCAAGACCGCAAGTTAGAAGCCGATATCGAAATTCATGAGCAGGGCCATAGTATGTGACATTTGCTAGCTTGAACATGATCAATTAAGCAAGACCGGAACTCCTGATGCTGAAACAGCCAATAGAAAAGGAGCCCGTCATCATGAAGGCCGTGCAACATGGAGTTGACATGTCAATCAACTAGAGATTTGGGGTCTGATATGCGATAGGCCCACAAACTCAAAAATAATAGAAATGATTGAGGCCAATCTGATAGTCCGTGTGGGTGGCCATGTTAACTCATTGATTCCCGAGATTGATCTAACCCTGAATTGAAACATAAATATAAATGAATTTTGATTGCTGATTTGCGGGCTTGAGACTGTTGTGCAATTAATTCTAATATCTTTCATCACTTTACCGTATTTTGAAGTAAAGCATTGATTTTGTTTTGGCTGAGGACATGTCTTTAAGCCTCTTGCGAGTCCTCCTTGCAACCTGTAACTTGTGGACTTTTGCCATTTGCGGCCTTGACGGCTTGCTTAGCGAAGGGGAATCAGAGCAATTGAATAGCGATTTCCAATTTTAGCGTTTGGAACTCTTGCGGCCGTGAAAGATCAAAAGCTTGGAGGGGCATTAACTTGTGATGTTAACAATCACAATGAATCGGAGTCCGGAGCCCGTAACCTGATCGGAGCCCACAAAAATATGCCAATTGAATAGCAAAATAGGTTACGGCCTCCATTTCCGAAGCCGGGATCTCCCGATGCCTCAATTGAATGAGGATCATTATCTTTAAAACTTAATATTTTCTCTAAAAGTGTTATATTCATGTCTTACACCACCTCTACATCTATTAGTTTGTTACATAATTAAGAATGTGAGGTTTTTCCTAAATTAAAATGATCCTCTAAAATACTACATTTTCAGTGTCAATTATATATCACTTAAACTCTAAGAGCCCGATTCAATTGCAAGCCCAAATCTCATAGGATCCAGGCCATATGTCTGCGGATGTGCTGCGGGCTCCCATTCGTCTCTGATTCCTGAGCTATTAAATTGATCAACCCCGCAAGTTACTGGCCCAAAGCTAACTCCGTAAACTATGCACCGGTTCGTAGCAGTTCAGGGCGGGAATATGATCAATTAAGGAAGACCGTAACCTCCCATTTTGGAACAGCCAATAGAAAATGAGGCCATCGTTGTTATGGCAATAAAACATGGAGGTTACATGTCAATCAATTAGGTTCAGGGGGACAATATGCAATGACACTCACAATCCCTCAAAATACAGAATTATGAAAATCAATGCCAATATTGTTCTAGTCCATGTGAGTGGCATGATATGTATTAACTCAATGATTGCCGGGATCAATATAACCCCAAAATTGCATTTACAGTGCTACGAACAGGTGTTTAACACCCTTGTGTGTCCTCTCTAGTACTCATAGGATTTTCTCTTACATTTGCCATTTACGGGTGTGAAACCATTTGCTTGGGGAATTGGAGAAATTGAATATCCATTTGCGATTTTAGCGATCGCAACTCTTGCGAAAGTAAAAGATCAAAGGCTCCAGGAGGCTGTAAATTCCGGGTTTATCCACCTCAGAGTTTTCAAGCCCTTAACCCGTAAACCGCTTGGAGCCCGCAAAAAGAAACCAGTTGAATACCAAATTAACTTACGGCCTCATTTAAGGGCTCCAGGAACTTACGATTGCTCAATTGAAGTGGGCTCTAATTTTTTAAGGGCAACACATTTCTATAATATTTATTTATATGTGTTCTTTTCATTTCTGCAACTGAGACCTTTTCTGTGTAACTAATGGAAACTGTAGAATATCTATCTCTTGTTACTTAATTCTGTTATGACAACACATTAATCTGTCTCTCTGCTGCACAGATGTACACAGCTCTGTTTCTCAAATCTCTCTAGCAGAGAGGAGGGTTATAAAATGCTACCCAGAATTCACGTAATTAATAGCCCACAAGCAAGTTTCATTATCTTCAGTCAATAGCTGACAGATAGAAAAAAAATCTTTGTCATCACCTGATCTCTTCTGTAATTACTGACATTTTAGATGCTATCTCAGACAGAATGCAAATAAGAATGCATGTAAATTAAAGATGGCTTGTACATCTGTGACATTTTTGGTGACCCACGTCTTCATATCTTGCGGGTCACCCTAATGATAAACAAAATGATTATTTGTATGATTTGAGGGGGGGCAGCTGGTGTTGGATGTTTCCTTTCCCTAAAGATTCCAGATTTAAAATAATTTGTTAAAGTACAATAAAGTAAAACATTTAAAATGACCTTTTATTTGAATTATTTGAAAATATTGCTGGATGATGCCAGCTAGCTGAATAATTACGTAATAATACCTAGAATGTTTTTTTTCCTGAAAATTATTTAATAGTAATACTATTTTTATTTGTAAAGCAACATTTTCTCTAGCTCTGTACAGAGTACAGTTATGATTTAAACATAACTGTTTTTTTCCAAGCTTTTAAAAGAGCTTGATTTAAGCTTTACAATATATGAAGCGGAAGTATAAATATCCCAATACATTCTGTTTAGTACAAGTTTAGATTCCAGTTAGGTTATAATTTTACACATTTACAGCCTTATTAAATTGCTATTCAGTAAATTTAAAAGGGCTCTATTTAAGCACACAACATATTTTATTTACATAAGTTTTTTTTTTTTACAGGCTAAATATCTCTTCGGTCGTCAAAATCGTAACTACGACCCAGCTAAGCCTTTGATCTTTTCAAGCCTGTAAATGTTACAATCGCAAATCGCTATTCAATTGCTACAATTCCTCAAGCCTGCAAATGTTTTCACACCTGTAAATGGCAAATGTATAGGAAAATCCTACGAGTACATGAGAGGACTCGCAAGGGAGTTAAACACCTGTTCGTAGCACTGTAAATGCAAATAAAAAATCAATACTGTACTTTAAAAGATGGGGAAAGTCTCAAGCTCGCAAATCTGCAAAAAAATTATAAGATTTTTTTCTCCTATTATTTCCATGTTATTTTGATCCCAGGAATCAATACATATCAGGCCACCCACATGGACTAGAACAGTATTGTCATTCATTTTAATTATTTTATACATTGCCGGATTGCGAGTCCGAGCCCATATCGGACTTCTAAACGCTAATTGATTGATGTTTATTCTGCATGTTTTACTAACATCATGATGACGGTCTCATTTACTGTTGGATGTTTCTAAATCGGTAGTCACGGCCTCGCTTAATTGATCATGATCATGCTCTGGAATGCTACTTATGGGTGCATGGTATATGGTTTAGGCTTCGGCCAGGTAGCTGCGGGCTTGTTCAATTGAATCGCTCTGTAATTGTGGCAATCTTCAAGTCCTCAGTTGCCTTCATACCAACCAAAAGAAATTTGAAACAGTTACAATTGAGTAACTGGCCACACCATCAGAAATTCAAATATACAAATCACACAGCTAAAATTAATAGTTTCAATTATTAACTCTAATGACAAGTAGACCAGCACTTAACATGTCATCGTATAAACGACTTAAGGTGACCAAGTGCCAGATGATAATAGGAATAATGGTTATGTTACATTGCTTTGGGCTACAACTTAATACATATACAGTATGTAGACTTCTACTCTGAGAATCTAGTGATAAATTGCTTTTGCATTTAACTTGACAGGCGTTCCTCGTTTTGTTAAACATTAGAAGTAAGTACTTGCTTTGCCAGGAAGTGTATAATCACAAGGTCAGCAGGCAAATAGAAAAGATGCACAAATACATGTATTTTTTAACTCTAAAATCACCAGAAGAATCAGGCAAACCTATTAGGCTATATATGGTTTAGTGTTCAGACTGCTTAATAAGAACATAATAGTGCCATAATACGTGGTTTATATGGTTTTCTTGACCATCATACCTCCATCTTGTACTTATAAAGTTGCTTAGACTTCCAGGCTACATCCAAATGAGAGATGCTGATATACCTGTGTTGCTGAGCTATTATCTCCGGTATTCTGCATTCATTATAAATTCAAGTGGGTAACCTTACTATTGCCAACTTCTGTATGTTTACAACATTTAATTCTCTGCCTACGGAAATCACGAATTATTGTGTACAAGGGACGAGTTGTAATAAAACCAGTAACCCTGTATCATGTTGTCACACGCTTCCAAGTTATAAACAAAGGCCCCTATTCAATTGCAGTTGACTTTATGCCAGCTGTAATTCTGCAGGCTTGACATTTCAATTGATCAAGCCTGCAGCTACCTGGCCAAAATCCTAAACCATAAATCATGCACCTGTAAGTAGCATTTCAGAGCACGATCATGATTAAATAAGCAAGGGCGTAACTACCGATTTAGAAACAGCCAATAGTAATTATCATCATGACATCAGTAAAACATAGAGGTTCAATTTCAATCAATTAGCGTTTAGAAGTCTGATATGCGATCAGACTCGCAATCCGGCAATGTACAAAATAATAAAGATGAATGACGATACTGTTCTAGTCCATGTGGGTGGCCTGATATGTATTAACTCCTTGATTTCCAAGATTGATATGACAGGAAAATAAAACATAAAAAAAATTTTTTTAGTTGCAGATTTGCGAACTTGAGACTGTTGTGCAATTAATACTAACGTCTTACATGACTTTCCCAGTCTTTTAAAGCGCAGGAATGATTATTTATTTACATTTACAGTGCTATGAACAGGTGTTTAACCCCCTTCGAGTTCTATCCAGTACTCGCAGGATTTTCTTCGACATTTGCCATTTCGGGCTTGAGGAATTGTAGCAATTGAATAGCGATTTGTTATTGTAACCTTTACAGGCTTGAAAGATCAAAGGCATGGATGGGTCGGGGTTGCGACAAACGCAAATAGTTTGCTGGTAGCGAAAAGACGCCAATTGAATAACAAATTAGTTTACAAGCTACATTATAGGCTCCAATAACTAACAATTGCTCAATTGAATAGGGGCCAAAGTTTCCTTATAGGTTTGGTCTTTTAGTCTATGCATCATTTTAATCATCCCCTTTGAAATGTTTCTAATTAATTTTTGTCTCCAAACTGTACATAGTATTCTGTATGAGAAATGTCTAGGGCTATACAAAGGAGCATTGTTTATACAGCCAAGCTCTCCCCTGGCTTTTCCTATGCCTTTACGGCATTACCTGCCTGCTTTTAAATCATCTGGAATAATAACTCTCAATCCGTTTCCTTTGCTGTTGCTGACAGTAAAGTACCATTAAGTCTTTGCTATTTGCTGGTTTGTCAAGTGCATTTCAGAAATTAATCTGGGGGTCTCGTGTGCATTTGAAAAATAAAACAAAGAACAAAAGGTTGAAGACTACTGTTCTAAAAGACATACTCAACGGATTGTACCTTTATATCTTCAGACCAAAGAAAATAGCATAAATATATACTAGGGACTCTATACTTAAATATTACATTTAAACACTCTATTAAGTCTCTAATTAAAAGCAAAAGAGAAAAACTGAGGGGAATTAAAAATTAGTATAATGAATTGGAAAGCGTAGGGGATCTGAGATTGCTAGCTTTATAAATGGTGAATTACCAATAACATTATAGCTGAATTTGTCAGCAATGTGGTAGATTATTGTACCCCTGAGGAGTTATCCAATTATGAATTATAACTTTGTATCATTTGTCACTTAAATTAATGCATAATTTACAACTTTTCAAAGCATGGATACAAAGTATCACTCCCCAATGTAAATTAACCGTCAGTTTGTTACAAACCCTAGTTACGTACATAGATTCCTACCTTAACCAAAAATGGTATTTGAATACTTAATTGTCTTTCCATCTCTTGCAAATACACCTCAGCTGATGCTATATACAGTTAATAAACCTCATGGGGTCGCCAGTTGATCAGTTCCCATATCACTTGCCCTTTCTAAATCTTTCCTGCATTCAACAGGGGATGGCCAGAGGGGGTGATAAGTCCCCCTCATTCATTGTTATTAACACCTTACCTGTTGTGGGAGGGGGGTAATTTATATATACGATTGGTTCCACAGGTTCACTGATGTAGGAACTTATGTACTCTTAGGCCCTCATTCAATTGCCATTTGGCCAATTGAATAGTGCTCTAAATAAGCACATAACATATTTTTTTTTAAATAAGTTTTTAGTTAGTAAACATCTATCCAAAAGCAAGGTTTTCACTAAGTAAAAACTTCTTTAAAAAAATATGTTATGTGCTTATTTAGACCCCTATTCAATTGGCCAAATTGCAATTGAATGAGGGCCTTAGCCGGTACATGTTTTTTCACATAAGAGAGATTAGCTTATGAACACTCACAATGCTCCTTACATGTTGCCTTATAAAATTGTGATTTGGCCAATTGAATAGGGCTCTATATAAGCACACAGCATATTGTTTTACAGAAGTTTTTAGTTAGTGAAGACCTTGCTTTTGGATAGAAGTTCACTAACTAAAAAAATTATGTAAAACAATATGCTTATATATAGCCCTATTCAACTGGCCAAATCGCAATTTAATAAGGCTGTATGTAAGCAGCTAAGTCATTGAATTAGTAAATAAGAGCCAATAAACACAGTAGTTCCTGTAGGCACTAAACTCAAGATAAAGAACATCAGTTAATATTCTTTTTATCATAGGAAATTAGGGCCATATTCAAATTAGGTTTTCGGGAGCCTGTAAGCAAGGCTGTAAGTTAATTTGCTATTCAATTACGTGTAGACTGCACCTAGGCACTTCTCCCACCTGGGATACAAGCAAGCGCTAATAGAGCAAAGAGGTAGAAAGGAACACAAGTGAGAGAATGGTACTAATGTCCTGAATGTTGGTGCTTATCTAGGGATTCAAGGCACTGGATAGGGTACCATGTCCATTGGCAAAGATGTACTAGCCACTTACGGACAATTTCCCAACAGCATGTTATAAAATGCTGCAGAAAATAAGATGTGATTGGTTTGTACATCTAGTACTACAGAGATACTGTGCATGAGTTACAGGGGCAGGCCTTTGTTGGGACTATTTTGGAGGTTTCAGTGAGTAAAAACAGAGATTTTAAGCACTTGTTAATAAAATGATGTTTAGATATGCAAACAAACACTGAGGTAGTTTATTTTAATATTAAGAACAGGGAACCTTCATTATCACTTAATGTGAACCCTAGGATGGAAAATTGTGCACATAGTAGTTATTTGTCAAGTGATCCCAAAGCAGTTTCCTGGGTTTACTTAGTTGTCCATTTAAGATGGTTGTAATAATCCAGAGGCGGTCCAGTGGTTGGGACTCAGTACTTCCACCACTGTTGACCTGGGTTTGATTCCAAGTCAGAGAACCAAGAGGTCACTCCACCCTGAAGCTGAGCAGGGTTGGGCCTGGTGAGTACTGGTATGGAAGACCCCCTAAGAATACCAGGAGCTGTATGCTGTGGCTCACTGGAAAAGGAACTGGCAACTCATTCCAGTATCTCTGCCATGAATTCCAAGCGGATCAACATGACCATGGGCATATATGTTCTGGTGTATTATAGCCCATGGGCCTCATTCTATTATCGGCCGTAAACCGTCCATAAGGCTGCGATTCCTTGCGGGGTCCCGTTACCTCGCAATTCAATTAAACAGCCCCGCAAGGATCTCCCCTTACGGCCGGCCGTATATCTTGCTACCGGCCGTAAGCTCTGAAAACTTAAAACTCAAAAATAAATTCAAGCCTGCACTGTACAGCTCTGTAAATGCTAGGGATCATATTGGGGGACATGAGGATTAAAAGTAACCCACTCTCAAGCTTGCACATCAGCCCAAACCCGAGTTCAAATTAACTGTTTATTTTCCGGCTGCGGCGTGGGCGGGTCTGAGGCGTGGGCGGGTCTATACGGATTTGAGTATAGGGGAATTTTGTGCTATTTTTGCTAACACCGAAAATCACTAGTCTTCTCAAAGTGCAGTTTCGCTTTATTTGGGCTATATTTCATGCTTAATTGGTGCTAGCGGGACCTCTTTCCTGCAAGTAAGCTGCAGCTCGCTTTTAGCCTTGCAGAGAGGGTTCCCGGAGCAATTAAATTGCAAATAGGATTTTCTTACAGCCGATTTCCTTGCGGCCGTTTTAGATCAAAGGATTTCCTCCGGCGCGAGCGGCCGCAAGAGATAGCAAGGCCGCCTGCCGGAATCCCCGGCCGGAGGGGAATAGAATAGCAGAATAGCTTGCGGCCGGTCCTTGCGGCCCCGCAACGGCTGTGGCCGCTAATAGAATGAGGCCCCATGAGTTCATGGGGAGTCGGAAACAACTGAACGACACAAAAAAAAAAAAAAAACTCATCCAGAACAGTGTGAAATTACATATTATCCCCAATGCTTTACCCAACTTTATATTGTTGAACCAGTCTGAGTAAGAGTTCAGACCAAAAAATTCCCAAACCTCCTTATCATGAAGGTTTACTAATTTTTCATGCAACAGAAGCACAGTGAGGAGTTGAAAGAAGTGTGCTTATTGATGTCAGTTTTAAAATATGGGCATAAATGAATTCTGAAAGATAGTCAGTGATCGATGAGCCTGTGAATGTTAATTTATTACTGTCATTGACTTTCAGACACAATAAAGTTCAAAATGTTCCTTGTATATCAAAGTTTTTCTTTTTATCATAGGAAATTAGGGCCATATTCAAATTAGGTTTTCGGGAGCCTGTAAGCAAGGTTGTAAGTTAATTTGCTATTCAATTGGCGACTTTTTTGCGGGCTCCGAAAGGCTTCCGAGTTACGGCCTTGAAAATAAGGTGATGGTTAAACTCGTAAATCGTAACAGCCTCCCGAAGCCTTTGTTCTCTCACTTTCGCAAGAGTTACGATGGCTAAAATCAATTGATCAATTTCCCCAAGCCCGCAAACATTTTCACATCCATAAATGGCAAAAGGAGAAAATCCTAAGCGTGCTAAAGAGGAGCCGCAAGGGGGTTAAACACCTATTCATAGCACTGTAAAAGCAAATAAAAGATCAATACTGCACTGTAAATAACGGGGAAAGTGATGATAAACATTAGAATTAATTGCACAACAGTCTCAAGCTCGTCAGGAAATTAAATTTATTTTTATGTTTCATTTTGGGGGGGGTAAATCGATCTCAGGTATCAATGAGTTAATACATATCATGCCACCCATATGCACTAGAACTGTATTGGCATTCATTTTCATAATTCTTTATTTTGAGGGTTTGCGAGTCTGATCGCATATCGGACCCCCGAACATAATTGATTGACATGTAACCTCCATGTTTTACTGCTGTAATAATGACAGTCTCATTTTCTATTGGCTGATTTGAAATGGGAGGTTATTGGCTTGCTTAATTGATCATGTTCCCGCCCTGAACTGCTACAAACAAGTTTATAGTTTACAGATTTGGCTTTGGGACAGTAACTTGCGGGCTTGAGCAATTGAATAGCATCGCAATCGGAGATGAACGGGAGCCTGCAACACACTTGCAGACATACAGCTGTCTGCGATAGAGTTGCGGGCTTGGAATTGAATGTGGCTCTTAGTGTTTTGAAGTCTAGTAAACTTACTTTAAAACCCTTGCATAAAGACAGCACTTGCAAACACCTTAGTAACTTAGGGCATCATTAAATTCCAGCCTCGTAAATAAGAGGCTTCTACTTAAGCCCTACGTACTGCAAAGTTTCTCTAACTTACAATGCTATTAAATTAGCCCTGCTGCGAGCAACGTATGAGCTACGCAGCAGGCCCGTACGTATCTACACTGCGTAAATGTACATGAGGAGTGACAGCCTGCGAGATGATATCGCAGGCTCCCACTCCTCATCAAGTGCTGCGGGGGTCCTAAAAGGGACCTCCGCGGCAGTCCCCCACATAAGCCCTGCCGTGGGGGGTACTCCAAACCCCCCCTAGGCACCTAAAATGAACCCCCCCTCAATGCGGGGGTCCCTGTCGGGACCCCCGAAGTGTCCTCACATGAACACCTTGCTGCAGGGGTCCATAGGAACCCCCGCAGCCCCCACACATTAACCCCTTGCAGCAGGGGTCCCCGATCGGCACCGATCAGGCCCCCGCTGCATTTAAAACTTTTAAATTCCCCGCCGCGGCTCCTTAAAGGGGCCGCGGCACACTATTACCCAATCCCGGCCGCGGCACTTAAAATTAACCCCCCTCTATGCTGGGGGTCCCCATCGGGACCCCTGAAGTGTCCCCACATAAACCCATTGCAGGGGGGGTCCCCGATCGGCACCCATCAGGCCCCCGCTGCATTTAAAACTTTTAAATTCCCCGCCGCGGCTCCTTAAAGGGGCCGCGGCACACTATTACCCAATCCCGGCCGCGGCACTTAAAATTAACCCCCCTCTATGCTGGGGGTCCCCATCGGGACCCCCGAAGTGTCCCCATATAAACCCCCTGCTGCGGGGGGCCCCGATCGGCACCGATCGTGACCCTGCTGCAATTCAATTTTAAATTTCCCGCATCGCGGGTCCTCAAAGGACCGTAAAGGTCCTGAAAGGACTCGCACTAAAAATATTAACCCCAGGCAACTATAATTACCCCATTAACTCATGGTGGTCAATACAGACCACCATAAGGCCTAAATTAACCCATTAACTCATGATGGTCAATCCAGACCACCATAAGGCCTAAATTAACCCATTAACTCATGGTGGTCAATCCAGACCACCATAAGGCCTAAATTAACCCATTAACTCATGGTGGTCAATACAGACCACCATAAGGCTCTAATTAACCCATTAACTCATGGTGGTCAATACAGACCACCATAAGGCCTAAATTAACCCATTAACTCATGGTGGTCAATACAGACCACCATAAGGCTCTATTTAACCCCATCAGTCCCATAAGGGTATATTATTACCATTATGGGCCTGTTACAACCCAACATTAACCACATAAGTGCCATGATGGTCCTCAAGGACCATCATGACACTAACTACAAACACTACACTATAACCCCCAATAAACCATTTAATCTAAACTAACCCCCCTCTACACTAATCTATTAACACTTACACTACCTACCTACACTACCTACCCCCTAATAAACCTCCCCAACACTCTAATTACAAAAAACAATAAACCTACAGCACAGAAAACAAAAAACCTACAGTACAAAAAACAAAAAAAACTACAGTACAGAAAAAATAAAAATTACAACCCCACCCCCCACTACAGAAAACAAAAAAATACATTACAACCCCACCCCCCACTACAGAAAACAAAAAAATACATTACAACCCCACCCCCCACTACAGAAAATAAAAAAATTACACACCTGAAAAGGAAAGACAGATAAACACAATACATTACATACATATAATACAATACATGACATTACATACATTAAATATAATATATTAAATATAATATATTACATATAATATATTACATATAATACATTACATACATTACATACAATACATGACATTACATACATTAAATATAATATATTAAATATAATATATTACATATAATATATTACATATAATACATTACATACATTACATACAATACATGACATTACATACATTAAATATAATATATTAAATATAATATATTACATATAATATATTACATATAATACATTACATACATTACATACAATACATGACATTACATACATTAAATATAATATATTAAATATAATATATTACATATAATATATTACATATAATACATTACATACATTACATACAATACATGACATTACATACATTAAATATAATATATTAAATATAATATATTACATATAATATATTACATATAATACATTACATACATTACATACAATACATGACATTACATACATTAAATATAATATATTAAATATAATATATTACATATAATATATTACATATAATACATTACATACATTACATACAATACATGACATTACATACATTACATATAATGTATTACATATAATATATTACATATAATATATTACATATAATATATTACATATAGTCCTAATCAAATACCCCCTATCTATCTAACATACAATCTATTTAATTTAAAATAAATCCTAACTATATCAAATACATCCCCCTATCTATCTAATATACAAAAAATCCTAACTACATACACAGACCCTAATTCTAAGCTAAAATCAATAAATTAAGACCACTTACCTTTAAGATGTTGCTTCAGATCACTAACCTATGGGTCAAACAAAAAATAAAAATTAGTACAAAACATTAACATCAAATAAATAAACATTCTATACATTCTAAATATTCAACTCACCTTTACAGCATGTCCAGTCACTGTTTAGCTCTTCCGGCGCGGCCCTGTTAAAAAAAAAAACACAATACATGAATACATGAATACAATATATAAACAATAAATAAAATACACAAATAAACATCTAAATATACATTTAACTTACCTCCCCGCGATGTCCCCGGCCTTCTCTCCTTCCGCGCTCTAAAAAAAAAAAAAAAAAAAACTAACGGAGGTCTGCACTGGCAGACCTCCCCGACGCTACTGAACCTCCCGGAGTCGTTTCCGGGAGGAAATTGGCATTGTCGGCTTGTGATTATTATTGTGGTTTATTAGGGGGTAGGTAGTGTAGGTAGGTAGTGTAAGTGTTAATAGATTAGTGTAGAGGGGGGTTAGTTTAGATTAAATGGTTTATTGGGGGTTATAGTGTAGTGTTTGTAGTTAGTGTCATGATGGTCCTTGAGGACCATCATGGCACTTATATGGTTAATGTTGGGTTGTAACAGGCCCATAATGGTAATAATATACCCTTATGGGACTGATGGGGTTAAATAGAGCCTTATGCTGGTCTGGATTGACCATCATGAGTTAATGGGTTAATTTAGGCCTTATGGTGGTCTGGATTGACCACCATGAGTTAATGGGTTAAATAGAGCCTTATGGTGGTCTGGATTGACCATCATGAGTTAATGGGTTAAATAGAGCCTTATGGTGGTCTGGATTGACCATCATGAGTTAATGGGTTAATTTAGGCCTTATGGTGGTCTGGATTGACCACCATGAGTTAATGGGTTAAATAGAGCCTTATGGTGGTCTGGATTGACCATCATGAGTTAATGGGTTAATTTAGGCCTTATGGTGGTCTGGATTAACCACCATGAGTTAATGGGTTAAATAGAGCCTTATGGTGGTCTGGATTGACCATCATGAGTTAATGGGGTAATTTAGGTCTTATGGTGGTCTGGATTGACCATCATGAGTTAATGGGTTAAATAGAGCCTTATGGTGGTCTGGATTGACCATCATGAGTTAATGGGTTAATTTAGGCCTTATGGTGGTCTGGATTGACCACCATGAGTTAATGGGTTAAATAGAGCCTTATGGTGGTCTGGATTGACCATCATGAGTTAATGGGGTAATTATAGTTGCCTGGGGTTATTATTTTTAGTGCGAGTCCTTTCAGGACCTTTACGGTCCTTTGAGGACCCGCGAGGCGGGAAATTTAAAATTGAATTGCAGCAGGGTCACGATCGGTGCCGATCGGGGCCCCCCGCTGCAGGGGGTTTATATGGGGACACTTCGGGGGTCCCGATGGGGACCCCCAGCATAGAGGGGGGTTAATTTTAAGTGCCGCGGCCGGGATTGGGTAATAGTGTGCCGCGGTCCCTTTAAGGAGCCGCGGCGGGGAATTTAAAAGTTTTAAATGCTGCGGGGGGCCTGATCTATGCAGATCGGGGCCCCCCCCTGCAATGGGTTTATGTGGGGACACTTCGGGGGTCCCGATGGGGACCCCCAGCATAGAGGGGGGTTAATTTTAAGTGCCGCGGCCGGGATTGGGTAATAGTGTGCCGCGGTCCCTTTAAGGAGCCGCGGCGGGGAATTTAAAAGTTTTAAATGCAGCGGAGGGCCTGATCTATGCAGATCGGGGACCCCCGCTGCAAGGGGTTAATGTGGGGGTGCTGCAGGGGTCCCGATAGAGACTCCTGCAGCATGGGGATGTGTATAGGGTGCAGGGGGGAGCCTCACACTGCTGTCTCGGGCTGTTCCGAGGCAGCACGTAGAGGCTTTCGGATCCCTTGCGTGGACTTTTTGTCCACGTAGGGATTCTTACGATATGCGAGACTCGTGCATAGATTTAAGGCTACGTAGCTCTCTCGGAGCCTATTCTCGGCCATTTTCTCGCAGTCATATCGTAAAGCAGGCTGCGAGAGATTCGGTTCTCGCAAACAGCAGGAAAACTGCCTTTTGCGAGCACCGAGAGAACTACGAGGGAGAATTTAATAGGGCCCTTAGGTTATAGGGGCCCTTTCATCTCAACAACAATGTGGTTTCATTATAAAGACATAGGGCCTCATTCAATTGTGATTTGGCCAATTGAATAGTGCTCTAAATAAGCACATAACATATTTTTTTCAAATAAGTTTTTAGTTAGTGAAAAACTTGCTTTTGGATAGATGTTTACTAACTAAAAACTTCTTTCAAAAAATATGTTATGTGCTTATTTAGACCCCTATTCAATTGGCCAAATTGCAATTGAATGAGGGCCATAGTTCATTGCGGATATACCATATTTTCCCATGTATAAGACAACCCCTATTTTTGGAGCCCAAAATTCATAAATAAATAAATATGCAAATGTATATTTTATAAGTTTTTATTGAGTTACACATATATTTAAGGGCACTTTCTGTCATGATTTTCACTGATTTCCATTCCAGCTCAATATCCTTGTGATCACATCACTTATTACTCAGTTGCGATCTGCATTGCATTTTTCCGGTTTACACAGGGATCACAAAGATATTGAGCTGGAATGGAAATCAGTGAAAATCATGACAGAAAGTGCCCTTAAATATTTGTGTAACACAATAAAAATGTATAAAATACACATCTAAATGCACACAAGCAGCACACATATACCACACACAAGCTGTACAGCTCATTCGCGATGTGTAAGTTTAACACAGGGATCACACTGTAATACTGCACCTGGCCACTAGATGGTGCTGTTTTAAGGCAGGAGAAAAGACACACGTATTGGAAATGCAATGGTTGCAATTAGATTGCATTACACAGTAAGTGTGCATAGCAATTTGTATTTTATATGTTTTTATTGTGTTACACATATATGTAAAGGCACTTTCTGTCATGATTTTCCGTGATTTCTATTCCAGCTCAATATCTCTGTGATCCCTGTGTAAACCGTAAAAATTAAATTCCACATCGCGAGTTATAAGTGATGTGATCACAAGGATATTGAACTGGAATGGAAATCAGTGAAAATGATGACAGAAACTGCACTTAAATATATGTGTAACACAATATAAAGTTATAAAACACACATTTCTATGCACAGTGTAATGCAATCTAATTGGAACCAATGCATTTCAAAATGTGTGTCTTCTCTACTGCCCTACATCTAGTGGCCAAATGCAGTATTACAGTACCAGACTAGGGTATGTAATTGCAACATTCTGTGTATAATACGACCCCCGTAATTTAGATAAAAAATACTGTCCTATACATGGGAAAATACGGTATACTTTAATAATGGGCAGACTAACTGTAAACTAGATGTCAATTTTCCTTTAAATGCACTATATCATCATTACTAATTGTGAAACTAGTGTACTGAAGTGAACACAGATTATTTTAAGATGATGCCAACTCTGCCAAATAAGAGCCTTATTCTATTCCCTATTTTACAATATTCCACGTAACATATTACATTGCCCAGGGGACCAGACAATAGTACGCAAGAGGTTAATACCAATCACCAAACACCCATGGACCACAACAGATGCTCTGAAGCACTCACTATTAAAGGGATAGACACACCACAAAAATACTTAGCAACAGTATTGAACCTTACCACAGCTCAGTACTGACAAAGATCATCTACATCACATCTATGGGAAGGTATGTCATTTACACAAAATCATTGGGTCTAATGCACTGAGGGGTGAGGTATGTCATCATGGACAGCATTAGGACTTAAAAAGAGTACTTTTTGACACTGATGGTGGATACATTGGGGAGGTGAACACCACAGGTATATCACTAGATAGCACAGGCCAGGCACTGGATTTTTCACATGGAGCCTGTAAGGAACAGGGTGTTATAGGCACAGGGACTAGGGCATATAGGGACATATCAGGACAAGGGGGATTGCACTAATGTACTAATGTAAACACAAAAGGAGGCTGTGGAGAGGCACATGGAGCACCAGGAATCCTACCTCAATCAATGGAAATCACCTGTTCTGTCAAGTCCAGGCCATTGATTTTGTTTGTGTGGAACATATATAACAATGATAATCATGTGAAATTACTGATAGTATTAATGTATCAATTAATTATTAATTAGACATGCCATATGGTTAACAACCTTTCAGTGGAATGGTGAGCCACAACAGTGTCAAAATGTATATTTATCAAAGTATTACTTCCAATAAATCACTAATGATGTTATTAACACATATTTAGAAAATTGTGATAATAACAATAAAATAAGGGTTTGTAGACACTTTGAACATATTGTGATCACTTACAACCCATGGTTGTGTCACTGTAATTTTCTTGAATGTTTGCATAATAATGTTTTGGTATGAAAAGAAGGATATATATGTCATCATCGTGTCACACTTCATGCAGAAATCAGGTGTTGTGTGTACCAATATGTGAATTTATGTTAAAAATTATGATCTATAGTCTGTATCTACACATGCTGCAGTTGCCAAACCCATACATGGAGTCTCAATTGAATGTTCTCTAATTACAGGGAGTGCAGAATTATTAGGCAAGTTGTATTTTTGAGGATTATTTTATTATTGAACAACAACCATGTTCTCAATGAACCCAAAAAACTCATTAATATCAAAGCTGAATATTTTTGTAAGTAGTTTTTAGTTTGTTTTTAGTTTTAGCTATTTTATTGGGATATCTGTGTGTGCAGGTGACTATTACTGTGCATAATTATTAGGCAACTTAACAAAAAACAAATATATACCCATTTCAATTATTTATTTTTACCAGTGAAACCAATATAACATCTCAACATTCACAAATATAAATTTCTGACATTCAAAAACAAAACAAAAACAAATCAGTGACCAATATAGCCACCTTTATTTGCAAGGACACTCAAAAGCCTGCCATCCATGGATTCTGTCAGTGTTTTGATCTGTTCACCATCAACATTGCGTGCAGCAGCAACCACAGCCTCCCAGACACTGTTCAGAGAGGTGTACTGTTTTCCCTCCTTGTAAATCTCACATTTGATGATGGACCACAGGTCCTTAATGGGGTTCAGATCAGGTGAACAAGGAGGCCATGTCATTAGATTTTCTTCTTTTATACCCTTTCTTGCCAGCCACGCTGTGGAGTACTTGGACGCGTGTGGTGGAGCATTGTCCTGCATGAAAATCATGTTTTTCTTGAAGGATGCAGACTTCTTCCTGTACCACTGCTTGGAGAAGGTGTCTTCCAGGAACTGGCAGTAGGACTGGGAGTTGAGCTTGACTCCATCCTCAACCCGAAAGGGCCCCACAAGCTCATCTTTGATGATACCAGCCCAAACCAGTACTCCACCTCCACCTTGCTGGCGTCTGAGTCGGATTGGAGCTCTCTGCCCTTTACCAATCCAGCCACGGGCCCATCCATCTGGCCCATCAAGACTCACTCTCATTTCATCAGTCCATAAAACCTTAGAAAAATCAGTCTTGAGATATTTCTTGGCCCAGTCTTGACGTTTCAGCTTGTGTGTCTTGTTCAGTGGTGGTTGTCTTTCAGCCTTTCTTACCTTGGCCATGTCTCTGAGTATTGCACACCTTGTGCTTTTGGGCACTCCAGTGACTTGCAGCTCTGAAATATGGCCAAACTGGTGGCAAGTGGCATCGTGGCAGCTGCACGCTTGACTTTTCTCAGTTCATGGGCAGTTATTTTGCGCCTTGGTTTTTCCACACGCTTCTTGCGACCCTGTTGACTATTTTGAATGAAACGCTTGATTGTTCGATGATCACGCTTTAGAAGCTTTGCAATTTTAAGAGTGCTGCATCCCTCTACAAGATATCTCACTATTTTTGACTTTTCTGAGCCTGTCAAGTCCTTCTTTTGACCCATTTTGCCAAAGGAAAGGAAGTTGCCTAATAATTATGCACACCTGATATAGGGTGTTGATGTCATTAGACCACACCCCTTCTCATTACAGAGATGCACATCACCTAATATGCTTAATTGGTAGTAGGCTTTCGAGCCTATACAGCTTGGAGTAAGACAACATGCATAAAGAGGATGATGTGGTCAAAATACTAATTTGCCTAATAATTCTGCGCTCCCTGTATATATATATACTAGCGACTTGCCCGTCAAAAAATGACGGTCAATAAAATGTAAATGTTGTGAAATTTATTTGCAACACAAAATGAGTCTACTACATTTGTCCCTTTTTTGTTTCTAAAAAGAAATACACATTTCTTTTTTTAACTTTTTATTTTTTGTAACTTTCAACTTATATTTCATAATCATTTTTTTTTTTTAAAAACAATATAATAATATCTTACTTTTAATGCATACATATTGTACTTTTTAATGCATACATATTGTAAAGTGTAACATGAAATTTTGTAACAGGCAACTTGTATATTATACAATCTTTCAACCTTCTTTTAACAATACTAACACTTTTAAATAGATATTTATCACTTAGTAACTGCAGACTATATTAACTTAGAGTAAGTACATTTTTTTACAAATAATTTTTTTTTTTTTATTTGTAACATTTTTGTTAAACTCTCGTTAAACTAAATTAGCATTGAATTCAGAGGAAGGCAAACAATAAAAACCCCCATTCAAACTTTTGCAATTGTATCTTAGAGGGAAAAAAATTAATTCCTTCCTGACCCCATTAACTGGCGATCGGATTACTCCCTGAATCAATACTTTTCCAAATCTTATGAAATGATTCAACTACATAGTAACAATACATGTTTGCCTATAACATATCTCTTTAACAAACAGTTTTTAAACTTTTTTTTTGTGGGACCAATCATATGAACATGAAACTTGTAACCCATTTCAATATGTTTAAGGATGTTTAAGTTTTTTTTTTATTTTCTGTTTGTCTTTTATGCAAATATCACATAGCGTTTCCAAAGTGAAATAGTGGTCCCCTATTTAAAGAGTCCCAGAGTACTTACATTTTGTACTGGAAGTCAAACCACTGTTCTCTATGGATTTTTTTGTCCATTGTATATAGTTTGTTCTTGAAATGTTGTTTTTGTGCAATAATATTGAGTACCTTAAAATGTTGTCATAGAAATGAAACTACTCTACTCTATGTTTACAACACCTCATAGTACACAATGTTTTTTGTGTAAACGCATCCATCGTCTAATAAATGACCCTGACTTTCATTTTCGTCAACAGTCACTTTAATTTCGTTTGGATTGGTGCACCTTGAAAAAGCAACATAGAGTTGTCCATGTGCAAAAACTGGTTCCTTTAAAAAAATCCCAACAGACTTAAAAGTTTGGCCTTGTGATTTATTGATGGTCATGGCAAATGCCATGATAACTGGAAACTGTCTCCTTTGAAGGACAAAAGGCAAACCACTCTCGCTTGGAGCTAAATCAATTCTTGGTATAAAAACTCGGTCACCTCTATGGGTCCCAGTTATAATTTCTGCATGTATAAAATGATCTTTTAACTCATGCACAATTAATCTGGTGCCATTACAAAGTCCTTTTTTTGGATTCATATTTCGCAATAACATGACAATTGCACCTTTTTTCAATTGTAAAATATGTGGTGGCATTCCAGATGGTGTTAAGGAATTAATAAATTCGATACTAAAATTCGATTCACTCTCTTTATCATCAGCCAGAACTGAATCTGCACTGTAATAATTCTTCTGTGGTGCATTGATGTATTTTAAAATTTCATTATTTACATTCAAGGCATCGATATTTTTTGATGTTAATATCACTTTGTTTGCAATGTCTGAGTAATCCTCGTTATTAAGAGTGTTTAGAAATATGGCTGATATCAGTGATTCGTTGCAAACCATTTCTGATGGAATTTCAATAGTATCATTTGGTAAATGCTGTATTTCTGGATGTTTTCCTTCTCCGATTTTAATAAGCCAACCATTGAATTCATTTTGGCCTTCAGATCTCATATTTAATTCTAATTTGAGATGTGTAAATATTTGCCACAGTTTACTGGTCTTGATACATGTTTCAATGATCTCTGTTCTATTTCCGTGTGGCACAACAGGTAATGTTTGCCGAAAATCTCCTCCTAACAGCATCACCTTTCCACCAAATGGCAACTTATTATCCATCACTTCTTTTAAGAATCTGTCAATACATTGCAGTGCGTGACATGACATCATTGTTGCCTCATCTATGATAATTAGTTTCGTTAGTTTAAATTTTTTTGCTTGTATAGAATTGAGTCGAATATCTGACACTGATGTTTCCAAAATGGGAACTGGCAGCTTAAATCCACTATGAACAGTTCTACCACCATCTAACAAAAGTGCAGCAATTCCAGTTGTTGCAAATGGCATAGCTATCTGACTGTGTGATCGAATATAACTCATCAAACAATTGTAAAGATAAGTTTTTCCAGATCCACCTGGGCCGTCTAGATAGAAATACCGGTCTTTGACCATTTCATCATCTGTAGCATTTGTGATGGCCTGAAATGCTTCTAACTGTTTAGTATTTAATGTTGCCAGTTTTTCTTGTGTTTTTTGTTTTTGTAGCTCAGTGTCATAATCATCAAAATTAATGTCATCTATAAGTCCTGGATCCGGTAAATTAAAACTTGAACAATTTAATCCATGAGCAAACAATATTTCTTGAATTTCCAACAATGTTTTTAACAGAGCGATTGGTTCTCTGTAACGTTTCAAGAAGTCTTCTGACATGTTTAATTTAAATGTTTCCCACAAAGTGAAAGCATCAGGTATATTGCAAAATATGCATATGAATGCAAATTGTTGTCTCATTTGCTTTGGCATTTGACATAGCGCTGCTTCTTCCAGACACCTCTCCCATTCTGTATCATCAGCTATGAAATTTTGCTGTCTTGCAGCTAATAGGAATGTATCATAAACGATGTCATTGACTGTACGTAAATGCTCAAAACTCTGTGCACCGGGAACATGTAGCAGAAGTAATCTTAAGCTGAAACGTTCAATATCCCTTGGACTGACGGTATAAATGCGTGGTATGATTTTTTGTGCATCTCTTCTTCGTTCTTTCCATTGACCATTTACAAATACATAGTAATATGGTATCTCTATGTATAAAAATTGTCTGGCCTGCGTATCCTGACAGTTTAATTTAAACCATGCTATAAGTGTGGTATCTCTGTCTTCACTTTGACATAATGCAAGTCTTTCATTTCCTTGAGTAAAGCAAACCATCTGACTTTGAGGCAAATGTACAGCTAAGCGATAGATAGCATGTGACCGATCATGCATCTCAAATTTCAAAAGGCGCCACATTGCTTCAGGAGCACTAACATAGCGAGCATCTAAATAATTTGATAGTTCATCGTGTACAATTGGATTTTCGTTTTCATTTACAGCACCTTGTACAACAACAGTAGCTGCGTCATATCCTTTGTAGATATATTTATACACATACTTAATTGATTTAATCGAAGTGCAAGCTTCTACATTGATGTGTGCATTGTACTTGATGAGCAAATGTGGATTGTATGGAACAACAAATCTATTATCAACCTTTTGGCCCCGGATAATAGCTGTTTCTCCTTGTGTTCTTTTATACAAAGGATATCCATCACAATTAGCATAAGTTTGCATTTGAAATTGTTTTGGGAATTCTTTTGTACATTTTTTATTTTCCATACATGGTGAATTAGGATTCATCTCTCCACATGGGCCATGAATCATTCTATGTGTAACAATCTCCCAAAGTTTTGTATATTTTTCTTGGTCTGGCAATTCGGCAGAAATGACTGAATCCACTCTCTCTGCAGTTTTCAACTTATCTTTTTCCTGCAGTATTAAAAGTATGTGAGCATGTGGCAGTCCTCTCTTTTGAAATTCAATAGTGTAAACAAATGCCATACATTGTCCAAATAATTTTGCTTTAGTGATATCATGTATTAATGAATTCAGTTTGATTTTAAATACTCTTGCCACTAAATCTGGTCGGTCAGATGTAGTTTGTCCCAAATACAAATTTTCCTTGATCTCTGGCCATTGGGGATTACATGTGAATGTAATAAATAAATCTGGTTTTCCAAATTTTGTGACAATAGCCATGGCATCATTATACCTTTCTCGCATATTGCGAGGAGATCCTTGGAAAGTTGATGGCAAAATAATTGCTCTTCCAGCTGGAATGTCTCTGTTTGCAGCTATTTCAGCCACATAATCCATTAATCCACAATACTGTTCAACTCGTCATTTTTTTTGTTGAAATTTAATGAAATTTAAATTATTGGCTTCAACTTGTAGATATGAATCAATAATCCATTGTTGAGTGAGTTTGCCTCCATGTAAAATTGGATTAAAGCAGTCACGGATAGCAGTTTGTGCAACTTTATATTCCAGCATTGAAACATTAGATCTAATTCGAAGTTTAGTATTGGGATAAGTTTCCAATTTTAATTTTGGTTCCCATCCAGGTTCACCATTTGGAAAGAAAATGGGATATGTCATTGGATCTAAATTACAACTTAATATATTGATGTTGATAAATGGTTGTTCTTCATTGCGTGGATATATTCTAATATCACGCTGAAAAGGTGGTTCACCATCCTCATTTTTAAACACCATAGCAACCTCATTGACTGTCGGTAAATTATATCTTCTTTGATCAGTGTTGCGATCTCTTTTTAACACCATATTTACTCTTGGTATAGGCAATAGATGTCTTTCAGCATGTTCCTGTTGTTCTTTTTCCAGCTGTGCTAATTGTTTGTATGCTTTACTATATGGGTTGTTTTGCATAATTTTATCCAGCTGTTCAAAGACTATGCGCAAACACTGTCTATTTTCTGGTAGTGTCATTCTTTGTTCCACAGCTTCCATCGTATCCAAGACATACAACTGTGCAAATTTCCTTGGCTCTCCTTCTTGTGGGTGTAAATGTGAAGTTCGGTGGTATATTTGACCTTGAATTTTGAAACAATAAGGACCATGTCCTGGTACATTTTCTGCTAAAGTTGCACCCATTGAAGCAAATGAAATTGCACTGTTATAAGACCTGATGTTTTGTTTGAAATTATTATAATTTTGAAATGTTGGATCACTCATAATACATTCTAAATAATATGGAAATGGATGTCTTAGTGGAAGTTTCACCTTTCCTTTCTGACAGCAACTAATGAAATTTCCATCAGTAGGTCTTTCCTTTATGAAATGATAGGCCCCACAAAACTGACAAAGCACATTAAGTAACCCACAATAATGAGTATCTACATGTACTGCAGTATTGAACACATTGTCATGCATTTTTTCCACATATATATCAAACCCACTTTCTATATGTACATTGTTGTCATGTGTGTCTACATTTAAGTCATTCTGCACAATAGAATCATTAGACACTGGTTCACATAGATGTTTTTTTTTACTTTTACTTTTTTTGCAAGGCCCAACAGACTCACTTTTGGCTTTCTTAGCAATCTTTCTTTTATTTAAAAGTCTCTGTTGATCTTCTTCTCTCAAGCGTTGTGAAGTTTCTGGTGTATGAGCATCTCTCCACCTTTGCTTCCTTTCCCTTGCCAATCTTCTTTTGCGTTCCATTTTGTCTTCTCCATTATCTTCCATTTTTTAATCTGTAATAGTCAATATAAATATTAATTAGTCTTTCTTCTTATTTTTGTGTACATATGTCTTTTTACTTTTTGGACTGTTACATTAAAGTTGATGAATAAACGTTATCCTTGTTTCCAATGAAATAAATGAAACCATTTTTCAAATTATTTTATTGACATATATTAAATTGGTAATAACTGGACATATATATTTATTATATCAATTATTCATCTTTCAATTCATTTTAAATCCTTCTTGATTCACTTCACTGCATACATTTTTTTTTTTTTTTGGCAAGTGCTTCTTCGTTTTGTTAAATGTTTGTATTGCTTCGTATTGTCTATTCAACTTTCCATAATTTTTTTTAACATATGCTGTTTTGATGTGTCAGGACCAAATTAAATATTTACCTGCAAAGACGGTCTTGATGTTGTTCAAAGGCTGCAAACGTCACACTGTGTGTTTATTCACTTTCCTTGATCAATAATCTGTAATTTAAATTTTAGAATCTTTGTATTATTTCACTTCACCCATATCATGAAATAAACATCAATCAAGAGACATATATTTTTATTCCTTAAAAACCTGAAAGCAAATTCTTTAATATGTTCCTATAGTAATCTAATACAAAACTGTTTTTGATATTACTCATTATTAATAATTAATTCATTAAATAAAGTGCATTATGAATGTTATTTTTAATTCTTTCACACAGGTAAGCACAATATCTAACTAATTAATTACTAATGTAATATACATTATTAATTAATAATTATATTTAATGTACATTATTAATTAATGCAGAATATATAAGCAATTATTAATTTAATGTACATTATTAATTAAATTTAAACTGAAAACATAAACATGAGTCTATCTGAGAATTAAATTATTAAAATCATGTACATTCTTAATTAATGAATCAATGTGTTTGTTTTCTGCACATTCTTAAACGCTAACATTTTTGATATTACTGTTTAGTAATAATTAATTAATTGTAGAAAGTACATTATAAACGTTATTTACAATTCTTTTACACAGGTAATTACAATATCCAATTAATTAGTAATGTAATCTACAATTAATTAATGTTCAATATATAACCAATTAATTTGTAATAGAATGTACATTATTAATTAATAATTAAATTTAATGTACATTATTTATTAATTCATGAATAAATGTGTTTCTTTTTTATGGACATTCTTAAACGCAAACTCACTTTTATATTAATGCTTAATTCATTAATTATTTAATGTACATTATCAATAGTATTGTCAATTGTTTCACACAATTAAGCTCAATATTATATTTCTGTTAATGAAATAATGTACATTAATTTAATAGTTAATTGGTTATATTTTATTGATTATTAATTCTTAATTAAATAAAATACATTATGAATATTATTTACAATGTTTCACACATTTAAGCACAATATATAATCAATTAATTATTAATTTAATGTACATTATTAATTAATAATTCAATGTAATGTACATTAATAATTAATGCACAATACATAACCAATTATTAATTTAATGTACATAATTGTCCTTATTAAGTAACTAATAATATAGTAATTAATTAATGATACTTCTTAAAATGTACCTTTTGTAATTCAATGTTCCTGAATCAGTATCCTGAAGAGCTATCAATCTCTTTCGATTTTCCAGCATCCGAAAATGTCCAGTCACACTGTCATCACCTCAGGAAAAGGTGTCAGTAATGTGTCAATTGTGCCCTATATATAGGTTTTTGCGCGAGCCAAATGCATTGTTTTCGGCGGGAAATACGGGTGCGCGAGCGAAATGCATTGTTTTCGGCGGGAAATACGCTGTTGCTCGAGACCAATGTGTTGTTTTCGGCGGGAAATCGGAGTTGGCGCGAGACAAAGGCGGGAAATCGTAGTCGGCGCGAGGCAAAGGCGGGAAATCGTAGTCAGCGCGAGGCAAAGGCGGGAAATCGGAGTGTACGCGAGACAAAGGCGGGAACTCCGTGTTAATCCGGAAATGTGTGGTGTGCGTCTTATCGGATTTTCCGTAAGTGTTTTCCGTGGCTATAGTGCTGTAGCCTCGTTTTCGTTTTGTTCGGCCGCCATTTTTTCTCTCGCTTATTTTTTTTAAAGTGTCTAAACTCTTTTATTTTGCTTTAAATGAAGGCGATAGTTTTTGTTTTGAGGTCCAGGATGCTTCCTCTTGCTGTCGGTAACTTTTTTATTTATGTGTTCTGTGTATTTAGTGTGTTTTACCTTTTTTCTTGTCCGCGGGTTGCGTCCGATTTTTGCGATGTCGTAATGTGTCTTATACGCCGTCACGGATTATCCGTAATGTGTCTACGCCTTCAGGGATTAACCGTAAGTCTTTTTCGTGCTCAGAGTGCTGTAGCCTCGTTTTCATTTTTTTCGGCCGCCATTTTTTCTGTCGCTTATTTTTTTTTTTGTGTTTACATTTTTGTATTTTAAGGTAAATCAATGTGTAACTCGCTTTCTGCAGGTCGTGGATGCTCCCTCTTGCTATCGGTTAGGTTTTTATGTATGTGGTGTGTGTAGTTATTGTTAATTTTAATTTTTATGATAGGCGGTTTGCGGCCGTATTTTTTTACTACGTTTTAACGGCTCGCCTCGCTACGCGAGGCTCGCCTGCAATGAGCGCCTGCGGCGCTCATTGCCAAAGTGCAACGGTTTAACGGCTCGCCTCGCTTTGCGAGGCTCGCCGGGCGATGAGTGCCTGCGGCGCTCATCGCTAAGCCCGCTAAAGTTCTACGGGTTAACGGCTCGCCACGCTTCGCGAGGCTCGCCGGGCGATGAGCGCCTGCGGCGCTCATCGCTAAGCCCGCTATTCGTACGGACCACGCAAACAGCGTGACGACGACTCGTAGCAGGACAATTATAATATGTGATATTTGAGGCTCATGCTATCTACAGGCTGCCCTCGACATTCGCTGGGGTTACATTCGCAGGACCCCCGCCAATGCCAAAAATCAGTGAATAACTAAAACTTGGGTAACTGTATAGTTACACGTCTGCTGTCCTTCAGGAAGGGGTCGAGGGGTCGGGTGTAACTCATCTAACAGGGAAATGCTGCATTCAGGCCATCCTACTGGGACCAAAGTGTCCTTCTGGCGTATGGGTGGGGCTCAGCGTCCCTCCCCCGCCCCTCAGCGAAGGCCTTTCACATGTAAAAATGAGATGGAAAAAGCATCCTGCGAATATGAGATCTGTGAGTATGAAACCTGCGGCTGTGGAGGGAGACCTGTATATGTGTACCTATATGTAGTATTACTCTGTGTGTATGTATATTATGTATTATCAGTATTTATTTGCCTGGTAAATTAAGTGTAAAGTAGTATTTAATTATCTGATATAAGTAAAATATGAATAGGAGAAAGTGATGGAAAGAGAAGCAAGAGAAGAAGAGATAAAGAGAGGCAAAAGTGACAGCTAAAGAATGGAATTAGAAAGAGATGGAGTAGAGAGAGAGAATGAAGAGAAGAAAAAAGGAGGGGAGAGGATAAGAAAGAGAAAGAAAGAGGAAGATGATAAAGAGAGAAAAATTGGAGGAGTGTAAAAGAGATGAAGAGGATGAGGAGAAGTGAGATGGTGGTGAGAGGGAAAAGGAGACGGGATGAGAAAGAGATGGAGAATCAGAGGGAGAAAGAAATGAATAGATAAGAAAGTCTTTGAAGTGGCATGTGCTTGAGCAGGCTGCAGTACATCTAGCAGAGCTAGTTTCATGTTATTAACATTCACCACAGGAGGTAAATTATAGAGGTAGCACAAATAAATAAAACCTTTTAAAGTGCATTCCCTTGGGGCAGTTGGATATAAACAGTGTGAACAAAATTAAAATATATTTTATTTGATGAAGCACTTTCCTAAATTTGCAAAACCATTTTTTTCAGTTAAAATAAAACTCTGTTTTCACTTAACTCCTAAAGATCGATTTACAGTTTATTTAGCTCAGTGGTGTTCTCTGCAGGACTTTAATGAGATGTTGTTTATATTGAAAGAACCTAAAGGAACAATGCATACTGTTCTTATTCTGTATTTGTGCCTAGATAATATTAGGGTTTTAATATTTAAAACATTTATAAGATTATTAGAAGCTGAATAAGCCAGCATTACTTAACTGCAGTTGAATGGCGCTTTTTAATGGTCAGAATATACTAAATGATCATCAAGTGGTAAACATGGCTATTTTTAAATGGACATGATATTTATAAATGGTGCTCTAATGCATTAAGCAGAATACTGTATACAAGTAAAAATAAATGTTGTATTTTCAAAACAGATGCACATTTCAATGGGACCAGATATCACAATCTCTCTGCCAATAACAATGCACTGCTCTATTAAAAAATATTTGAATTTTCCTTTGTTTTTTTAGACATACTGAACTCAAAAGAAAAAAAAAACATAAAATGTGTTATTGCTGTGAATACTGTATATACACATTTAGAGGGAATTTGTAATTATGGTGTCTTGTATATCGGCACAGCTGAACTCCAGATAAAAGTAAAATTAAGTAAACAAATTTTAGTCTTTAAAAGCTAACACTGCAGCATTTACAACTATTATAACAATGAAAAGAACTTTAACTGATCTATTCTATACCATGATTCAGGAAAGCATCGTAGATTTCTCTTTAAGCCTTACTGTGCTTGAGAGATGTACTAAGCTATGGTTGGTATGTGATTGCTGGTGGATTGCCACCCTGATATGTGAGACAGGTTGTGTTTTGGGCAGACTTGGAAATTGACCATCAAAAATGAAGGAAATAAAATAGTAAGGCTGGCAATGCTGTTTGCCGCAGAATGTAAGGCTTTTGCTCCTCTGAGCATCAATTGCGTGGTGCGTGCTGACTGCCGTTGTTTTTATTTTCTAATCCGACGTGCCTGGCGTTGTTCGCCTAAGTGTTACTGTCACCGGCGTTGTGTATAAGTTCTGCGTGCCTGGCGTTGCTGAGCCTCGTTTTCATCCTGTTTCAGATTTTTAATGTTTTTTGGGCCGCTATTTTATCCCTCGCTTAGCCGATTTTCAAGCAATGAAAAACACCAAATATGGCTCCGATTCATTTGCAACTTCACTCCCAGGCTTCCTGGCTCTGCCCCTGTACTGTGTGTTATTATTTTTTTTATTATTATTTTGGTGGTTTTTCAGTGTTTTCGAGTTATGCATTTGAACCAACTTGCTGGTTCTCGTGCCTCAACTGCTATGCTCCCTTTACGAGGCTCGCAGCGCAATGAGCACCTTTGGCGCTCATTGCAGCCCAAGTCCTGCGCCGCTGGCGATGAGCTCCTGTGGTGCTCATCGTGAGCCCTGCAATGAGCACCTTCGGCGCTTATTGCAGCCTAAGTCCCGCACGCCTCTCAGTTGGGGCGTTGCAGAGCTTTGTTTTTATCCTGTTTCAGATTTTTTATGGCTTTTCAGCCGCCATTTTTTTCCTCGATTAGCCGATTTTCACAATGTAGCCTAAGTCCCGCGTGCCTCAACTGCTCGCCTCACTTTGCGAGGCTCGCAGTGCAATGAGTGCTTTTGGCGCTCATTGCAGCCCAAGTCCTGCATCATGAGCCCTGCAATGGGCGCCTTCGATGCTCATTGCAGCCTAAGTCCCACGCGCCTGTCAGTTGGGGCATCAACTGCTCGCCTCACTTTGCGAGGTTCACAGTTGCGACCCTCGCAATGCAAGGGTCGCATTTATTTAACAGTTGGGGCATAACATTGCAATGGGACCAACACTGACAACAATATATATGATCTTCTAGCTGTAGGTAGGAATCGGTGAACTAGAACTGAGTATAGCTTCTCTGCTTTGCTGCATCAGTGGTGAAGTTCTTGTGCTTACAATAATAAGTGATAATGTATAGCACTATTCACAACATATTATCACGTAAAGTATAGTAAAAATCATAGATATACATTTTAATAATATTATACCAGAAAACACAATTTAACTTTCATAATAAGTCACAGGTTTAATTACCTGCTATTCAAAATAAAACTTATTAACATATGACAAATAAATGGAGGGCCCTGTCCTTCAGCTTAAAATATTACATACATGGTGCTTTTTCCCAAAGCACCTTGCAAGATTGAGAACTTGCAAACCTCTAAAGGGAATGAGAGAAGCAGATGCCTGGGCTAGAGAAGCAGATAAGGAGTTGATTTGGCCAGGAATGGAGTGAAATTTCTGAGTGACAGAAGATGAAAGGGAAAATAAGTCTGTGGCTGCAAGACAGATGTCAAGTTTGCCTGGGTAGAAAATGTGTGAAGTTGGGAAGTTGTTTTCGTTTAGTAGGAGAGAGTAAAAATCTGATTGTGAAAGAATGACACCAGCATGCAGTTTATTATCTTGATCTAGTGGATGTTCTGTCTTAAAGCATGGAAGAGAGTGGTGGAACGTAATCAAGTTGTAGTATGGTTGGTGGATTGGCGTCATTATGATAGCATAGGCTGCTGATTGGTCAGGTTTCAAGTAATTTGTATGCCACTATAAATAAAAGTCTAAACAGGGGCAGGTGGTTGATGGAGGAAATTGCTCTCAGATTTGCTGAGGCCCTCATTCAATTGCAATTTGGCCAATTGAATAGGGCTCTAAATAAGCACATAACATATATGTGTTAAATACGTTTTTAGTTAGTAAACATCTATTCAAAACCAAGGTTTTCACTAACTAAAATCTTATTTAAAAAAAATATGCTATGTGCTTATTTAGAGCCCTATTCAATTGGCCAAATCGCAATTGAATGAGGGCCTGGCTAGAATTTTCCCCAGAGCAGGAGAGCCCTGTCTAGTGATTAAGAAAAGTCCCCTGAAAGAAAAATAAGATATTGTGTGAGAGATTGGTAGAGAGATAGAGCAGAAAGAGAAAGCAGTAAGAAGGGGAGAGCAGTGACATGATGAACAGAAAATTGGACACATGAGAAGTAGTTAGCCTTTGTAATTTATGCAAATAATTAAATAGCAGTAGGGTGGCTTAGGAGAAATCCAAACACTGTATGGGTTGTTACACATGTTTCTAAAATATTTTAAAAGATTGATATTTAACAGAAATAATTTAGCAAAAAAATAGTATTATTACAGGCATACATTGATAATAATATTAAGGATGATATTAATTTAGAATTTAGCCACCAAACAGAAATATGTATAATTTTGTCACAGAAACAGCTGCAAAGATGTGTCTTCCTCCATAGTGATGTTCATTCCTCCAAGCATGCAACAAGCTTCAGATTTGAGTTTACCCCAGAGTAGGAAACACTTGATTAAGAAAAGGCTAATCCAAGTGTGCAACAAGCTTCAGTTTTTCGGAGAGTTTACCCCAGAGCATGAGATTGCTGGATAGTGATTAAGAAAATAGTGAGAAGAGCAAATGCTGGAGAATTGAGAGTCAAGAGGCATACAGATGAGCAAATCTAGTGACGAGAGTTAGTCAGACAGGTAGGATCAAGGGAAGCATACTTGAGGATGTGACCATGGCATTTTTAAAGGATGAGGGAATTGTTGCTGTAGAGAGGGAGGTTTTAAAAATGTTGAGGTTACAGTAAGTGGGAGGAAATAGGATCAAGAGCGTAAGTGGAACGTGGAGAAGATAGGAAGAAAGAATAAAGTAGCAGCAATTGCTACAAACAAGAAGATGTGGAAAGGAGCACTGAAACAGTAAGAATGCTTTGTGGTGAAGCAAGCAGGAGGAGGTCCCAAATATAAGAAAGTAATGGGAGTTAGATGTGTATGTGTTGATGAGAGATGACAAATTGGATTGGTTAGTATGATACAATTAGTCTTACTAACTGGCTGACTGGAAGAAGTCCCAATTTAATATTACACATTCATAACATTAAACAGAACAAGTCTAAAATACACAAAAAGTATGTTTTATTAGCAATAAATGTTATGATAAAAAGGGATACACTTCCTAACACTGAGCTACAGTGGAGTTACAGGAAGAAATGACAGAATAACAGAAATCATTACAAATAGTATAGTTATATACACCACATGCAGTATGATTTGGGGTACATTTAAAAATTAAAGTGAAAATTTGTTTACTTCCTGGTCTCTATTGTATGAGAAGTTGTGGGATATGTAATAAGCAATGTTCACAAGTTTTATTATAATATATGTTGAATATAAAGGTTTACTGTGATTAATAAAAATAACAATTACTCTGCATAGCTATTTCCTGGCACTGCCAAGCTAAGAAAGTGGGTAGAACACTAGAAAAACATTGTTAGTTCTCATAATAGAACAATCTTGGGGAAATAAAGTACATTACATTATGCCCATTACACAACAATTAGAAACATATATTTTAAACTTTTGCAACACTTATTTTTTACACACAAAAAAGTTTCTTCATTATATAAAATTCAATGTTTAAATGTGCGATAGAAAATCAGCTTCAGTGACTTTTTTCTATAAGAACGATAAGAGGCTGCATTTAGCGCACTACATAGTGTCCCATTGCATAAGTCCTCAGCTTGATTACTTTCTTTATAGTGCAAAACATGAAGCATTTTCTTTGTAAAAGCACAGTGTAGTTTTCCTCTGGGGGTCTTCGCTCATTACAGTAGTGGTTACTTGCAATAAATAATAGTGTTTCAGATGCAAACAATATATACCCACATCAGGAATTCTATTTGTTCATATTCTGCCTCTTTCATCATCTTTCTCTGCTTCCTCAATTTTGCTTTCAGCTGACTTAGGACCCTATTAAGTGACCCATGTAAAATCACTCACTAAAGCTGATCATGCATGCAAGAGAATTTACAAGCTATTTTTCAATGTTATTACATGCCAATCATAATTTTTGTCATGTTCTCACAGACAGTGGGGTCCTCACTGATGTTTTGCCTTGTTACAGCTACGCTGTCAGCCTAACGTGCTAACAATTATGCTACCATTGCTTAGTCATTTAATAATATTAATGCAATGTAGGGTCACCCAATATGGGCAGGTCATAGCTGATAGCTGAGAGGTCAGAAAAATTACGGTCCATGCTCCAGTATCTTTGCCATGAAAACCATATGGATAAGAACCATAATTATTGTGCCTGGCATGCTGCAGTTCATAGGGTCACGGAGAGTTGGACACAACTAAACAACACAACAATAACAACAACCCCTAATTTGGTGCATCACTCTGTGATAGATATCACATAACAAAGCCCTTGCAAATACACATGGTACTGGCAGTGTGTAAATAATTCAAGTCTTTTTTGTTTGTTTACAAAAGTTTTTCTTTCCACGCAAACAAATATAAGATATATATCTCCAACTTTTGTCTTGTTATCTGACAAGCATGACTCACATAGATATAATACCGCTCAATTGTTCAGCAGTTTTTTTTTTCAGAATAGAGACATTTATCATAACAACAAAATACAACATGACATGTTTTCAAATAATCTCTACACCTGGCTTTCCTTGCTCCATAAAACCAATAGCAAGTACATTTTATTAAACCTTGTTTTGCTCTTTCAGTACTGTGAAAGTAGTTTCTCCATTTTATATATATATATATATATATATATATATATATATATATATATATATATATATGTGTGTGTTTGTGTGTGTGTTGGATTGAATTAATAGTTTCCTCGGTCTCAAATACACTGCACTCTCATGGTTCACAAAAATGTAGTGTCTCCTTATCTGGCCCAACTTCACCTCCATTACAGCTGTTCATGTACCTCAAGGTTCAGAACTAGGCTTATTGCTGTGCGCGAGGGAAATCCGTTGGTGTAGTTGTGTAAAGTGCCATTGTAGACTGGTAATGTTATTAATGTGTTACGCTTCTCGAAAGCCTTTTCCGTAATTTGTAATAGTGTATTTTGTATTTTGTTCGTTGCTGTGTGAAAGAGCTACGCGTTTGGCAGTGTTTTGCGTAATCCGGGGCCTTCTAGCCTCGTTTTAATTTTTTTTTCGGCTGCCATTTTGAAAGTCCTCAAAACTGCATCCTGGCTGTTCCCCCGTGCTGTGGGTGATGTTTTTGTGGTATTTATTCGTATTTATTTTGTATTTTTTATGGTTGTTTTTTTTCGCTGTTCAGCCATTAATCTCGTATTTTTGCTATCTCTTTTTTTTTTTTTTTGCGCATTTACTAAGTGTTTTGTGGCTAAGTCCCGTGTCTTTAATTGCCTTAACAGCTCGCCTCACTACGCAACGCTCATCGTCCTAACTCGTACGCACCACGCAAAGTGTGACAACGTCTCGCAGTTTGACAACTATTTTATGTGATATGCAGATGACACTCAAATCTACCTTTCAGCACCCCCTCCCCCACCCTTCAAGCCCATGTCATCAAGGTCCTATCAAACATATCCTCCTCTATATATCCTCCTCTATAGCTTCATGTCACCAAACTTGCACTTTCACCCCACACCTTACATCACAATTACAGTTAACAATGACATCAATGATCCAACACTTCAGGTCTTCTACCTTGAGGTTTCACTGGTGTCACGATCTGCTTCTTCAGTTGGGCTTGGTAAGAACCTGGTTCAAACCTACCAAGCAGAATCGTGCAGACCTTTTACACCTCTGATAGCAGAAGATGGACCAGAACCAAGTAAAACACCCCAGGAGCTTGCTTCAGCAGACCAGGTTATCAGGAACAGTATAGTCCCCAACTGTGACTATTCTCCACCACTGGATACACCATACAGTGCCTTAGGACTATGAACATATATACAATGTTCTGGCCACAGGCTGGCCAATTACAGTAAACCCCAACCTTGGGTACATAGAAGAGAACCAATTGGCAGTGACATGCCCCTGGTTCACAGGGAGACCCTATACGTCTCATGATGTCAGGCGCTTAA
Organism: Discoglossus pictus; assembly: GCA_027410445.1. NCBI lineage: Eukaryota > Metazoa > Chordata > Amphibia > Anura > Alytidae > Discoglossus > Discoglossus pictus. The sequence continues at coordinate 43,070,693 of CM050167.1, read as the reverse complement.
TCTATCCTGGTGATGCATTAACCCAGTTGTTAAAGTGAATGACCATATATGGTGTTCTGACCTTCTTGTAGCACTTCAACTAATCAAGTGCCGTAAACACTCAAGCTATCTGCCTATGTGACCTGTTTATCTTCATAAAGCCCTTGTTCCTTTAAACTTTGTGTTTGTTCAGGTGGGGCTGGGTGAGTCAGCACAAGCTAGCAACAGTGTATGCCTTGTTGTTATGAAGTCGGTTTCCTGCTCAGTGCTTTATTCATGATCCTCAGGGACAGAACCACACTTGCTACTCAAATGATACCATGATCCCCTTACCCACAACTAAACATGTTTCCCTGGTGGTATGTCATTCCCCATATCCACACTGTAACATAATCATAATACCTGTAATACAGATGTCATATTAAAACCATAAGCAGCAAAATGCATAACCATATTAATAAACTGGGTAACTCTTGCCAGCCCAGGCCACAGTCTCCAACAATCCAGTCAGACCCTGGGCATGACAACTGGCCTCTGCCCTCTCTTTTATAGAATAAAATCATAAGCCAGATCACATTGACTTCCTCTAAAAATTATCTTTGGACTTTGTCACTCTCTCACACAAAACACAACCAATAATACAAATCAATTGTTCATAATATCTCATTTCCGTTATTGGAACTCCACCCCATGCTATATCACTTCATTATGAATGCCTCTGCGAGACTCATCCATTTCTTAGGGATTATTACAAGTACTAAATAGTACTTGCAAGGGCTTTTTCAAACACATATTAGAGCTGTAACAACTATTAAACACACAATACTGTATTTCAAGCGCATAGCAAGGCATGGAAACACATTAGAATTAATTGCAGAACAGTCTAAAACCCACAAATGTGCAATTAAAAATATTATTTTTAACTGTTATTTCTGAGTAATATCAATCCTGGGACTCAAGCGGTTAATACATATCATGAAACCCACATGGACTAGAACAGATGATCTAATGCATTTTATAGATTGATAGATTGAGAGTCCAATCAGCAAATTTGACTTATTGACTCTCATTAATTTGTAAGGTTTGATTGCAGGATACATCTAACTTCCATGTTTTATCGACATCATGATGACAGACTCATTTACTATTAGCTGTGTCTAAGAAGTAAATTACGGGCTTACTTAAATATTGTCAGATCATATGATCACGCCCACTGAAATCCTACTTAAAAAGCCATGTTTACCTGTGGAGGCTGTAAGACATAAATTGTGGGCTTGAGTCAATAAAATACATCTAAACAATTAGAGAAAAAAACACCAGCCGCCAAAATGACGGGTTAGAGTCACTTATGGGTAGATTCCATGTCTTCTAATTCCTGTTTTTTTTTTCATGGCACAGATGTGCATGTAGCCTGAGATGTCGTTCTGTGGTAATAAGTTCAATGAACTCTTTATACACTATTTATTGTTTTGTTTTTTTGTAAACCAGATGGGACATGCCTAAGGGTAGCATCTTAGAAATAAGTGAGATTTACATTTTATATGACTATTATATTGAGGAGGATAAAATTACTTAAGTCACGTAGGTAAAACATTTGTATAAAACAAAAAAATGTTTGCCTAAAATGTCCTTTTAAACTGTTCCAAGTGTTTTGCTTTAATAATAGGTTAAGTTTGCAATGAGACTTCACATGGCAGGCAGTGGGCCACAGAAAAAGACTGGTGGGCTGCATCCCACCCATGGGCAGACAGCTGGATATCACTTAAACTATTAATGAAGTTGTACAATGTAATGACCACTTTGTTTATTCAACATAATGCTCGGCTTGTGAAATTTGCTTGTCTGCAGATAATTCAGAAAAAAACATATTTCATAATGGACAAATATTTTAGAAAGTAAATATATCCTTTCATTTATTAACTAGTATATGCAATAATATGCTGTATGAGCTATATTTGTTTAGATTTTTCATTCAATGGAGATAATTTAAAATACTTGATGGAATGTCATTTTATTTATATGAATTTTACTATACATTCACTGCCACTTTAAACACTAAACAAATTAGTAATAGCTATGACCAGGAATTAAAGTGAAATAACTTAATTATAACATTTGCAATGTCGCGTAATGTAATATGCATAACTCCATAATAATACACATAAATGTATGCATGCATAATTAGATATATAAGCATATTGATGTAACTGAACACTTGTACCAATTAGGAATTCTGTATCATATGACCACTCAATTTACACTCAATTAAGAAAAGTCAGTTTTTATTCTTAGTGCGTCTCATCTTGTGTAAAAGATATTTATTTTACAAAATAATTGTATTGCTATGACACTTTGGATCATGTACAAATAGATATACTAGTCAAGTGTGTACATTGTTTAATTGATTAACTGTCATGCTACTAGATACAAATTATTAAAGGACTCTCATTTGAAAAACTACACCTTAAAATGAGTGAAATGTTTTTAGAACGTAAGTACATAATACAACCTTTAATGTATGTTTTAAATATGCAATTATGCTGCCCTGGAATCTACCAGTTTGGTTTCAGTTTAATTGCTGCTTCCTCAAGTGGGAAGAGACTTTGAATGAAGAGTAGTCGGCACAATTGGACAGCCTATTTAGCATGAAAGTAGTAAATTAAACTTAAAGGATGAATTTATTTATTTATGTGTTTGCATTCTACAAACAGTATGTCCATTTTCAAGTTTAGATATCAATAGTGATTATCATTAGTACAATTTCTGTAACAGCTATAACCATGTAGGTGACTATAGAAACATATTTAACATTATAAAATGATATTTACTGAATTCATTTAACTTTACAATTTTAAATATACATATATATATATATATATATATATATACATACATATACATATATATATATATATATATATATATATATATATATATATATATATGTGTATAAAAATGTTGGTGATTTAGAAATAAGTAGGGATCTTGCGTGTTAGACTAGCGCAACTCGTGTGTGCACCCATTCAGGATCTGAGTGAGAAGTGCTTTGTCCACTTAAGGTGTATTACTACAGTTAAAGTTAGAACAATGATCTAGAAGCAGAAAGAGTGTTATAGGTGGTGGGTGGGGGTAGGAGCTCAGAATAGGAGACCTGGGAATGTGGGAGGGGGGAAGGTAGGAGCTCAGAATGGGGGACCTGGGGGGGTGGGGGTTGGAGCTCAGAGGAGATCAGAATGGGGGACCTGTGGGGGGTGAGGTTAGGAGCACAGAATGCGGGCCCTGGGGGTGGGGGTGTAGAAGCTCGGAATGGGGCATCTGGGGGTAGGGCTGGGGGGTAAGAGCTCAGAATGGGGGACTGGCGGGGGGAGGGACAGGGGTGTTTGGGAGGGTTCCCCCCATCCCCCCAGTTCCCCCACTCTGAGCTCCTAATCCCCGCCCCCAGGTTCCCCATTCTGAACTCCTACCCTCCCCCCCCCACCCCCAGGTCCCCTATTCTGAGCTGCTACCCCCACCAACCACCTATAACACTCTTTCTGCTTCTAGATCACTGTAACTGTAGTAATCCACCTGAAGTGGACACAGCACTTCTAACTCAGGACCTGAATGGATTGCGATCGCAGTGCGCGCACACGAGTTGCGCTAGCCTAACACGCAAGATCCATAAGTAGTAATAATAAACTAATAAATTCAGAATTCAAGAGTTTGGAATTTGAAACTCAGAAATCAAGAGATTTTGCATTGAGTGAGTGTCAAATAACACAACAGTTCTGAACAAATGTGATGTTTGGAACAACAGCATGTGGAGTGGCAGGAATTCTGTTTTATGGGCTGAGAATGAAAGGTGCACATTTCGACAAGCCTAGGACCTCATAAACCCTAAATAAATCTCTAATGCTTTTATTTTAATCCTTTTTTTAAGACACTACCATCATTTACTTTTTTCACACTTGTGTAAGAGATCAGATCTCTGCAAACCAATATGACACACACTAATTTCTGTTGTTTAGAATTGTTTTGGATTTTAATATCATGTATATGCATTTGACACTCAAATCTATCTTTCAGCGCCACCCCCCACTCTTCTAGGCAATGCCATCAACTATAAGAGTAATAGATATATTTAATAATGGAAATTAATTTAACATCTTGTTTATCAATGTGAAGTACTTGAATTCTGCTAATACAGGTAGCACTCCTGGCTTCTGTTATTTTTTTACCATGTCCTTGCGCGGACTATCAATTTATTTCTGTTATTTCCTACATTGGCCACAGTTACTTTGACTCCCTTTTAGGCTGAAGTGAATTTGACAGTCTTATCGTAATGTTCCATCAGTGTCTTTGTACCGTTACCATTTTCTCTGTTTTCTCAAATACATGGAGATAGTGATAGCTAGTCTGGACAATTAGCTATTAACATATTGTCACTCTCCTCACACTGTCTGAACGAACGTTAAACTTATCATGAATATCTAATTATATTTCGCTTTCCAAAGCAAGATACTGCTCAATTGTGTCTGGACTGGCAGAAATCACTATCAGAACAGTAAAATAGTTCACACTGTATGCAGAGGGATTAACATTTAGACTATAATGATAAAAAAAATGAAGCAGAAACACACACATACAATCAAAAACTCACCTTTTAGTAGCTTGATTTACAAGGAAGTTTCTTTATAGTTCTTAAAACCTTTATTTGTTTAACCTAAAACACAAGTTTTCCTGATATAGATGCATGTATAATTCAATGCATGTGTAAAAGGTTTAGCAGTTACAATCAGAACATGAATGTAACTGCCACAGATTAGAACTCCAGCTGTAGCTTGATTGGAACTGGATGCTGGACATTTGCAGCCTTATTAAATTGCAATTCGGTAAATTTAAAAGGGCTCTATATAAGCACACAGCATATTTCTTTACAGAAGTTTTTAGTTAGTGAAGACCTTGCTTTTGGATAGAAGTTCACTAACTAAAAACTTCTGTAAAGAAATATGCTGTGTGCTTATATAGAGCCCTTTTAAATTTACCGAATCTCAATTTAATAAGGCTGTTGATCTGTTCTGCTCAGTATTCAAGTGTCAGTTGCAGAAACTGAACTTGTAATGAATGCTTCAGCTTTCCATCAACATGTAGGAGTAAATGGCAAAATAGACAGTTTCAAAATGAACATGGATAAAAGGCACTTATTTGTGAAATATGTAACAAACTAACATCATTAGCAGCTGTGTAAGCAATAGATATAAAAAAAAAAAATTGGGAAAAATTAGAATTTTTAAGTATTTGATCCCCTGCTGATTTTGAACGTTTGTCCACTGACATAAATGACCAGTCTATAATTTTTAAAACGCATGTCGAAAAAAAAATTGATTTGCAGGTCAGTGAGGGAAATGTACTGTCATATCTTGGGTGAGAACCTCCTTCCCTCAGCCACGGCATTGAAAATGGGTCGTGGATGGGTATTCCAGCATGGCAATGACCCAAAACACACAGCCAAGGCAACAAAGTAGGGGCTCAAGAAGAAGCACATTAAGGTCCTGGAGTGGCCTAGCCAGTCTCCAGACCTTATTCCCATAGAAAATCTGTGGAGGGAACAGTAGGTTTGAGTTGCCAAAAATCAGCATCGAAACCTTAATGACTTGGGTCCTCATTCAATTGCGATTTGGCCAATTGAATAGGGCTCTAAATAAGCACATAGCATATTTTTTAAAGAAGTTTTTATTTAGTGAACTTTTATAAAAAAAACAAGGTCTGTACTAACTAAAAACTTCTGTAAAAAAAATATGCTCTGTGCTTATTTAGAGCCCTATTCAATTGGCCAAATCGCAATAGAATGAGGCCCTTGGAGAGGATCTACAAAGAGGAGTGGGACAACAAGAGATTCTTTTTGCAGTATTTACTGAGTGCCTGATGATGTTATCCTCTAATGCCTATTGCACGATAACTACAGCTGTGGCTAATTCTGAACATTGAAAAATTTTGCAAGTTAAATATATATATATTTCAAGAAACAATCGATTGCAAACCATTTTACAAAAATTATTATTTTCAGGTTTTATTTCTGTGTTATATCAATTTTGTGAATCAAGGAGTTAATACATATCAGGCCTCCCACATGGACTATAACATTTTCTTCATTTATTTTTACATTGCTGGATTGCAAGCCTGATCGCATATTTCATGTTTAAAAGCTAATTGATTGATGTTTAAATGCCATGGTTTACTGATGTCATGATGACAGTCTCATTTACTAAATCGGTAGTTACGGCTTGCTTAATTGATGATGATCATGCCCTGAAATGCATGGTTTACCGTTTTGGATTTCGGCCATGTAGTTACGGGCTTGTTTAATTTAATTGCTAATTTTTATTTTATGAGGCCCTATGTTTAATTTCTTTTATCTATACAGTATAATAATACATTCACCGTAGTGCTTAAAAATATGCCATTGTAATATTGGAGAACATACATAAAACATCAAGAAAGTACAATCTGCTATAATCTAAATAGATTGAGTGTAGATAGAAAATCATATATATTTTCCAAGAAACTGCAGTAACTGGCAGTGCTGATCGTTTTGATGTGACTAGCAGCAATTTATTGGAGTGCCTCGTTTAAAAGATGTGTTTTTCTTTAGATGTGCACTCTAGTTTTCAGAAATAAAGGATGCATAAAGATAAAAAATACTTAAAACAATGTATATGACAGTAATATAATCTGCATACATTCATTGCCTAGCTACCGAGGACAGGATGCGTGCAAAACTTTGAAGGTGACATTCAATAGGACCTTGATATGGATCCAACAAGGTGTATTCAGGAGAATGAGAGTAGTGACTTCTTTAAACTAGATAGACGTTATTTTTGCTGTAGGGGACCTCTGCGACTTGATTAAGGGAGGGGAACAGATTATTATTCTTATATAAAAAGGTGAATATTATTATAGTTTATTTGTAATGCAACAACATATTCCAAAGTACTATACAAGGCAAAATACAATTTTAACACTATTCAAAAGAATGGAGGAAACTGTCTTTGAGCGTAAAATCTAAAATACATAGTGCTTTTTCACAAAAGACCTTACAATATTCAAAAATTTATAATCAGATCAAACTAGGGTGGTCTGACCATCTACATACTTTTTGGCTTTTTTATTGACCCCTACAAAGTGCATAATGAAGTTGCAAGAGTTCACCCAAATTATTTTGTATTGAGGACCTCCATTCACTAGGTCCACAACTGCACAGAACACAAACCATCACTAACAGAGAGATGAGGACAGCGTCACATAATTACACACAAAGAGAGGTGGGTTGGGTCAGGAAAAAATATGAAAAAAATGACAGTAAAGGCATAGTTTCATGGATTAATACATTTCTGCAATCGTTAGGCAAAAAACAGCCTGTATGTATGCAGCACATCTAATAAAACATTTTATTTTTATTAATGTCTAAAAATCCATCTAATGATTATGTTGACACCTCCAAGGGTGTCTAAACATCTGATCCCCCCCAATCAGCATGCAGCATCAGGGGAGCAATGTTAACCCACTATTTACCTGCTATTGCTTGCTCAGCCAATCTCCTTGCGGCTTCCTGTCATAGCATATATCAGTGATACACTACATATCCGAGGCTGCTTTGCAGCACAAACAGGAACCCCAGGGTTAATTCAAAAGTTTCAGCCAAAACAAATCATTTGAAATGTGATGCTAATTTAGCCTGGGTTTGGAAGGTGTTAACCTTAATTTACAACTGACAGAAATTACAAGACATTTTGCTGACTTCAATGTAAGTGTTTAACTGTTTATTTTGGGATTTTTTCATGCAAAAAAAAAAATGTTTGCATAAAGTACAAATTCTCTTCTATCAGATGCATTCATAATCCAGCAAACTTAGGTATACCTTTAAAATCATTGTATTCTATAAATAAAAATAAAGCAATAAAAATAAAGAATAGGAAACTTTTTTTTGCAAAAATGAAACCGCCACCACTCAATTCAGTAACTAGATACTGGCTCTATCATAGGGGATATACAACTCACAAACAGCATAGATCAAATCAAGGTAAACTGCATTTGTTAGGGGGACAACCCTATAATAAAAAGCTGTAGATATAATAAAGATCTGCCTATACCAATATATAGCACTTTTCTCCTACGCCGCCTCAAAACACTTACAACACAACCCTGCATTGTTAACTCGCAGCACTTTCCCTACGGCGCCTTAAAACACCATGCAAAACTCCCACACAAACCTTAACTCTCAGCTATTTACTCCTACAGCGCTTCAAACCAACCCACAAAACTCCCACACACAAACCTCAAGTCGCAGCACTTCCTCCTACGGCGCCACACACCACCAGAAATCGCAGCACTTAGCCAATCAAACATGACGACCATGGGACGTAGAAAAAAAAAACAATTACGACTCCAAATACGAGTCGTAACACTTAGAAAAACCAAAATACGAGTTGTAAAAACACGAACTTAGCCGGCGAGACGCGCAAACCAAAAAACAGTAAAAACACACTAAATACACCCGAAAAAATTACAAACACATTACAGAGAGCATGGGGCAACAGCCAGGACGTCTGTGAGTGCACATGTGATGTCACATGCGCGCCGCATCATTAGCATATACTGGGTATATGCTAATGACGCGGCGTGCATGTGACGTCACATGCTCGCCGGCACCGGGTCAAGGAGCGGAGGCCGGAGCACAAGCAGGTAAGTGAGGGGAGAGGGGGTGAGGTATTTAGGGGGGTTTAGGTGGAGGAGGGGGGTTGAGGAGGGGGGTTGGGGTTGAGGGAGGTTGTGGGGGGAGGTTGAGTTTGAGGAGGGGGGTTGAGGTTGAGGATAGGGGTTGAGGATGAGGATGGGGGGGTTGAGAAGGAAGGTTGAGGATGGGGGTTGAGGATAAGGAGGGAGGTTGAGGATGAGAAGGGAGGTTGAGGATGAGGAGGAGGGGTTGAGGAGGGGGGTTGAGGGAGGTTGAGGGGGGTTGAGGAGGTGGGTTGGGGTTGAGGGTGGGTTGAGGGGGGTTGAGGTTGAGGTGGGGGATTGAGGTGGGTTGAGAATGGGGGGTTGAGGATGGGGGGTTGAGAAGGAAGGTTAAGGGTTGGGGTTGAGGATGAGGAGGGAGGTGGAGGAGGGGGTTGAGGAGGGGGTTAGGGTTGAGGGAGGTTGAGGGGGGTTGAGGAGGTCGGTTGGGGTTGAGGGGGGTTGAGGTTGAGGAGGGGGTTGAGGGGGGTTGAGGTAGAGGATGGGGGGTTGAGGATGAGGATGGGGGTGTTGAGGAAGGGGTTGAGGAGGGAGGTTGATGATGAGGAGGGAAATTGAGGAGGGGTTGAGGTTGAGGAGGGGGGTTGAGGATGGGGGGTTGAGGAGAGAGGATGAGGATGGGGGGTTGAGGAGGGGGATTGAGGATGGGGGGTTGAGGAGGGAGGTAGAGGAGGGGGGCTTGAGGAGAGAGGATGAGGATGGGGGTTGAGGAGTGGGATTGAGGATGGGGGGGTTGAGGAGGGAGGTAGAGGAGGGGGTTGAGGATGAAGAGGGAGGTTGAGGAGGGGGTTGAGGATGAGGAGGGAGGTTGTGGATGAGGAGGGAGGTTGTGGATGAGGAGGGAGGTTGAGGAGGGAGGTTGAGGAGGGAGGTTGAGGATGAGGAGGGAGGTTGAGGATGAGGAGTGGGGTTGAGGAGGGAGGTTGAGAATGAGGAGGGGGTTGAGGAGGGTGATAATGGAGGGGGGGAAGAGACACAGGAAAGGGAGAGGGGAGAAGAGACACAGGAGAGAGAGGGGGGACACAGAGGGCAAAAGAGGGACACAGGGGGCAGCACATTTCCCACCCTCGGCTTATACTTGAGTCACTCATTTTACCTAGTATTTTGTGGTAAAATGGGTGCCTCGGCTTATACTCGGGTCGGCTTATACTCGAGTATATACGGTACATTACTCCATTTTGCAATACCTGTACTTTATCAAGATATTAATCATTAACCATTTCAAATATGTTTATTAATTCATTAATTCATTTTTAATGGACATTAGTTTATTAACTATTATTTATTATTTTTTTATAAAATTGTCTGTACCTTTACTTTATGATTACATAATTGATTAACTCTTTATAATATATTTAGTCATTGATTAATTAGTAATGTTCATTTATTCATTAATAATTAATCAGTCATAATAAGAAAGTTAATAAAAAATGTATCAGAAAATATGTATATTTCACACTGGACTTACATTTTGGGGTTGATGCTCAACTATTAATGTTCATTTATTACTTAATTAATCATTAAGATTACTAATGTTCATTAATTAATTATTAATTAGTCATAATAACAAATTTAGTAAAAAATAGATAAAAAAATATGTATATTTCACAGTGGACTTGCTGCTCAACTATTAATGTTCGTTAATTACTTCATTGATCATTCATAGAACAAAATCTTTTTTTAAATGCCTGAAAACATATGTACATTTTGCACTGCACTTACATTTCAGTGTTGCGTCTTAATTATTACATTGCTTTTATATTTATGTTTTTAACCTTCATTATTAATGCACTTATTTTCGTGTGTTGATGCTTAATTATTAATGTTCATGATTAATTATTTAATTAGTCATTTATTTTAAAGAATTTAAAATTAAATGTGCTAAAATGCATCACAAAATAGGTAGATTTTACAGTCTAATCATATTTATCTGTTGCTGCTCATTGTCTCAAAGGAATAGGATCCTCAAAACTGCTTAAATATTTAGATCACTTTATTACATTTTATAGTGCATTTACCTATATTTTGCATGTATGGTAAACATCATACAAACATTAACAATGCTTTTTATCTTATTGTACAGTTTGATCATCTGGGCACCTGACTACACAGAGAGGCGTTTGCAGCATTTCATCTGCAATCAGATCACCTTCACAGGTATATAATTTTTCAAGATTTACATTTCTTTTAGTAGATGCATGATTCATACATTCATTCAAACAAAAAATTAAATATGATTTTTACATCTTTTGACAGATTTCTCACGTCTCCACCTACGTGAACACAGGAGTCGCCTCTGCAGGAATTCACATTATAGAACATCAAATTCACAGGTATATGATTTTGTGATGACATTATTTAGAAATATAGCATTAAGTATTGATTTGCGTTGAGCAATGTCAGGTATATCATTTTTCAAGATTTACATTTCTTTTAGTAGATGCATGTATGGCAAGGACAAGTACTTTCAATGATTCATACATTCATTCAAACAAAAAAATGTATATGATTTTTACATCTTTTAACAGATTTCTCACCTCTCCACCTGTCTGAACACAGGAGTCGCCTCTGCAGGAATTCACATTATAGAACATCAAATTCACAGGTATATGATTTTGTGATGACATTCTTTACAAATATAGGATTAAGTATTTTTTTGAGCCCATTAATGACAGATATTGCTTAATTAATTTAAGTCATTCATTTTAAAAATGAATTAATAATTACAAGAAAAAAAAGGAAAACATATACTATATAGCTATTGATGTTTTAACTAATTACACTTTAACATCATATCTTGATTTACTGTTTAATTACGCATCATATGTTCATTTTTTCATTAATTTATGTAGTACCAAAAAAAAAGTCTTTCACACCAATCTATACTTTGCTCATAGCTATTTCCGTTTGCCCTTCTTTACGAAAACAGGTTTAGATTTTGCAGAGGGAGACACAGAGAGAGACACAGAAAGAGACACAGAAAGAGACACAGAGAGAGACACACACACAGAGAGACACACACACACAGAGAAAGACAGACACTCACACAGAAACACACACACACAGAGACACACACACACAGAGACACACACACAGAGACACACACAGAGAGACACACACACACAGAGACACACACAGAGACAGACACACACACACACAGAGACACAGACAGACAGACACACACACACACAGAAACACACACACAGACACAGACACCCAGAGAGACAGACACCCAGAGAGACAGACAGAGACTGATGACCATTATTTTTTTTAGAAATATATGACAAGTTAAAAAATATGTATAATAAAACAAATACAATTCTTACACCTCTATTTCCAATAACAGATTACAATGGCGGACCATGCAGAAGATAAGAAAGAATATAAAAGAAGAATGGCAAGGGAAAGGAAGCAGAGATGGAGAGATGCACAGACCCCTGAAACTTCACAACATTTAAGAGAAGAAGATTGACACAGACTTCTAAATAAAAGAAAAATGGCTAAAAAAGCACAAAATGAGTCTGCTGGAGATTCAAAGAAAAGAAAAAGTAAACAAAAAAAAGTCTCTAAAACATTCTTTAATGACCCTATATTGCCTCCTGACACCAATGTTGATAGAGATGACACCAATGTAGATATAGAAAGTTGTACTGAGATCTATATTGAGGATGCTCACTATAGTAATTAATTTACAGCACTAACAATAGACACTCATTATTGTGGATTAATGAATGTGGTTTGTCAGTTTTGTGGGGCCTATCATTTTCTGAAAGAAAGACCAACTGATGGAGAGTTTATTAGTTGCTGTCAGAAAGGAAAGGTAAGACTTCCAGAAAGACACACATTTCCAGAATATTTAGAAAGTATGAGTGATCCTACATTTCCAAATTAGACCAATTTTAAGAAAAACATTCAGTTTTATAACAGTGCAATTTCATTTGCTTTAATGGGTGCAACATTAGCCGAAAATGTCCCAGGACATGGTCCTTACTGTTTTAAAGTCCAAGGATAAATATACCACCAGACTTACACCTAGAATCAGGAGAACAAAGGCAATTTGCACAGTTATATGTCCTTGATACAATGGAAGCTGTTGAACAACGAATGATGCTTCCTGAAAATAAACAATGCTTTCCCATAGTCTTTGAACAGCTTGATAACATTATGGCCAACAAACCATATAGTAAAGCATACAAATAATTAGCTGAGGTTGAAAAAGAACAACTGGCACATGCGCAAAGACATCAATTGCCAATGCCAAGAGTAAATATGGTTCTCAAAAGAAATCGCCATACTGATCAAAGTTGGTATGATTTACCAACAGCAAATGAGGTTGCCATAATATTTAAAAATGATGATGGGGAACCACCATTTGATCGGGATATTAGAATATATCCACGCAATCAAGAACAACCTTTTATAAACATAAACATTTTAAGCAGTAATTTGGATCCAATGACATATCCCAATTTCTTTCCAAATGAGGTTCCAGCATGGCAACCAAAATTACAGTTGCAAAGTTATCCCAATAGTAAAGTTCGTGTTAGAAACAATATTTCCATGCTGGAATATAAAGTGACACAAACTGCTGTTCGGGATCATTTTAATCCTATTTTATGTGGGGGCAAACTCACACAACAATGGATTATTGATTCCTATCAACAAGTTGAAGCAAATAATCTAAATGGTGTCAAATTTCAACAAAACAAGCTTTGAGTAGAACAATATTGTGGATTGATGGATTATGTTGCTGAATTGGCTGCAAATAGAGACATTCCTGTTGGACGAGCAATGATTTTGCCATCCTCTTTCCAAGGATCTCCTCGCAATATGCGAGAAAGATACAATGATGCCATGGCTATTGTCGCTAAATTTGGCAAACTAGATTTATTCATTACATTTACATGTAATCCACAATGGCCAGAGATCAAATAAAATTTACTGCTTGGACAAACTACTTCTGATTGACCAGATTTGGTGGCAAGAGTATTCAAAATAAAACTCAATTCATTAATTCATAATATAACTAAAGCAGACTTATTTGGAAAATGTGTGGCTTTTGTTTATACCATTGCATTTCAAAAAAGAGGCTAGACACATGCACATATACTTTTAATCTTGCAAGAAAAAGATCAGTTGAATAGGTCAGACAGAGTGGATTCAGTAATTACTGCTGAACTGCCACATCCAGAGAAACATTCAAAACTTTATGAGATTGTAACTGATAGAATGATACATGGTCCATGTGGAGATATCAATACAAATTCACCATGTCTGCTAAATAAAAAATGCATTAAAGAGTTTCCAAAACAATTTCAAATGCAGACTTATGTTAATTGTGATGGATACCCTTTGTATAAAAGAAGAGAAGGACAAACCGCTATTATCCGTGGCCAAAAGGTTGATAATATTATTATTACTAGAATATTGCCCGCAATAAAATTGTAAGTGAGCTAATGCTGTTTGGTGTATGGTAATGAAATAAATAATACATTAATAAAGTAATATACTTTACCTATTTTCAAGTAATATATGCAGGAAGCATTGTGTTGAAGAGCTGGCAATCTGTTTTGATGTTGCTGCAGCTGCTGTGTAAGTGTCATGAATGTGTGCAGTGTAATAGTGTGCGTGCGTGAGGCAAATCCGTTAGGGTAGCTGTGTACTTCCGGATTGCATAAGTAATTGTTCTAAAATGGCGGCTAATGTGTGGTATGCGGCTGTGGCTAATTTAGCGCCCTTCGTTTCGGATGTCGTCCGACTTTTTCAGAATATCTGTAGCTGTTTGGTGGTGTTTTGCGTGTTTAGGGTCCTTTAGCCTCATTTCCGTTTTTTTTCTCTCGCTTGGGGGATTTTTGAGTGTCTAAACTCTTTTATTTGGAGTTAAATTGAAGAGTAACTTCAATTTTCGAGGTCCTGGGTGCACCACCTTGCTGTGTGTAACCTTTTTATGTGTTTGTTGTGTGTATTTATTGTGTTTGTAATGTTTTTGGGGTTGTGCGGGTTGCGTCCTTGTTTTCGAATCTCGTACGTCTTTTTCGGGAAATCCGTAGGTGTTTGGTGGTGTTTTGCGTCTTTAGACTGCTGTAGCCTTGTTTTCGTTTTTTTCGGCGGCCATTTTTTCTCTTACTTGAGGGATTTTTGCGTTTCTAAACTCTTTTATTTGGAGTTAAATTGAGGAGTAAGCTTTCTATGTATTTGTTGTGTGTATTTATTATGTTTTTCATGTTTCGGACTATTTTTGCGAGGTCGTAATGGGTCGTAACGTGTCTCGTATTTTGCTTTCATAACTAGGTAAATATTGCAAGGTCCGCAGTTGCGCTCCATGCCAGCAACTGAGGCCCTCGTCTTGCGAGGGCCGCAGGCTAGCTGCGCGAGCCCGCAAGCGTCAGCAACAGCCTCCTTGCTCACAACTATATATGTGATTATTATTATTGTTTATTTGTAACGCTCCAACATTTTCCGTAGCGATATACATAAGTTAAGTTACAGGCAATGACAAGTTCAAGATTCACACATTGCAATGAATGGAGGGCACTGTCTTTGAGCTTTGAATCCGGTGTCCATAGCGCTTTTCCCTAGGGAGAGAGTAGTGCTGAGCATGTTAGGGAAAGAGGTTATAGACTTCTTTAAAGAGGAGCGTTTTTATTGATGTTTTGAAGGATTTAAGGCAGGAGGATAGTCTGGTGAAGTGAGGCAAGGAGTTCCAGAGAATAGGGGTGTAGCGGAGAGGCAATATTCCCCAGGTTATCTCCGCTTATAATCCCAGTGAGGCTCAGGAACAAGTAAATGGTAAATCCACAGGCAAGGTTTCCAACAGGTAAAATAATAGCAATATCCCAACCGCAATCCCAATAACTGGACGACACACAGTTTCAGAAGCAGAACAGACTCTTAATGCCAGGGGATCTCCTTTTATGCAATGGTGCCCTCTGAAGGGCTACACCCACATAATTATCACAACAGCCAATTATATACATGGTTCAACACCCACGTCTCCTCCCCTCAGATAACAGGTAACACAATTAAAACAGACACAATTTTAACCACATTCTGGATGTACCCCAAAAACAGGGGGTATACCTTTAAGTCCAGCACCGTTCAGTAGCTCTCACCCAGGGGAACAACATATAAAAAAATGGCATGAATCAGACCAGGGGTTCAAAAGTTAGTAAAAGTATCTTTTACCCATAACACACAGACATTTCACAGGCAATACACATAGAGGGACAATAGGTGAGTCATACCTCCCTGAGGCTACCTGGCAACTTTGATATAATCAGACAATGATTAGATCAGCCTTCTTTGTTCTTATGTCTGAGAATGAAAACACTTTATAAAATCGACTTCCTTATCTGTAACAGGATTATCTCCAATGCCAAGTAGCTGCAATAGTCTGGGACAATATTCTGCAGAGCATAAACCAACATACATTTCTTTTAACACAAGTACAACATACAGTTATGCGAGTTCAGCTTATTCACAGTAAATTGCAGGACAGCCCAGGGCCATCCGCTACAAGGGGCAGCGCGAGAAAAGTCCTGGAGGAGAGAGTGAGAGGAGGTGACAAGAGTGGTAGAAAGAAGAAGGTTGTTAGCAGAACGAAGAGGGCGTGTGGGAGAGTATTTGGAGATGAGAGCAGAGATGTATGGGGGTGCGCTGTTGTTGAGGGCTTTATAAGTTAGGGTCAAGATTTTAAACTTTATTCTTGGGGCTAAGGGAAGCCAGTGAAGTGATTGACAAAGAGGAGCTGCCGACACTGAACGATGTGTACTGAAGAGGAGTCTGACGGAGGCATTTATTATGGATTGAAGTGGGGAGAGGCGAGTGATGGGCAGGCCAACAAGGAGCGAGTTGCACTAGTCAAAACGAGAAGTGATGAAAGAGTGTATTAGAATCTTAGTAGTGTCTTGTGTAAGGTAATGGCGTATTTTGGATATGTGTTTTAGATGGAAAAGACAGGATTTGGTTAGAGACTGTATGTGTGGGATGAAAGAGAGGGCAGGGTCCAGTAGAACCCCGAGACAACGGGCTTGGGAGGTGGGAGTGATGATGGCATTGTTGACAGAGAAAGAGATGTGAGGAATTGAAGCTGTAGTAGAGGGTGGGAAGATTAAGAGTTCAGTCTTAGACATGTTGAGTTTCAGATGGTGGGCGGACATCCAAGAGGATATACTAGAGAGGTAGTCACAGATTCTAGAGTGTTCTAGAAGAGAGGGGGGTAGATCTGATGCTGAGAGGTAGATTTGGATGTCATCTGCATATAGATGGTACTGGAACCCAAAAGAGTTTATTAGGGTGCCGAGTGAGGATGTGTAGTTGGAGAAGAGGAGGCGGCCGAGGACTAATCCTTGGGGTACGCCAATAGACAGGGGGTGAGGAGAAGAATGAGGGAGGGATGAGCTGAGATGGAATAGGATCCAAAGGACAGGTGGTGAGGTGAGAGGATGATATTAGGATGGAGACTTCATCTTCTGTTGCAGGGGTAAAGTAGTTCAAAGTGGCTGTGGGAATGGGGAGGGGAGTAGATTGGGTGTTGTTGGTTAGTTGAGAGGGTGGAAAGTGTAAGCAACGGTGAGAGTAGAGTTCATTGTGGATAGATTGAATTGTATGTGTAAAATGGTTGGCAAAGTCTTCAGCCGTGAGACAGGAAGGGATCGGGGGAGGTGGTGGGCGGAGGAGAGTATTGAAAGTAGAAAAATACGTTTTGGGTTAGAGGGCATAGTTGATAGTAGTGATGTGAAGTAATGCTGTTTGGCCAGTTTGAGGGCAGAGGAGTAGGAACATAGCATAAACTTGTAGTGAAGGAAATCTTCTGCAGAGCGTGATTTCCTCCATAGTCGTTCAGCAGTGTGTGTGTAGTGTGCCATGGTTGTGGATGAGATTGAGGGCGTCTGCGTGTTGTTATGGGGGCAAGAGCGTCAAGGGTGGAAGAGAGAGTAGAGTTGTAGTGTGATGTGGCAGTGTCAGGGCAGTTGAGGTAGGTGATAGTGCTGAGAAGAGGTTGGAGCACAGTGGAGAGTTGTGTAGGGTCGAGTTCTAGCAGGTTTCTGTGGGTTATTGTGGCTGGGGTTGAAGAAGAGTGACTGGAGGAAGATGTGGTGAGGTTGAAGGTAAGGAGGTGATGGTCATATAGAGGGAGAGGGTGGATGACTTGGTTGGAGGTATGTGTAAATTTGGTAAAAATAAGGTCAAGAGAGTGTCCAGCATAGTGAGTTGAAGAATCTGCAAGTTGTGAGAGGCCGAGGGAAGAGGTGAGTGCAAGTAGTTTGGTGGCTGCTGGGGAGGTGGGGGTGTCAATGGCAATGCTGAAGTCACCAAGTATCAGTGTGGGAATGTTGGAGGAAAGAAAGTGTGGGAGCCAGGCGGAAAAGTGATCAATAAATTGAGAGGGAGTACCTGGGGGGCGATAGATTACAGCAACACGTAGAGAGATAAGAGAGAAGAGGCGGATAGTATGAGCTTCAAAAGATGAAAATTGGAGGGATGGGACGGGGGTATGAGGTGATATGTACAGCGAGAAGAAAGTAATACACCCACACCACCACCTTGTAGGTTCCCAGGTCTAGGTGTGTGACTGAGGTGAAAACCACCATGCAAGAGTGCATATCAATGTGGAAGCTTGCACTTCTATTAAATCCATCAAATATGTATATAAATATATATATATATATATATATATATATATATATATGATACGATGCAGCAACTGTTGTTGTGCAAGGTGCACAAAATTAAAAAGACAATCCAATTTTACATGACGAACTTTCATCTTATTTAGATGCTCACTATGTAAGTGTTCCAGAAGCAATGTGGCGTCTTCTCAAATTTGAAATGCATGATCGGTCACATGCTGTGTATCGATGTATAGCTGCCCATTTGCCACAAAGTCAATTTGTTTGCTTCACTGCAGGCAATGAAAGAAATGCTTTAGCACAAAGTGAACATAGAGCAACAAAGCTTACTGCTTGGTTTCAATTAAATTGTCAGGACACTCAGGCCAGACAATTGTTATACATTGACATTCCAAATCACTATGTATTCATAAATGGTGAATGGAGACAACGAAAAAAACATAAATATAAAATTATCCCAAGAATATATACCGTCAGTCCACGAGACATTGAACATCTCAGTTTAAGATTACTTCTTTTACATGCTCCCGGTGCACAAAGTTATAAAAATGTATGGACAGTGAGTGACATAGTTTATGATCCTTTCCAGTTAGCTGCAAGACATCAAAACTTTCTGGCAGATGATACATAACGGGAGAGATGTCTCGAGGAAGCAGCACTATGTCAAATGCCAAAGCAAATGAGAGAACAATTTCTTTTCATTTGCATCTTTTACAATGTACCTGATGCATTAACTTTGTGGAAAAATTTAAATTACATATGTGTGAAGATTTCTTGAAACGTTACAATGAGACCATTGCACAATTGAAAGCATTAATAGAAATACAGGAAATCTTTATTTTTCACGGATTAAATTGTGCCAATTTTAATCTGCCTGATCCAGGAATTATAGATGAAATGAACTTTGATGAGTATGACACTGATATTGAATACCAAAGAACACAAGAAAAAAATTGGAACTTTAAATGCATTGCAATAGGAAGCATTTAACGCCATCACAAATGCAATAGAAGATGACATGCTCAAAGAGCGTTAATTCTATCTGGATGGCCCTGGTGGATCAGGAAAACGTATCTATATAATTTGTTGATTAGTTGCATTCGAGCACAGGGTTGAATAGTGCTGCCATTTGCAACCACTGGAATTGCCGCACTTTTGTTAGAAGGTGGTAGAACTGTGCGTAGTGGATTTAAACTGGCAGTTCACATTTTGGAAACACCAGTGTCGGATATTCGAATGAATTCATTAAAAGCAAAAAAATTCACAAGAGTAAATTAATTATAATAGATGAGGCAACTATGATGTCATGTCATGCCCTGCAAAGTATTGATCGATTATTAAAAGAAGTTATGGCTAATGATTTGCCATTTGGTGGAAAGGTGATGTTGTTAGGAGGAGATTTTAGGCAAACATTACCTGTGGTGCCACATGGCAATCGTACTGACATTGTCAAAATGTGTATATTTACACACCTTGAATTAGAAATAAATATGAGATCTGGAGGCCAAAATCAATTCAATGATTGGCTCATTCAGATTAGAGAAGGAAAACAGCCAAAAATAAATAATTTACCTGATGTTGCTGTTAAAATTCCAACAGAAATGATTTCAAAAGAACCACTAATTTCGACAATCTTCCTCAATACCATCAATAATGAGGACATTGCAAGCAAAGTCATATTGACATCAAAAAATATAGATGCCTTGAATCTAAACAACAAAATATTAAAATTAATCAATACACCCCCCAAAAACTATTAAAGTGCAGATTCTGTTCTGGCTGATAACAAAGTGAAGCAAACTTTACTATGGAATTTATTAAATCTTTAAATCCCTCTGCAATGCCACCACATGTTTTGCAACTAAAAAAATGGGGGAAATGTCATGCTACTGAGAAATATGAATCCCAAAAAAGGACTTTGTAATGGGACCAGAATAATTGTGAAGGATTTAAAGGATCATTTTATACATGCAGAAATTATGAGTGGTATCCATAAAGGTGAGATTGATTTGGCTCCAAGTGAGAGTGGTTTGCCTTTTGTCCTTCAAAGGAGACAATTTCCCATTATCATGGCATTTGCCATGACCATCAATAAATCCCAAGGACAAACCTTTAAGTCTGTGGGTATTTTTTTTAAGGAACCTGTGTTTGCACATGGTCAACTATATGTTGCATTTACAAGATGCAATAATCCAGAGGAAATTAAAGTACATGTTGAAGAAAACCCAAGTCAGGGTGATTTATTGGAAGATGGATGCGTTTTTACCAAAAACATTGTGTACTATGAGGTGCTGTAAATATAGAGGACCGTGGTTTCATTTCAACAACAACATTTTATGTTACTCGGACTGACTTTAGAGGACCACTATTTCAATAAAAAACTCTATACAATGGCAAAAACCATAGAGAACAGTGGTTTTACTTCCAGGATAAAATTTTAGCTGTTTGGGACTCTTTATAGACGACCACTATTTCACATAGGAAACTCTATGTGCCATTTGCACAAAGTACAACAAAACAAAACCAAAACAGTAAACAGTGGTTATATCCCATAAACAAAATGAAAAGTCTGATGGAGTCTTTGTAAGGGAAACCACTTGGACGTATCAAAAAAAAAAATGCAATGTCTTCATATATAACAACATTGACAAAGGGACATTCTCTTATTTCAAAGAAGTTATACCACACCAAATATAGAGAACAGTGGTTTTATTTTGAGGACAAAATGTTATGTCACTCGGACTCTTTTTAGAGGACCACTATTTCACTAAGAAACTCTATGAAATGGCAAAAAACATAGAGAACAGTGGTTATACCCCGCGGATGAACTTTTATATCTGGCGGTCTACTTCGATTAGGAAACTCTATGTGCTATTTTCAACAACTACAACAATAAAAAAAAAGGAAAGTTAACAGATTGGAATGTGTTAGAAGTTACCTTTTTACATGATTGGCCCCACAAAACAATTAGGGGGCATTTTCCTGAAATTCAAGGTTAAATGTTATTGTTTTATGTTACGATTTCACATGGAAACATTGTATTTTCAAAGTTGTGGAAAGTTGGTTCATTGTATATTGCATATACTCAAGGATTTCTGTTACTACAAGTTTTACCATTTGTTAATACATTGAACTGTATAATTAAATACAGAGTATTGATTCGGGGAGTAATCTGATTGCCAGTTAATGGGGTCAGGAAGGAATTAATTTTTTTCCCTCTTTGATACAATTGGCCAAGTTTCAATGGGGGGTTTTATTGTTTGCCTTCCTCTGGATTCAATGCCAATTTAGTTTAACAAGAGTTTAAAAAAATGAATGTTACAAAGCATGTAATTGTTCTAATTAGTTATTTACAGAAAGTTTACATAGTCTTCTGTTATTCATGGATAACTATCAATTCAAAATGTTAGTATTGTTAAAAAAAATGGTTCAAGTTTGTTTAAAATACAAGTTGCATGTTACAAACGTTTATGTTATGGTTTACAATATGTATTCATGAAAACTTCAGACATTGTTATATTGGTATTCCATATATGACAATTAAAAGAGTTAACATTGAAAAATATATATATATATACCTGTTGGTGAAATACATGTTGAAAGTTAAAAAAATAAAAAGGTTTATTCAAAAGTTTGTATTTCTTTGTAGATAAAAAAAAGGTTAAGAATGTCAGAGACTCATATTGTGTGGCAAACAGTTTTCACAGCATTAACATTTTATTGACCGTCATTTTTTGACTGGCAAGTCGCTAGTTATAATATAATCAACTGCATCTCTATAACATTCTATGCATAAGCTACAGACTGTTTCAACCCATCCAAGTGTCCATCAGGATTTATGAATGGGTTGCCTGTTAAGAGATGTTGTAGTATATTCTTTACTGCAAAATGTGTTACAATAAAATAAGGTATTCAAAACAAAAGAATAGAATTAGGGCTTGTGAATCCATTCCATACATATGGATTTTTGATTGATACAACAGACTTAAAAATAGTTTGCAGCATCTGGACACTGCCCGAAAATTAAATTGCATTGTCCTGTGATTTACATCAGTCCTACTGCAGCATTAAGAAATTGTCTTGTAATATAGGGCCTTGTGATATTAATAATGTTCACCGTGCAAGGTAATGTATATTGTAAATCAATCTCACCTTATTATCAGCACTCAATCCAATAGATTAAGTCACCTCTTTGGTATAATGACATCTCCACTCTTGAATTGCAATGCAGTCATCTGAATATGGCCAAAAGCTCAAAGATCAAATGAGAGAAACTATTCATCTACGAGTATCAACATTGTTTCTTTCTTTCTTTCTTTTCTCATATTATGATTACCAATATTGGTTTGTTGATCTTCTTTGGACTCTATCAGTGCACTCTGTTTTTGGATTTTAGTCAATTTACTCAATTTTTAGTCGATTTACTAAATTTTCAAAAATGTTCAAAGTGAGAAAAAAATGTTCCCATGCAAATAAATATGTGTTTATATTGTATTTTCCTTGGGGGTACAGACCCCACATTTAACAGTTTTCCGAAAATGCAAATTATCAGCCTTATTAAATTGCGATTCGGCCAATTAAATAGGGCTCTATCTAAGCACAAAGCATACTTTTTTTTTACAGAAGTTTTTAGTTAATGAAGACCTTGCTTTTGGATAGAAGTTCACTAACTAAAAACTTCTGTAAACAAAATGCTTTTTGCCTATATAGAGCCCTTTTCAATTGGCCAAATCACAATTTAAAAAGGCTGTAAGGGTCAGTTTCATAACCTGCAGCTTTTACCTTCCAGATCTGTCTGGGCCAGAATTCAACTCACTGCAGTTATGACAATATTACAATTTTTAATGTATTACAAGAATCAGTTATCATGGAGTATTCTTAGAAAATGACTTTGGAACAAATTTCAAAATAACACTTTATGATTTATTACACATGTTTTATGACTTTCACAGCTAACAACAATTTCCAAGGAACTCAAATAAGATGCAAAGAAAAAGGTACATTGAATATTTTGTCAAAATTATAAAAAACGAGTAAACAGAGCTTTAATTGGCACCCTCAAACTTCAGAAGACAGGCAAGGCAAGGAAAGGAAAAGGAAAACATACCCACTCATCAAAAACACAAAGGAAGCAAAGGTTACATTTCTAACTTTACAATTGCTCTCCTCTCCTGGCTCTTTGAATGGTCAAATTGCAGCTGTAAATGTATTTTAGCTAAGTACTTTGCTCTAAGTATACCATATAACAAGGTGCCTGCATGAAACAAAAAAATAGAGGACCTAAAACACAAAAGTTTAATCATTTCCATTAGTTTAGCCCGAACATGGTCTTTTTTAAACACATTATTAATAAAATAGTTACATAATAAATAAACTGATTGCAAGCTGTATAGGAAAAAAGGTAACATTGTACCTGTAATTTCAATCAAATGTACAGTACAATGTGTAGAGGGCTAAATGAAACTAAATTGCGCCAGTGATTAGTTTTAGCATGATGGTGAGCAATAGTTTTCAAAAAGACCTGCATTTATAGAGTGCACACATATTATTATGATTAAACTGTATGTAATATAAAGGGCTCTACTGATGAGGCACACATAAAGAATAAATAAGTCATCTGTGGTAAGCGTGTAGTTTCTTATTTATGAAGTTATTATATTATGACATCTGCTACATTTAATATTTTATAGTGCATTTATTTATGAATATATCCATGCTTACGCCTTTACATTTTGTATGTATGCCATTTAAACATCATACTTTTAATGATTAATGACTTCATTGCATTCAAACATTAAAAATGGGGGTGAATGGTGCGGCTGAGGTGGGCATGTGGCTGATTGGGATGAATGGTGCTGCCGAGGGGGGCCTGGGGGTGTTTTACAAGAACATTTAGTTTTATATATATATATATATATATATATATATATATATATATATATATATATATATATATGTTGTAACAGGGCCGGCCTTTGGCTACTGTTGCTCCTGTGATTTTCCCATAAACCACTGAGTCCGATACACTTTTATCTTTGCTTTAATCAAGGCTTTCAAAAACAAACAATGGCTTAACTTCAGCATAAAAGAAACATCTACAGAAACGGGCTTGCTAATTTTCAGGAACACTCTGACTAGCCCTGAGACAGCTTCTCGGTCTGCAGGTAAAACAGTACCCTTTCACACAGAGGGGTGGTACCTTTAAGTCCAGTCTCTTTCAGCTTCTCAGCTGCAATGGATCCTCTGCAGGTCCTTTCCTCTTGCAGTAAACAGTCGCTCTTGTAACTTTGTTGCAGTCACGCAGACTGATTCTCTAATGGCAGCTTTCAATGCTGCTCTGGAACCCACACTGTAAGTCCAGCCAGGTCCTGGTCAGGAGCTCTGCCTCTTTCTCCTCTCAGGTCACGCTTAACACTCTGTGTCTCTTGTTAGTATGCTGGATTTACACTCCAGGCAATCCTCACTCACTTGCCAGTGTCTCAGTCTTTCAATCAGTATTATAAGCAGTCTTCCTGACTGTCTTACTTCAGAGCTTATATCAGCTCCGCTCTCAGGATCCAGTCTTCCTGACTGTCGCACAGCTTCTCCCATAGACTGCAGCTCCACACAGACTCCTCACAGCACTTAGGCCAGAGCCTAATCAACCACCCCCTGCTGAGTGCTCAGTAGTCCTTTTAAGGCAGAATGTAGCTGGGCTTAATTTGCCTGTTGTAGGAGGCTTAACTCTTTCACCTCCCAGGAGAGAAGTCTTGACCAGCTCTCTTCTGACCCCTGGTGGCACTCCATCACAATATATATATATATATATATATATATATATATATATATATATATATGTATTTATTTATATATGTGTGTGTACATATATGTGGTCAAAAATGTTTGCCCACCTCCCTGCTCTGCCACTGTTACTACTCATTGGTTGACAGGGGCAAGCCAGAAGATCAGTTACACATTTGAATCCGTTTTTTGGAAGCATCACTTGAAAAAAGAAAACCCACAGTGGTACATCAGGAAATACCTCTTTCAGATGCAGCAAGGAAAAAACTGCTTTCAATGTTCCTTTAACACAGGTATTCTCTGTCCAAGGTTTCCCGGAGCATCTTAACCTTATTTGTCTTTACATGAAGTTGCCATGTCTAGAAACTTGAAGTGGCATCTACTCCCTCCCGGGAAAGTCTAATTTGCTGAGGAAATATAAATTTAAATTCCACTCACCAATTTCAAAAAGCAACTTTGTGCATTGCTTTCCCACCTTTATGTTGTTAAATTGTATTAGCAACATTAACAGATGTTAGAATAACAACACTTGATAGCACTTGTTTTCACACGTAGAGTTTGCTTAATATTTTTGCAAATCCGTTATATGAGTCTTGGAAATCCTGACTTGAGTAAATTCACTAAACCATAATACATTTGTTCAATGTTTTTAATTTATAATTTTTTATTTTATTTGGAGTAATTAGCACATATGTTCTAATTAAAATATTTGAAAACAGATCACAGGTCAGATAAACTTTTTACATACTCTAAGCCAGTGATGGCCAACTCAAATTTACAAATTTGTGAAGTGATTGCTAGGATTGGCGAATGAGAGTCACCTGGCTCCCTTTTTCCTAAAATGTATTCAGTAGTGGAGCTGGTAAATGGAGGATCGTGTGTGTAATATAGCGGGTATATGCTTAAAGGAAGCCATATTTAAAATGGTTTTAGATTGCAAGAGAAAAGCCTTTGTGGGCACATTTGAAAGTCCCTGCCCAGGCTCCCAGAACGTGGTGTAATAACTGTATTTCTCAGAAATTCTGAGCATAAGTTTTTCAACTTGTTTTAGACATTCAAATGAGAACACAAATGTACTATTTATTTACTGTACTACTGTATGGTGAAGGCTTCTATCACTCTTTGCCCACTATAAATTTAATTATTGTTGTGGTAAACTACCTCCTCATAAAATATACTACACAGGCTAAGACTCAACCCCTCGCTGATGAGAGGCAGTAACCTTGAAACAACTGTCCGTGTGTAGGATTCCTGCCTTGTGTATAATCCATCCTGAGCTTTGCCCAAAACTGTGTAATACAGCAGGCAAAAGCTTAAAGGAAGCCATGTTTAAATGGTTATGGATTACAAGAGCAAAGCCCTTGTGAGCAAATTTGCATGTCCCTGCCCAGGCTCCCAGAATGCAGTGTAGTAACTGTATTTCTAGGAATTCTGAGCAGGAAACAGCTTTTTTTAACTTCAAATGTTTACGCAAATATACTATATATATATATATATATATATATATATGTTAGATAACCTTTGGATGGTCAGAAAACATAATGATAATAATGATAATAATAATAATAATAATAATAATAATAATAATATGTCCTTCTCCCCTAAGAAATTTAGAGAATCACATTATTCCAAATAGCAGAGAGTTCAGACCCTGGAGCTTTGCACCTAGTACACCAGCAGTAGCTCCGCAACTGGGTTTAATCTAATAGTGATAGGAGAGTGGGAATATTACTTTTACTTTGAAAGTCTCTTGTGTCTTGCTCGATTTACACACTAATAACTGGTTGATATTATAACATTTGGTTAGTTAGTTCTAAGAGATCCATTATAGTTCAAGAGGATACCTTGGCCCCTATTAAATTGAGCAATTGTTGTTTACTGGAGTCCGTAATGTAGCCCGTAAACTAATTTGCTATTCAATTGGCGTCTTTTAGCTACCCGCAAACGATCTAGGGGTTGCAGGCTGAAAATCCCTGCGGTTGTCAAAATTGTAACTTACAATGCATCTAAGCCTTTGAATTTCAAGTCTGCAAAAGTTACAATCACTAAAATCGCAAATCGCTATTCAATTGCTACGATTCCTCAAGCCTGCAAATATTTTTACACCCGTAAATGGCAAATGTAGAAGAAAATCCTACGGGTATCAGATAGGACTCACAAGGGGGTTAAACACCTGTCCGTAGCACTGTAAATGCAAATAAAAAAATAATTACTGCACTTTTAAAGATGGGGAAAGTGATGAAAGCCATTAGAATTAATTGCACAACAGTCTCAAGCTCGCAAATCTGCAAAATATTTTTTTTATTTTTATGTTTTGTTTCGGTATCATATCAATCTCGGGAATCAATAAGTTAATACATATCAGGCCAGGCACATGGACTAAAACAGTATCACCATTCATTTTTAATATTTTGTACATTGCCAAATTGCGGGTCTGATCGCATATGGGACCTCTAAACGATAATTGATTAAAGTGTATCCTCCATGTTTTACTGACGTATTGATGACGGGTCTCATTTACTATTGGCTGTTTCTAAACTGGTAGTTACAGCCTTGCTTAATTGATAATGATCACGCTCAGAAATGCCCCATATGAGTGCATGGTTTACTGTTTTGGCCATAAATTCTGGGCTTGTTCAATTTAATCGCTCTGCAATTGTAGCAAATTTCAAGCCTTCAGACATTTGGCCTGCATAACGTAATCTGCGGTCTTACAATTGAATAAGGCATCATTTGTTTGTGAAACTACCAGCTTTTTAAGCAAAGAGCCATCAACATAAAAAGGAGTGTATACTTGGCTGCCAGCTCTGTTGTTTTGGTAATCATTTATGGTTTTAACTACACTTTTCCAACTTCAACTTCCAGTAGACCTCAAGAGAGCTATAACACTGAAACTGTTTTTAGGAAAAGACTACAGCAGGAATGTTTACCCTGAAGAAGTTCATACTTAAAGGGCCACTGCAATTAAAAAGGAAAATGTACCAAGCTAACAATATCAGCAGCTGTTTAGGCCACAGAGATAAAGCATTGTTTGGAAAAATCTAACATTTTTAACACCCTGTTTATGGGTAATGTTTGTTATTTTACATCCTAAGAGCTGGATGGTGTGTGAATATGTTTGTAGTTATATGAATTGAAATTGGCACCACATCGCTTTCTCCTCACTGGTGTCACTCCTCACTTTTATTTAAAGAAAAGAAGGTTGAGCCAATTATACATTCCAAGATTGACACAATATAGAAGCAATTAAAATTATGTTGGTTAAGCCTTCATTTTCCATTAGTTTTTTGTTTATAAATTTCCATAAGACATTTCTAAATTAATCAGCAAAGGTTTTAATATAGATTATCATCAGTGGGAGTATGAATTAGGCATAATGCAGCACAGTGATGGCAACAGTAAATCCAATGTACATTTTTTGGGTAAGAGTAAAATATATCAATTGACTGAGCACCTTTCTCAGTTTTTTAAATTTCTTTTTGCAATGTTTTTAATCTTTTCAGCATTTCTTTAACAATAATGTGATTTGACATAGCAATCTTTGCACCACCACTTATTCTGGAAAAAAAGAAAAACTTATGAAATGCAATCCATGCCCGTAAAAGTGCACAATTTCTATGACTAGTACTGTATTGTTTTCAGATCATTAAAGCCATACCAACTTCTTTATACCTTCCTCACATCTTCCACATTAAGAGCCCCTTTAAATTCCAGCCTCGTAGATACGTGGTTGGAACTTAAGCCCTACGTGCTGCAAATTTTGAAAAGTCACAACTCTATTAAATTAGCCCTGCTGCGAGCAACGTGTGAGCTACGCAGCAGGGCCGTCTGTGTCAAACAAAAACTGTGCATGAGGAGTGACAGACTGCGAGATGATCTCACAGGCTCCCCCACCTCATAACTTGCCACGGGGGTCCTGAACGGGACCTCCATGGCAGTTCTACATACAAGCCCTGCCATGGGGGGTACTCCAAGTACCCCCCCCGGAACCTAAAATTAACCCCCCTCAATGCTGGAGGTCCCCATCGGGACACCCGAAGTGACCCCACATTAACCCCTTGTAGCGGGGGTCCCTGATCCGTATAGATCAGGCCCCCGCAGCATTTCAAAAATTCAAATTCACCTCCACAGCTCCTTAAAGGTCTCGCGGCACACCATTAGCCAATCCTGGCCGGGCCACCTAACATTAACCCACCTCTATGCTGGGGGTCCCCATCAGGAGCCCCAAAGTGTCCCCACAATTACCAATTGCAGCAGGGGTAGGTAGTGTTAGGTAGGTAAGGGTTAATTGGTTAGGGTAGAGGGGGGTTAGTTTAGATTTAGTGGTTTATCGGGGGAGAATAGTGTAGTGTAGTGTTTGTGCTTATAGCACTTATGGGGTTAGTCTTCTCATTGTCCTATGAGGGTCTTCATAGACCCTTATGGAACTGATTGGCTTAAATAGAGACTTACACGTATATGCTTTAGAGTCCTTTGCAGGCCCTTTTTTGTGCCCGTAGTGCTTCTTCAGAGGTGCGAGTTTCACCTCATATATTTATGGCTGCGTATTACTATGTAGCTCTCCTGGAGCCTATTCTCTGCCATTTTTGGGTGTCATCTCGCAAAGGAGGCTGCGAGGGACATATTGAGGAAGTGGTGCTCGCAAACAGCAAAAAAATGTCTTTTGCAAGGACCGAGGGAACTATGAGGGCTAATTTAATGAGGCTGTAAGTCTGTGGAGCAATTCTTTTGACATATTTTTGTTTCATGGTGAACTTGAAGAGGAAATATATATTTTTTTACTTCAAACCCTTTCTTTTCTTCTTGTTCAGTTTGTTTGTATAGTATTGGAAAACATATTTATTATTATTTATTATTTATTTGGTTTTATAGAATAAAAAAAGAAAGAGCATTCCATTGCTTGTTAGCAGCTATGTCTTTTTATTGTTTTATCCCTGTAATGTTGACATTTGTGATTTCTGCAGTATTACTATTTTATTTAATCATGCTTGAATTTTTTTCAACCTGTCAATGTATATTTAGCTGAGAAATCAGACATTTCTTCAGGAAAATTGGAAAGCTAATATTTTTATCTAAATGTCCTTTTCTGGAACTAAATATGTGTCTATATATATATATTGATGTTTAGTGTTTAGTGTATAAAATAAGCATCCTGAGTTTATTTATGAACTAGTAATGAAGAACCTTTTCAACAAAGCAACTTAAAGCAATCACCTTGACCGCTCTGTGAGCAAATACAGTATATTTAGAGACCTTTATAGATGGCTTAGGGCCTCATTCAATTGAGATTTGACCAATTGAATAGTGCTCTAAATAAGCACATAGCATATTTTTTTTAAATAAGTTTTTTGTTAGTGAAAACCTTGCTTTTGGATAGATGTTTACTAACTAAAAATGTCTTTAAAAAGAATATGTTATGTGTTTATTTTGACCCCTATTCAATTGGCCAAATTGCAATTGAATGAGGGCTTTAGAGTTTACTTTTGATGGTTGTATGCATTATGGGATGGAGTGGCAGAACTGGTCCCTTTCTTCAAAGACGTTGCTCCACCATCTGGACACATTGACTGGAATTGCCCTGTTGGCATCAGTTGGTTAATATTGCCTATGGTATGATTGTAACATAAATTGCCTATGTATATAATGTTAAGTATGAAAATTACCATATTATGTTTGGTATCAAAATTACAGGTTTTCCCCGTGGAATATAATAAAGCATATTGCCTGAATCCTTGGGTAATTGGGCCAGAGTTATGGGTTAGCATGTTGATAGGGTTTGGGAGGGCTTCAGAAAAGGTCCAGCAGACTCCTAGGAGCCCTGGTAATTCAAATAAGTGGAGGATGAGGAAGATCTAATTATCAGTTATTGTTCCCTTTTGGCATTTAGAGCCCAATTCAATTGAGCAATTGTAAGTTACTGGAGCCCGTAAGTGAGGCCGTAAGTTAATTTGCTACTCAATTGGCGTTTTTTTGCAAGTTAAAAACGCTTACGTGTTATGGGCTTGAAAACTTTGTGGTGGTTAAACCCGGAACTTACAGCCGCCCAAAGCCTTTGATCTTTCACGTCCACAAGAGATCCTATTTGTCACCCTCTTGTATCACACCTAAACCCTTAGATTGTAAGTTTGCGAGTTTTCAATTGTGTGTCCGTGTCTTGGAAACAAGCACTATGTACATTTGATTATATGCTCAAAAACAGGGCCCTCCATTCTTTAAGGTGTTAAGTTTGTTTTTGCCATGTACTAACAGGGGGTACAGCGCTACGGAATATGTTGGCGCGATATAAATAAAGATAATAATAATAATAATAATTTTGCTAAAATCACAAATCGCTATTCAATTGCTACAATTCCCCAAGCCTGTATACTGCGAGATCAGGGCTTCTAATTGAATTGGGCTCTTAGTTAGCATCACTTTAAGAGCTTGCCAAATAGTGACACTACTTTGTTAATTACCTCTTCTCAGGAAATAGTATACCCAGATAGCAACAAGGGGTTGCTAAAGAGATTGTCTTATTATAACACTGCATTTGTGGTATACTATAGAACCCCTCTTTAATGTTCATAAAGGAATATGAGTATGGATCATGAAAGCCTCTTCGATAGGATATTCAGCCATAATCTGAAAATGGTTTGCTTATGGGTATCTTAATATCCTGTTTTTGATCAGCTATGATGGCATGGATAGGGTTAAAAAGTGTGCTAAATTATTTTTTGCAATTGTCTCCCCATGTTTTTAATAACTTGTCCAAAGTGCTAACAATCTTGGAATATTTGTTTTTACCAAGGATTATGTTTTTGTGTCAGTAACTCTGCTATTCTTCTATTGGTTCTGGTGGTACCTTGGACCTGTTTGGTGGCAAGTCTTGGTCTGGGTTTATTACTGCTTGCAGGGATATCTACAATAACCCACATGAACTGCTGGGTAGGTCAATTGTGCAAGCCCAATTGAAGAAGTGGGTCATGCCAGTGTCCATTAAATATTTCCGAGGTCCAGCAGGTGTCATAGTATTCTATTCTAAGATAAACACCAGAATCCAACTATTGGCTTCATTACTTGTCTCCCAAAAGGAATCTTGCTAAGGAATGTAGGGTGCTATGTAGCTATAGCATTCTGCCTGCAACAAATTCTTACAAGTAAACCCTTATCAGTGATCACTACGTATGAACTGTTCGCGTCTTCTATTGGAGAATTTACTGAAGGGGCTAATACATGGCTCCCGTTAAGAGTTACTGAACATCATATGTGCTCTTGTAATTCTCTGTATGTGTTGACAGTGAGACAATCCTTATGTGTATAAATTCAACCTTCCACAACACCAGTTCCTTCCTAAGAGCTATTACATTATATGTAGCAGCTCTAACTATATTAAAAACAATATCCTTCTTGCTGGAGACAATAATTTGAAATAATAATAAAAGTCCAGGGAGAGATTTTGGACTGGCTTAACCATTATCCCCATGGGACCTCTAATTATAACCATGGGGGTCCCTGTGGACATCTAAGATAAACCCCTATAGCATGAGGGTTCAAATGAATCATGTCTGGGGATCATCAAAGGAAGGGTAATGTAAAATTTAGTGTATAAGTATTTAACCCAACATGTGTAAATGTTTTTATTTTTTGACAAATGCTTTTTTTTATTTTCAATAACATTTTTATTTTATATAATGGGGTTCCATAGGGACCACCATGATGTAGGTGTCATTGTGGTCCACAGGGACCCCCAAAGTTGAATGTTTGGCACGTGCAATGGAGTCTGTAAGGGTAGCTGGCCACATTAATATTTATTATTAAATTCATCCCATGCCATAAGAAGGGGTATATATTAAAAAATAAATAGATAGACAGACAAATAGATAGATAGATAGATAGATAGATAGAACTATTCTTGGTCAATCTTGATGAAGCAAATAATTTGCATTGATTTCAACATTCAGCTTCTCTGTAGATACTGTCACAAAGTCAGGCGGACCCACGGATACATTATAGAATGAAGATATGTCAGCACTAGGCTGATCAGGTCTATTAGTCCAGTGCTGACAGAGTTAAAGCAATTATCTGCACCTGAAGCAGCAAGCAGACTATTTAAATCCCCAGGAACTAACAGCCAGGTGATGAAGTCTGGGGGAAAGTAAGAGGACAGACACAGGAAGTATGGGTGCTGGAATCAGAGAGAGAGAGAGAGAGAGAGAGAGACAAACCAAGGAAGCTGCTATTGGAAACATGTCCAATCTGCTAAGGACCTGCGCTGCAGACTAAAGCCAACTGTGAGGCTGACTACATTACTGCAAGGTCAGACACTCCTTTTGTTTTCTTTATTACCCCCAGGGAAGATACTGTTGTGCTTAACTAGACTTTATATTTTGGAGTACACTTGGTACTCCTTACAAGGGTCCCTGGGGGTGGGTACTTGGAGAGAATTGTGGTCGGGAACCTGGCCACAAGGTGGCACTATACCACATATCAGAGACCATTTGTACCCTGGCCACAAGGTGGCACTATACCACATATCAAAGACCATTTGTATCCTGGCCACAAGGTGGCACTATACCATATAGCAGAGACTGTGTGTATCCTGGCCCCAAGGCGGCACTATACAAGGTGGCGATACTAACACTACAAAATTCAAGAGACTGTTGTGCGTGTTCTCCAAAGAGACACGAGACGAAAAGGCACAAGACGAAAAGGCAAATCCTGCTATTCTCCACTGGAAGTAGTACAACAGGATTCATTTTTGTGAATTATATTTCTCTGCAGCAGAGAAGCTGCTTGGGTGTAGTCAGGGTGTTCATGAATGTCTAGTAATAATGTTTACGTAGAGTTTTATTTTCTTTTTCTTAAAGTTAATTACTACATCTGTACCCCTGTTTATGAGCCCTATAATAAACAAGTCTCCTGCATCATAAGACTATATGTTGCTGAACCTTTTGTAAAAAATAACTGTGGTAAACAGCCATTCTTGTCACAGTACATTTGAGTATTTAGTTGAAATATTTTTCACAGTTTTAGATTCAGCATCTAGAGCAAAAGTGATCATATCTTATTATTTCCGCAGTGAAGGTGACCTCTTCAGCTGCTATCAATCTTACCATATTGAGTTCCTTTCTACTAAAGAAAGATGTCATTGTTTGGCTTGGCAATACTTGGCATAAGTAGCTACCTTATGTTTGATGGTACTGTAATGTCTGACCTCTCACCATGTGAAATTATAAACAATGCCAGAGATAATTACTCATCCTAATCAACTTGAATATAGTCTTGGAAAAAAAAATATGAACTTTTAAAAATATCAGTAATTTTTTAAAGTATCAAATAAGTTATATTTCCTATTAATTCATTTATGTTAAACAGATAATAACTAATTTAAACAATATTAATTATAAACAATATTAATTAACTAGCGGCAGGTAATGTTCTTTGCGTGCAAAATTAATTTTGTTGGTGTTTTAAGATCCTGGTTGTTTGTGTGCTATGAGCAGCATTGGTGTTTTTTTTGGTATGGCAATGAATAATTAATAAAATAAGAAATTAATAAACTTTACCTATTGTGAAGTAATATATGCAGGAAGCATTGTGTTGAAGAGCTGGCAATCTGTTTTCATGTTGCTGCAGCATCAGTGCTGTGGAGCTACTGTGTAAGCGTCATGAATGTGTGCAGTGTGTAGTGTAATAGTGTTACGGATTGTATAAGTTAGTGTTCTAAAATGGTGCCTAATGTGTGGTATGCGGCTGTGGCTGATTTAGCGTCCTTGTTTTCGGATGTCGTCCGACTTTTTCAGAAAATCCGTAGGTGTTTGGTGGTGTTTTGTGTGTTTAGGGTCATTTAGCCTAGTTTTCTTTTGTTTGGCGGCCATTTTCGGGTGTCTAAACTCCAAAATTTGGACTTAAATCGAGGTGTAACTTCACTTGCAGAGGTCCTGGGTGCCCCCACTTGCTGTTGGTGTTTTATGTGTTTGTTTGTGTGTATTTATTGTGTTTCTAATATTTTTTGGGTTGCGCAGGTTGCGTCCTTGTTTTCAGATCTCGTACGCCTTTTTCGGAAAATCCGTAGGTGTTTGGTGGTGTTTTCTGTCTTTAGAGTGCTGTAGCCTCATTTTCATTTTTTTCAGCTGCCATTTTTTCTCTCGCTTAGGGGATTTTCGGGTGTCTAAACTCTTTTATTTGGAGTTAAATTGAGGTGTTACTCCAGTTTTCGAAGTCCTGGGTGCCGCCCCTTGCTGTAGGTAAGCTTTGTATGTATTTGTTGTGTGTATTTACTGTGTTTTTCATGTGTTCATGTGCGCTGGTTCCGGGTGTTTTTTGCGAGGTCATAATGGGTTGTAACGCGTCTCGTATTTTGGTTTCCTAACTCTGTAAATTTTGCGAGGTCCGCAGTTGCTGACAAGGAGCGCCTTCTCCGCTCCTTGCCAGCAACAGATATGACATAAATGAAGAGATAAAATGAAAATATAACACCTTGCAATATATCTCTACCAAATGAACATTTATAGGTAAATGTAAAGTATTGATGCAACCCTTCGCTGAAGCCATCGGGATGGCAGAAGACATTGAATGTATAGTGATTGAAGGAGTCTTAAAAAATCATGCTCTTTGCAGATGATGTTGGTTTGGCAGTTTCCAATCCAATTATATCTCGTGAACATGTACAGAACTTGATCAAGTTATTTGGAAATATATCATACTACAAAGTCAATATGGCTAAGACAGAAGCATCCACATTAAAAATAGTGGTGAAATAATAACCATAAAGAACTTACAGTGCCTTGCAAAAGTATTCACCCCATTTGACTTTTTTTTAACAATTTTGTTACATTACAGCCTTAAATTCAATACTTTGTTAATCTGAATTTTATGTGATGGATCAGAACACATTAGTCTAAGTTGGTGAAGTGAAATGAGAAAAATATATACATAAAACTATTTTAAAGAAAAAGAAAACAGAAAATTGACATGTGCGTATGTATTCACTCCCTATGTTATGAAGCCCATAAAAAGCTCTGGTGCAACCAATTACCTTCAGAAGCTACATGATTAGTGAAATGATGTCCACCTGTGTGCAATCTAAGTGTCACATGATCTGTCATTACATATATACACCTTTTTTGAAAGGCCCCAGAGGCTGCAACACCTAAGCAAGAGGCACCACTAACTAAACACTGCCATGAAGACCAAGGAACTCTCAAAACAAGTAAGGGATGATGTTGTTGAGAAGTACAAGTCAGGGTTAAGTTATAAAAAAAATATGCAAATCTTTGATGATTCCCAGAAGCACCATCAAATTTATCATAACCAAATGGAAAGAACATGGCATAACCGCAAACCTGCCAAGAGAGGGCTGCCCACCAAAACTCACGGACCGGGCAAGGACGGCATTAATCAGAGAGGCAGCAGAGACCTTAGGTAACACTGGAGGAGCTGCAGAGTTCCACAGCAGAGACTGGAGTATCTGTACATAGGACGACAATAAGCCGTACGCTCCATAGAGTTTAGGCTTTATGGCAGAGTGGCCAGAAGAAAGCCATTACTTTCAGCAAAAAACAAAATGGCACGTTTTGCGTTTGTGAAAAGGCATGTGGGAGACTCCCAAAATGTATGGAGGAAGGTGCTCTGGTCTGATGAGACTAAAATTTTAATTTTCGTCCATCAAAGAAAACTCTATGTCTTGCGCCAATCCAACACATCACATCCCCCCCAAAAAACCATCCCCACAATGAAACATGGTGGTGGCAGCATCATGCTGTGGGGATGTTTTTCAGCAGCCGGGACTGGGAAACTGGTCAGAGTTGAGGGAAAGATGGATGGTGCTTAATAAAAGGGATATTCTTGAGCAAAACCTGTACCACTCTGTGCGTGATTTGAGGTTTGGACGGAGGTTCACCTTCCAGCAGGACAATGACCCCAAACACTGCTAAAGCAAAACTTGAGTGGTTTAAGGTGGAACATGTAAATGTGTTGGAATGGCCTAGTCAAAGCCCAGACCTCAATTCAATAGAAAATCTGTGGTCAGACTTAAAGATTGCTGTTCACATGCGCAAACCATCCAACTTGAAGGAGCTGGAGCAGTTTTGCAAGGAGGAATGGGCAAAAAACCCAGTGGTAAGATGTGACAAGCTCATAAGGCTTATCCAAAGTGACTTGGAGCTGTGATTGCCGCAAAAGTTGGTTCTACAAAGTATTAACTTTAGGGGTGTAAATAGATATGCACATCAACTTTCCGTTATTTTGTCCTTTTTGTTGTTTGCTTCACAATAAAAAAAAACATCTTCAAAGTTGTGGGCATGTTCTGTAAATTAAATGATTCAAATCCTCAAACAATCCTTGTTAATTACAGGTTGTTAGGTAACAAAACACGAAAAATGCCAAGGGGGGTAAATATTTTTGCAAGGCCCTGTATGTGAGGCCACTTGGAATTCTAATAATATTACTTATTTGGGAACTGTCTTCCCACGTGATGTGGGTGAACTGACTCGGTTAAACGTTCTTAAATTATATGATAAACTGGAAAGACTTTTGGCAGAATGGAAAAATATAGCTTTGTCTTGGCTTGACAGAGTAGCCGCCATAAAGATGTCTATTTTGCCAAAGATAAACTATATATTTAG
Source organism: Discoglossus pictus (assembly GCA_027410445.1). NCBI lineage: Eukaryota > Metazoa > Chordata > Amphibia > Anura > Alytidae > Discoglossus > Discoglossus pictus. The sequence continues at coordinate 43,032,922 of CM050167.1, read as the reverse complement.
ATGCTTGCCATTGGAAGTTCCAAACTATATTATAAAGAGATGTCAATCATTAATAGATATATCTATAAAGGTAAGAAACTAAGACTTAAATTAGCAACAGTTAAACAAAGTTTTTCTAGAGCTGGAATTGGATCACCTCTATTAAAGATTACTATATAGCAGTGATGCTGTCCCACTTTATTAATTGGTCTTCACAATCTAATAAAGCAAGTTGGTTACAAATAGAAAAAGCATTAGCACCTAATGAAGACATTGAATATTGGCTATGGCAAGATAAAAGTATTATGGGCACTGTTAAAAATCCGCTATATGTGATTGAAAGAGGATTTAGATGTGGTTTAAGTGGAAATCGAAACTAGATTTAATTATATTTCCTTCAGCTAGTACACAGTTAAAATGGTTGCGCAAGAAGCTTGGTTTAACATATTTGGATGAGTGGACGACATGGAATATTTTCAATTTAGGAGACCTGTATGATAATACTGAGTTTAAAACTGATAATCTGAGTATAGAATTTGGTCTTCTAAGAGGGAAATGGTTGGAATATGAAACCCTAAAGAAAATAATCCATAAATCCAAATATAGGTTCCGCGGAAATAGAGAACCCTCTCTATTTGAATTGTTAGCCTCATTAAATGATGGCAAACATTTTATATCAAAATGTTATAAGGTTCTAAAAATAGAAAATGACCTAGTGAAAACACGGGAAATGGGAAAAATTGTAAAATTAGTTTTATTTAAATTTGCCACCAGAAAAATGGTTTAAAGCATTTGGGCTTACTCAAAAGTACCAGGCATTTATAGAGGTTTATTTTAAAGCCATTCAGAGATGGTAAATGATTCCCTCTAAAATAGTATTAATAATGAAAGATATTGAATCTGATAGATGTTGGTGTCTCTGTGATAAAAAAGGATCCAATATCTGGTGGGAATGTTATATAGTGTAGAGAATTTGGTCATTAAGTTTTGATTATATCTCAAAGATTTTGGAAAAGACTATTAATATTTCCCCGGAGATAGCTTTCTTCCATTTGTTTCCAGATAAATTCCAAATTTCCCTTGAGTTGTCAATAATTGTTTGAATTATGATTTGTTTTTTGTTTGGTTATGTTTGTGACTGATATGCTGTACTATGATTGTTATTGTTTGATTGTAATTGTTTAAAAAAATCTATATTTTTTTTATATATCATACAAGCAAAGAAAACAAATAAAAAAATAGAAAAATGTAGAAAGTCTAATATCTCCTAAATGCAATGATACTCAATATGTACAGGTCTAGTCTAAGTGTGTGTGACATCTTTCGTCTGTTTCTAAATGATGGAGTGCAATAGCAGCCTAGGGTCACTACAGCATGTAGTATAGGGGGGCAGACTCAGAATCAGAATCAATATACAGTTCAGAAATTGGGAGTGACAACATGAAAGACAGTTCCAAAAATAAGAAAGAAGAAGAAAATAAGGCACCAGAATCAAGAAGAGTCTAGGAAACAAAGCCAAGGTACTCTGCCACAGAGTAGAATATTCAGAACAATGTTAAGGGTCAGGTACTACAGGATAGAGCAATGCTTGGGTGCCAATAAGTAGTTTAGTCCAGGAAACAATCCAAAGTTCACAAAAAATATCAAAATGCTTAGATGGAGCGCATTTCAGTACAACTGAGCACAACATTTGAGGTAGAATAGATCTTTCATTAATTCTCCAAAATGGGTCAATGCTTGGTTCTTGCAATATTAATCTGGCTACTTTTTACTTGATTAAAAAAATACTTTATTTTATTATTTTTTTTCTCAAGAAAATGTTTGTTGCATTGTATTACAATACATATATTAGAGCTTTCGCAAGTCTTTAAAAACATCTATTCAAAACAAACAAGATGTATGGTAATACATACTTTGTGCTAGGGACAGATAGTCCAACATTCCACACCAAATCAGACTGAAAAAAATCTTGTCACGGAGTAGTAACAGATTCAGATGGGTGATGACCATAAATAGCAAATATCTCCGTTGAAAGAAAATGCAGTTACACAATCTGTTAAAGCAAGATACATTTTTTCTGTTTACTCTATATATACATATGTGTAATATTTGGCTTCACTATAATGCTTCATGCTAGACATCGGATGGTTCTTTTCCTGTCTTACTTTGCTACCATGAAACATCTGTGTCCAAATTGTAGCATTTTAGCCAGCGTCCCCATATATCAGGAAATTGTTTCTTGGCCTAGTAAAGCAAAATATGTTTTTCCATGTGAAAACTTTGTAGATTTATTTTTAAATAGGTGACTGAGAGATGGTACTGATGGTTGTAGCCAACATGCCGCAACAACTGCTTTTGCTGCCGTTAATATTTGGAGATGAGTTGATGTGTCCTTCTGGAATTTTAACTCAATCAGGATGTTAAGGATAAATATAAGAGGGTGCCAATGCAGTTGTTAGTCATAAATAAGTTGCTGTATTTGTTTCCAGTAACTTTCTATAAGGGGGAGTGGCACCATGTGTATAATGATGTGCCAGTTTCTCTTCGTCAGACTCTGAGGGCTATATTGCCATTTTGGTGGTGGAAGCTAGGGTTATCTATTACAGTTTGCATAACAGCAAATAACAGTTTCTATATTTAACAAATACATTTTGGAATTCAGCTTGTGCCAATGAGTAAACTGTAATAATTAATCTTTGGTAATAATAGTCCCCCATTTAGCTTATGCTGTTGCAATATGTATTAGGAAATTCTATATATTTTTTGGTTCCAATCTCCTATGATGAGAGTAACAAATTTTCTTGGTGTTGTATCTAGGAGGTCTTGAATATTCTCATAGAATTGGACATCCTTTGATTATTCAGGTAACTTAATGTTTTCTCTGGGGTTCTTGCTCACAATAGAAGATCTGGTGGTTGTCTGATATGAAATGTCCCATTCCAGACCACCTGAGTTCATTAATTCCAGGATATCAATGTTTGACCCTGTCCAGTTTGCCTTGGTTCATAGTTCTAATGTTCCAGGCTCTTATGCTGAATTGTTCTTTCCCCTCCAGACATATCCACAGCTGGACACCTTCTCAGCTTTGGCCCAACCACTTAATTAGATTTGGTTCTGCTACTACCCGGTAATGTGGTACGTCCTTTCTGATCTGAGGAGCTAATCTTCCTGTGCCATGTTGTTATGTATCTGGTTGTGCTAGGAAACATACTGGAGTGGATTGCCAGTACCTTCTCCCTTCTCCTGTGGATCCCGATTTGTCAGTGAAGATGAGATACACAAACCCCTTTATATATATATATATATATATATATATATATATATATATATATATATATATATATATATATGTATATATATACAGCATCTTACATATTTGTAAATATTTTGTCTTTTCATGTGACAACACTGAAGAAATGACGCTCTGCTACAATGTAAATTAGTAAGTGTACAGCCTGTATAATAGTGTAAATTTTCTGTCCCCTCAAAATAACTCAACACACAGCCATTAATGTCTAAACCGTTGGCAACAAAAGTGAGTACACCCATAAGTGGAAATGTCCAAATTCGGCCCAAAGTTTCAATATTTTGTGTGGCCACCATTACTTTCCAGCACTGCCTTAACCCTCATGGGCATGGAGTACACCAGAGCTTCACAGGATGCCACTGGAGTCCTCTTCCACTCCATGATGACATCACAGAGCTGGTGGATGTTAGAGACCTTGCACTCCCACACCTTCCGTTTGAGGATGCCCCACAGATGCTCAATAGGGTTTAGATCTGGAGATATGCTTGGCCAGCCAATCACCTTTACCTTCAGCTTCTTTAGCAAGGCAGTGGTTGTCTTGGAGGTGTGTTTGGGGTCGTTATTACATTGGAGTCTCCAAAGGAAGGGGATCATGCTCTGCTTCAGGATGTCGCAGTACATGTTGGCAATTATGGTTCCCTCAATGAACTGTAGCTCCCCAGTGCTAGCAGCACTCATTCTCCATCTGCTATTTTGCCAGTTCTATCTACCTGCAAGAGGCTCTGCAAATACTGATGGGCCTCATCCCATCCACTCAGCAGAATCTCCAGCTACCATTTTGCCAGTTCCATCTACCATCAGGACTGAAGCAGTCTCTTCTGTAAGAGGCTCTGCAAATGCCACTGGGCCTCATCTAATCCACTCAGCAGAATCACATTCTCCAACTGCCATTTTGCAATTTCCATTTACCTTGGTTTATTTTCCTCTGAACCAAGATCCTCACATGATACTACTCCTCTGCCTCTGAAGTCATATAACATGACCTCCCACCTACCCTGTACACAGTCACAGATTTAGTACTATCTACTTTTGGCATGTCTTTATTATTGTATGTTTTATTTTTTTATTTATACTTAACTTCTGTACAGAGCTACAGAGTATGTTGGCACTTTACAAAAAAACTGTAATAATAATAATAAGAAGAAATTAGATACAAGATGCAATCATTAGAAGATTAGAAGAGTTTTCCACAAATTGTTATTTTAAATATTTTATTCTAGTGTATTATTAGAGGCTTTATATTGCATCCATCACACTCTCCTTTTATTTTAAGCCTCATTTCTAGATTTAATAATGTTCAGGATTGACTACATTGTTCTGATTCTTTTGAAAGCAAGATAATTTCGCTACAAGAGGATAATCATGATCCTGTTCTATCTTGAGAGGTTTATCAACCTGTTGTGAACAGTAATTTTGTATTTCAGTTCTTGTAAAACAGAATCATGGTCTCAGACTAATTTGGGATTTACTACGATTAAGTACTCCCAATAAACTTACTTTGTGTTTGTTTATATATACCTTTACATGTACCCACGCACACACACACAAATGCACACACTGTTTTATTGCTATGTAAAATAATATGGTGCAATTTTCTCCCCAATTCTATTTTCTTTAATTTTACCTGTTTTTGCTCCGGTGCCAGTCCTCACTTTAACATTCTGAATATCAACTTTTTTTTTAATTGAACTAGTGAAGAACTGCTCAGTTGAGCTGACATTGAATGAAGTTACATACTTCAGTTGTTGCAATTACAGTAAATCTATATAGCCTTGGCACAAAGCTGACAGCAGTATTTTGTCATTGTGCCATTCATGGTTATTAGAGAGGTTGGATGCTGGAATATATTACTGTAATACAAGGAGAAAATTGGAATGATTAGGTAGTTAAGGTTGACTTATCCAGCAGTGGAAAAAGTATGCTGTATATGGAACACATGGAAATGGAAATGAATTTGAGAAAGGCTTACCCACTGCTGAAGTAAGTTTGGCTATATATGAAATTCATTCAAACAGTTGAGAAAGGCTGACCAATACCTCCCAACTCTTCCTCTCTACAGGGGAAATCCTCTTAATCTTCTAAATATGCATCGTTTAAAAGAAAAGCCCCACTTCTAAGAAAAATACCCTTTTTTTAAGACCTTATGATGTCCCACTTTCTCTGTTTTCGACCGGTTGTTTTCTCTTAAAGCTAGAAGCGTGGAGTGTTAGTTATACAGAATATTTGTCTGTACAGAGCACTGTGCATGTATTATGTGTGTATATCTAAAACCGGTGTGTAGAATTTTTCAAATAATACTTATGTCCCTTTTTAGCCACTTGAAATGCAAACTCGGTAGGTGAATATGATCTCTGTACATTGTTTAAAGAACCATTGTGGTTATATTTTTCTATATTCAATTTTGAATAACTGAACTTAAATACCTTTAGGAAGAAAAGAAAAAAAAAGCATCCTTCACATTTTTACCGTTTATATGTAATTATTATTTTCGTTAATTTTCTTTTGCCAGTTGATTTTCTCCTTGACTTTCTCAGGAGAGCATACCCGTGTAAACTAATGAGCTTTACATTTATGTTATTGGCAGTTTTAGATACCATATTCCCATTCTGTAGACAGATACTTTCAGTGCATACAAATAAGTATCATTGCATATAAAAGGTCATATATTTTGGACTGTGTTATTTTATTTTCCATTCTAAAAATATGTTGAATATTTTCAAATGTAGTTCATCAAAATGTGGTCCTTTAATTCAATAGAGGCTCCCAGTACTGGAGTAAATATGGTTGTATATAGAAGAAATAGGCATACTTGCATAATAGTGATTGTCAAGGACCCTGTTTTCCAGTTCCTGGACCTTAGCCCATTCAAGGACAGATGGCTTAGCTCCAGCCACTCCATTGTATTTATTCCATTGTTGGCATATAATCTAAGTACATCTCTGATGTGCTAAACATGATGTGCTGAGTCTGCAGTGAGCAGACACCTCTTTTGTACTGTTATCTGTTCTGGCCCATTGTTAGCAAATTAAGTTAATCCCATCTGCCATATACTCTATCTAAGGTCTGGACCACTCAGACACAGAGACAGCAAGATGTGTATTGGAAGGTAGCCCTATTGTTCTAAGGTGCCAGTCATCAAGCTACTGCTAGACCCCATGTGGGGTCATCTCCTGTAATTGTCTGCCACACCCTGTCATTGTTACATTGTTTACATCCCCTTTGTATCTAACTGCTATAAATATTGCTGACTTTTCAAAAGTAAGACAGTTCACTTCTGGAGACATACAGAAATTGTGTGTTTATTATTTTGCTCCTGTTCTCCTGGATGACTGCAGGGAGGATCCTGCTGGGGTAGGTTTGACTGTAACAAGTCTTATCAAGCCCCCTAAGAAGAAGGAGATCAGGAGTTTCTTGGTAGCCTGGAATGCTGATTTCTGATGCAAGGACCCTGACCAATACAGAAGCCAGATATCAGGGTCTTGGTGCCGAGATTTCCAAGAGCCCCACGGTTCTTGTGGGTAGTTAACCTGTCTATACCAGGTGGCCATGGGCTTCTATAGCCCCTACACTCGGATCTTCACAGTGATAAAACCTACATTAGTGATTGTGAAAGTCAATCTCTCCTACAGTAATATAATCAGAATTGTCAAATTCGAATAGATACATTTGAGGTAAGGAAGTAAAAAAGCCTTTTCCACAATCCTGCAAGCTGGAATACATATTTTGCATATTAACAGTTTACAGTGTTAGTGTCTCGTCTTCATATATCTCTGATAACCCATCTGTTTGGAGAAATATACCACCTAGGCCCTAATGATTATTACACCTGTCCAACAAGGCCAACTACTCTGATTGGTTCATACATCTCAGTGATGAACAGTGATCTTCTCCAGTAGTTCTTGCCACATGATCTTACTGTTTCCTTAAAAATTGTCTTCACTACCCCCAATCTCTCAGAAAACTGATCAAATGGCCCAGTATTCTTATGAATTCTTAGGTTTGTTTTTATGTCTAAATAATTTACTTTGTAGCATTTAAAGATAATACATACAAATTAGATACAGCAGTTGTATTTCATGTTATTGTGATATTGTAGGGTAGGTGACTGTGGGGGTCAATAAACAGCCAACTAATAAAACTAGTAATGGGCACCAATGCTTTGTTCCTGCTGTCCGTGCAGAAGCTCAGCCCCTGAGTTCAGGGTCTAGCAGTGTAGAACAATAGATGAGACAGACTAGAGTAGTGAAAGAAAAAATAAACCAATTATGATAGTGGGGAACGGAAAGAAAATATAAAATGATTGGTCTGCAAAAGGAAACTGAATGTGCCAAGATTTGAGTGAAGATGAAGAAGAGAGCAAGTCTTATATACCTGAGTATATTAGTATATATTTGGTTATTTTCATAGTAGTTATTGATGGTAAGGGGTATCACTTAGGTATTATGGTGGTGGTAAAGGAGAAATACTTATAGCTCAGTATTTAGCTTTATATTTTTTATACATCCTTGCATTATTCTTTTTGTAATTATTTGACCTGCAAGGCTGATGATCTTAAGGTAGATTATGAACATTCTATGGCGCAATCTGTTCTGTGTTCTTCATTTTGAACAAACATTCAATCCTTTTTCATGCCAAACGTTCACACTATAAACCTTTTCTCTACAGTTCCCTAATGAAAGAAACAGAAAATATGACAAGCTTTATTAATATGCTTTATTATCACTGTAGCTTCAAGCAAGCACTGTTGTATGATAATGGTGTAGCTCACAACAGGTTATTTTAAATGAAAATAATCTGACAGTAGTTATTTGGCTGAATTGTTTTCCGGTTTCTTGGCAGTGTCTGGTATTACTCAGTTTGCTTAATTTGCCTCTAGGGATATTATAGAGAAACAGGGCCTGAATTGTACATGGTAAATAGCATTAATGTCTCTGAAAGTTAGTTGTCACTAATTTTTATTTTCTTGCTACCACAGGGACATGTAGGCATTTTATACAAGAATTACAGAGAGACTTAACAATAGATAAAGGCAGGATAGTTGTGTGAAATAGATCCACCATAACTGTAGCATTGTAGATGTTAACCCCATCATCAGGAGCAATGGAATTAAGCATGCTTGGTGTAAGCATGTTCCAAAATCTATATGTCTGTAGAGATGTGGCGAATAGTTCGCCGGCTGACTTTTTTCGCCGAACATAGCATGTTCGCGTTCGCGGCGAACTGCGAACATATGCGAGATTCGACCCGCCCCCAATACTTTATCATTGAGCAAACTTTGACCCTGCATGTCACAGTCAGCAGACACATTCCAGCCAATCAGCAGCACACACTCCCTTCCACACCCTTCTACCTCATGGACAGCAGCCATTTTGGAATCATAAGTAACTTGCAGTCTTACTGAGAGGAGGGACAGTTTGGATGATACTGCATCAATAGGGAAAACCATAGCTAGGCAAGTTTATTCAGTGTCCAGTGCAGTGCTGAAGGACTCTTGTGCATTATTATTATTACTACTATTTAATGTGTAGATGTACCAGCTGGGCATGCATTATTATTATTATTATTATTATTATTATTATTATTATTATTATTATTATTATTATTATTATTATTATATAATGTGTAGATGTACCCGCTGGGCATGGTCTTGTGCATTATTATTATTATTATTAGTAAAATACTACTACTAATAATAATAATAATGCACAAGAGCATGCCCAGCCAGTACATCTACACATTATATAGTAATAATAATAATAATACACAAGAGCATGCCCAGCCGGTACATCTACACATTATATAGTAATAATAATAATAATGTAGAAGAGCATGCCCAGCCGGTACATCTACACATTATATACTACTACTACTACTACTACTACTACTACTACTACTACTACTACTACTACTACTACTACTACTAATAATAATAATAATAATAATAATAATAATAATAATAATAATGCTCAAGAGCATGCCCAGCCGGTACATCTACACATTATATAGTAGTAGTAATAATAATAATAATAATAATAATAATATAGAAGAGCATGCCCAGCCGGTAGATCTACACATTATATAGTAATAATAATAAGAATAATAATAAAGCAGAAGACCTCCCCTGTGTCTCCCCCCCACTCCCTCCCATGTGTCTCTCTCCCCCCCTCTCCCCTGTGTCTCCCCCCCACTCCCTCCCATGTGTCTCTCCCCCCTCTCCCCTGTGTCTCTCCTACCCTTGCCTGTGTCTCTACCCCCTCTCCCTTCCCCAGTGTTTCTTTGCCCCCTCTCCTGTGTCTTTTCCCCCTTCCCTCTTCCCTGTGTCACTCCCCTCTCCCCTGTGTCTCTACCCCCCTCTCCCTTCCCGAGTTTCTTTCCCCCCTCCCCTGTGTCTTTTCCCCCTTCCCTCTCCCCTGTGTCTCTCCCCCCTCATCTGTGTCTCTTCCCCCTTCTCCCCTGTGTCTATACCCCCTCTCCCCTGTGTCTCTACCCCCTCTCCCTTCCCCTGTGTTTCTTCCCCCCTCCTATGTGTCTTTACCCCCTTTTCTCTCCCCGGTGTCTCCTCCCCACTCCCTCCCATTAGTCTCTCCCCCCTCTCCCCTGTGTCTCTACCCCCCACTCTCTCCTGTGTCTCTCCCCCCTCCCATGTGTCTCTTCCCCTCACCTCTCCCTTCCCCTGTTTCTCTTCCCCCCTCTGCCCTGTGTCTTCCTCCCCCTCTCCACTGTGTCTTCCTACCCCTCTCCCCTCTCCTGTGTCTTCCTCTTACTCTCCCCTGTGTTTCCTCCCCCTCTCTCCTCCCCTGTTAGCTTCTATACGCATACATACATACGATAAGAAATCTGGGGGGGGGGGGGGGTTACCCCTTACCCCCCCCCCCCCCAGTTCCAACACCCATGTGTACTGTATAATATTGTATTGCATTATGTTATATTATATCACTAGCGACTTGCCTGGCACAAATGATGGGGCAATAAAGTTTGAAGCCAAGGCAATGCTGCTTGCCACACAATGTGATGCTTTTTGTACTCTGAGGACCTTCGGCGCTCATTGTGAGTCTCTTCCCTCGTGTCCTTCATGTTTCGTGCTTTGCAACGATCAATCTTCGGCGCTCATCGCAAAGACATATATATAAGTACAGTGTTAAATATATAAAAAATTTTGTGCAGTGTAAATTAAAAAATGTATTCAGGTCTCAGAGCATAATAAAGTGATTTTGATTTGTAACTGCTTTGAGAGTGCTATCGCTGGCAGCCAATGAGCAGTAATCCAGATATATAACTGCAGAGTAAAAAGTAAAACATTTTAGTGTAGTGTAAAGTCTACATTTTTATTTTCCATTACTAATTAATACTTATTAAATGAATGCACGATAATAACTATTGTGAATGAACAAATGTATTAGGAAGTGCGAAGCGTTAACGTATGTAAAGTAACCACAGTGTAAAATATGCTATTAAGCGTATTTTTTTTATATATATTTTTTTTTTAATAATAATGAATTAATTACTAAAATACTTTACCTATTTGTAATTAATATATCCAGTGATCAATAACCTGAAGAGCTAACAATCAGTTTTGATTTTCCTGCAGCTTACAGTGTACATTTGGACTGTTGGTGACCCGAGGTTCAAGTGTCAGCAATGTGCGCAGTGCACGAGGGGAAACCGCTTGTATAGTCGTGTAACGCGCCATTTTAGATTTGTAATGTTATTAGTTGCAAGTTAGTGTTGTAAAATGGCGGCGATTGTGTATGTGTTACGCGGCTCGCCAGCAGTTTCCATTATTTATAATAGTGTATTTTGTACCTCGTCCGTTCCTAGGTTAAAGTCGTACGTGGCTGGCGATGTTTTGCGCGGTTTGGGGTCGTGTAGCCTCGTTTTCATTTTTTCCGGACGCCATTTTTTTTGTCGCTTAGCCGATTTACAAGTGCCAACTGTGGAAGACGGTAGAGATATCACATATATAGTTGTGAGCAGGCGGGTTGTTGCTAAGGCTGCGGGCTTGCAAAGCGAGGGCCAGAGTTGCTGGCAAGGAGCGCCGAAGGCTCCCACGTCGGCTGCAATGAGCCGCAGGCGGGACTTACACCATCACATTTACGGACTTACCATCCAATAATACGGGACTTAGAAAAAAAAACATTACAAGCTCACAAAAATACGACCTTAACGCCCGAACCGCACGCACTTAAAACATTAAAAACACAATAAATACACACAACAAACACATAAAAAGCTTACCCACAGCAAGGCGGGCACGAGGACCTCTGCAAGTGAAGTTACACCTCCATTTAAGTCCAAATTCATGAGTTTAGACACCCGAAAATCACCTAAGTGAGAGAAAAAATGGCCCTTGAAAAAATGAAAACGAGGCTACAGGACCGTGAACACGCAAAACACATACGGATTTTCCTAAAAAGCCGTACGAGGTAAAGATACACTATTAACAAGGACGCTAAATCATCCACACCCGCGTACCACATACACATTCCCCGCCATTTTACAACACTAACTTACACAATGCGGAAGTACCCAGCTACCCTAACGGCTTCCCCTCGCGCACGCAGGCTATTTACACTACACACTGCACACATTGCTGACACTTACACAGCAGCTCCACAGCACTGAAAACCTACATTGTATGCTGCAGGAACATGAAAACAGATTGTCAGCTCTTCAGCACAATGCTTCCTGCATATATTACTTACAAATAGGTAAAGTATATTCATTTAGTAATTATTTCATTAGCATACAAACATACATATACACAAAAAAAACATTATCACATTAAACATAAAAGCCATTCACTGCGCGCCTCACAACGAGCGCCAACGCTGTTCATAGCATACAAAGCCTTGCAATAAGCGCAAAAAACACATCACCGCGACCAAAGAATAACAGCAAAAGCGCCTATCAGAAAAAAAATACAACCAACAGCCTCGCAATGAGCGCCGAAGGATCTCCGACCGCCAACAAAATGAATGTCTCGTCCAAACCATTACCTGCCTTACAATCTTATTGCCGCCATTTTTTGATGGGCAAGTCGCTAGTAAATATATAAAGATCAAGATAATAAAAGTATCAGGAAATGTAACACAAAGATGCACGCGCGTCTGAATAATACGACAAATACGGATTTTTGTCATAAGTGATATGATCGCAGTATTGGGTCATAAACCCTAAACACTGGAATCTGTTACATACAATTTACTGATGATGTCAATAATGGGCTTCAAGGGGGGAGGATCTCTTGTCATACTTTTTGAGCGGTGCAAATCCAACATACGCAGAGCGGAAACGCCACATCTGTGGGACACACACAAAGGGGTTCACTTTGGGAGAAAAAAACAAACAAATATGAAATATTTAATAATCATATTTTGATGTTACCAACAGATAAGGAAAATAAACTGAGGTTATTATATCTAATAGTAGCAAGCCTGGGAGTACTGGGAGTAATAATACTGCAGCAGGAGGTCAGGACTAATGTCACTCTATAGACACCCAGTCAGATAAAGGTCAGTACTAATGTCCCTCTATAGACCCCCAGTCATATAAAGGTCATTACTAATGTCCCTCTATAGACACCCAGTCAGATAAAGGTCAGTACTAATGTCACCTATAGACCCCCAGTCATATAAAGGTCAGTACTAATGTCACTCTATAGACACCCAGTCAGATAAAGGTCAGTACTAATGTCCTTCTATAGACACCCAGTCAGCTAAAGGTCAGTACTAATGTCCCTCTATAGATACCCAGTCAGCTAAAGGTCAGTACTAATGTCCCTCTATAGACACCCAGTCAGATAAAGGTCATTACTAATGTCCCTCTATAGACACCCAGTCAGATAAAGGTCAGTACTAATGTCCCTCTATAGACACCCAGTCAGATAAAGGTCATTACTAATGTCCCTCTATAGACACCCAGTCATCTAAAGGTCAGTACTAATGTCCCTCTATAGACACCCAGTCAGATAAAGGTCATTACTAATGTCCCTCTATAGACACCCAGTCAGATAAAGGTCAGTACTAATGTCCCTCTATAGACCCCCAGTCATATAAAGGTCATTACTAATGTCCCTCTATAGACACCCAGTCAGATAAAGGTCAGTACTAATGTCACCTATAGACCCCCAGTCATGTAAGGTGCAACCCTTACACTACCTGATCGATACAACATCATACCTGATGTTTTAAAGCACGTTATTCCAAACAATTTAGGAATGTTAGGTAATTTATGCCCTTTATGGCTTAAAACCAGACTCTGTATCAACTATGTAATTTTCCGTGGGAGTTTTGCCATGGATCCCCCTCCGGCATGCCACAGTCCAGTTGTTAGACCCCTTGAAACAACTTTCCAATCACTATTGTGGCCAGAAAGAGTCCCTGTGGGTTTTAAAATTCGCCTGCCCATTGAAGTCTATGGCGGTTCGCTGATGTTCGCCAGTTCGCGAACGTTTGCAAAGGTTCGCGAACTGAAAATTTTAGGTTCGCAACATCACTATATGTCTGTTTCTGAGGGAAAAGAGATGTGGTGTGAGGAATTGACTCTGCTGGGGTTTGAACCCTGGTCCCCAGGCTGCTATACCTCTTCCCTACCACTGCGCCAGCCTGCCTTTTGTGAATTCCATTGAGACCTTATAAGCTTGACTCTGCTAGCAATTTTATCAGTACCTAAGTCTCTTCAGCTGTGTCTGGTCAGGTGTCTGGTCCTTGGCCTATATAAGGCACTTCCTGTCAAATGTACCTTGCCAGATTATTGTTGGTTCCTGATCCCTTCAATAAAAGCTAGTTCCTATTTAACCTACAAGTTGCTGAACCGGATTATTGCTGACCTTGGCTACTGGTCTCCACAACTTTGTGATTCCTATATCATTACAGAATAATCTGGCCACTTTCATGGAGACCGCCGGGACAGATTCTGCATTGGCCCAGCAGGTTGCTTTTACTGCAAGAACTGTGCAGACCCAGGCACAGACCATCCAAGTGCTGCAGGACCAGGTAGCTGAACTGCAAAATAAATTTCAGTCAATGCACAGTGAGTACACCAGCTACAGGGCACGTGATGTTTCAGCTGCTACTGTTACACCTGCACAAGATGCCCGCTTGCCCCTGCCAGAAAAGTTTGGAGGAGATCGCAAAAAATTTAGGGGTTTCCTAAATCAATGCCGTTTGCACTTCATGATGTTACCTCACCAATTTCCATCTGAAAGAGAGAAGGTGGGATTTATTTTTTCACTATTCAAAGATGAAGCCCTGGCTTGGGGCTCCCCTCTTCTGGAACAGGACAGTCCAGTCTTGGGTAATCTAAATGACTTTCTTGAGGCCATGTGCCTAGTTTTTGATGACCCCAATCGATGTGCTACAGCAGAAGCCACTCTACTTCATTTTCATCAAGGGAGGCGCTCCGTGGCTGAATATGCTGCTGAATTCAGACAGTGGGTTGCTGATACTACCTGGAACCAATCAGCTCAGAGGTTCCACTTCAGAAAAGGTCTCTCAGAAGCTATAAAAGATGAGCTAGCTCGTGTTGATCTTCCTGCTGACTTTGATTCATTCGTGCGTTTGGCTATCCGTATCGATCAGAGACTTTTTGAAAGAAGACTGGAAAGACAGGGCTCTTTTAGCCCAAGTACTACTCCTATTTCCTATTCAAGAATTTCTACTCCAACCCCACAAACACCTTCAGACTCTGAGCCTGAGGCTATGCAGGTAAATCTAATAAGAGGGCCATTATCCAATGAAGAAAAACAGTGGCGACGCACTCACAATTTATGCCTGTATTGTGCTAGTGCAGGGCACTATGCCATCAATTGCCCTAGCAAATCCAAAAGAACAATAAAAGCTAGTTCCTGTTTAACCTACAAGTTGCTGAACCGGATTATTGCTGACCTTGGCTACTGGTCTCCACAACTTTGTGATTCCTATATCATTACATGTGGCTTAGTACTAGATCTGCTTCTTCAGTTCGGCTTAGCAAGAACCTAGTTCAAACTTACCCAGAAGAATCATACAGTCTTTACCATCTCTGCTAGCAGAAGATAGACCAATAGCTCTTGAAGAGTCTAGACGTGGCAGTCTACTTGCATATTCACTAGCCAACTGCTGTGACTAGTAGACCTTTAATCATGTGAATCCTTTGTAACCCTGTTAGATAGAGTTACAGGTACAATGATAGACACTTTGAATATGTTCGCCAACTGCCACTTTATTTAGAACTTTACACACATTTATTTCATGTAATTAAAACCCTTCTCCAACATGTACTATGCAAATCAGAGTGAGTTTAGTGTTGAGATGATGCTTTGAAGCTTGATTCCAGCATAATCAATACTTCAAAGCCTCACCACAAGGCACTGCTCTCTACACCTTAACTCAGCTGTTAAAGTATAACCTTCACCCTCCTGTTCAACCTCTGTGGGTGACTCCCCTGTGGCCCAAATGTTCTGCAGGTGTCAATATAACTAGCATATGTTGGGATTATGCATTTATTCATTTTATGTGAACTTCCCTCTCCTGAGAATAGGCTTTATTCTGCTCTCTCCGGAGGCTAATTTCTCTTACTTTTGACCAATTTCCAACACTCATTTATTAATCAAAGTAATCATTACACACATAAACTTGATAAATCATAAACTAGAGTGATAGGCCAGGCACTTCCCATTGTAACACTTTAATAGTCCCTATGTGCTTGACCCACTTCCCAACTCCCCACACACAGTATACTCCACTTCAAACCCCAGTGTCAACCCACTCTGCCCAGTTCCCCATCAGATCCAAAGTCCAAAGAAAGTTCTCTTAGGCATGTCAGGTGTGACAACTTAGCACTAGAAGGTTTGCCTTAACCTACACTGCCTGCTTGTTGTATTAGATGTTCCAACCAAGGAGCATTCTTGCTGTTTGTACCCAGGCAATGGCAGAGCTAGTGAATGTCGGAAAATAATTGGTGACCACACGGGCCAGCACCCTTGCTTGTGTCTCATTTCCCCCTCCTCTGCCTCCCTTGGTTCTCCTTTGCCCCCTCTCCCTCCCTTGTGTTTTCTTTTTTAACCACCTCTCCCTCCCTTGTGTCTCATTTTCCCCCTCCTCTCCCTCGTTTCTCATCTTCCAACTCCCTTTCCCACCTTATCCTCCCTCCATCCCCCCTCTGCAAAAACCTCCCTTTTCCCTTTCGCCTCTCTCCTCTCTTCTTACCTTGATCCGCTGAGCTCCTGCTGCTGCAGTGTGTCTTCTGCCTGTTTCCAGAACCAACATATGCTAATGAGGTGACGGGCATGTGACATTACGTAATTAGCATATGCCGGTACAGTCACAGCAAGAAGACGCGCTGCAGCAGCAGGAGCTCAACGGATAAGGTAAGAAGAGAGGAGAGAGGGGAAAGGAATAGGGAAGTATCTGGAGAGGAGGGAAGGAGGGAGGATAAGGGGGTTAGGAGGGAGGAGGATTGCGGCCCAAGGGGGTTAGTAGGGAGGGGGATGAGAGAGGATGAGAGGCCCGTTGGCCTAACGGTTGTGGGGCGTAACGGCGGCAGAGGGGGAGATGAGAGAGAGGCACAGAGGGATGAGAGTGGTTGGTGCCACTGGCGATGAGTACCTGTGGCGCTCATCACAAAGCCTGCAATGAGCGCCTTTGGTGCTCATTGCAGCCTAAATCCTGCAGGTTCACAGTCTACGTCACCTCACTTTGCGAGGCTCCCAAAGCATGAACAACACCGTAAGTGTTACAAACAGCCCCACAGATCCACAACTATTATAGTTATAGACCACCCAGGATCAACATAAGGCCACAAGAAGGGTTGGGCTGGTGTTCCCAGGGGACGGAGAGGGGGTCACGTTCACCCTAAATCCTCCTACTTTAAGCTTACAGGACAATCCATGAATTATGAAGATTATGATTAATCTCAGTGCCCAGCTCTGACTCAGGAGCATCTTTCAGGAGAACTCAGGGAATCACAGGTTACAGGCTGAGCCCCAAAGTTTCTAGCTTATTAAAAAAGTAAACCATTTTCCTATTCCTTTGTACTTAGGATCAAGAAGAAGCACACACCATTTGATTAGTGTATCAGGCAGAGACTAACTTTATTCTTGTTTGCAAAGATATTTTTAAACAGTACAAAGAACTCACCTCCACATGCCCTCCCCCACTTGACCAGACTCATCTCAATAGGTTGGGGGGGGGGTACCAGTTATCTTTCTGTCTCCAAACTACAGGGTCTGGTCACTTATGAACTTTAGGTCACCCATGGGAGGTATGCAAGGGGGGTGGAGGGCATTCCTATTCCTGGGTCAGATTGCTTTTCTGTCGACCATGAGCCCACGGGACTTAGGCTGTAATGAGCACCAAAGGCGTTCATTGCAGGCCTTGTGATGAGCGCCGTAGGTGCTCATTGCCAGAGGTAATGGCCTCTCTCATCCCCCTGTGCCTCTCTCTCTCATCTCTCCCTCTCCTTGGACCACAGTCTGGGCACTGTATTCCATTTCTCCTTGCTTGGACCAAATGAGGAGTGTAGTCCCAGTTTGGCTTAACAACCTGGTCTCTGTTTGGCAAGGTCTCAGAGTTCATCCCCTCCTCTGCCCTCTGGCCTGTGAATGAGTCACAGTCTATTACAATCTTTCCCAAGGGTTGGTGAGCACATCTGCGTTCACCCCAAACCTTCCGGCTTTCAGCTTACAGGAAAACCTATGGATAGTGATGATTTGGATAATCTCAGTGCCCAGCTCTGCCTCAGGAGATCATAGGAAATCACAGATTACAGGCTCAGCCCAAATGTTACTAGCTTATAAAAAAAGCCCTTTTTTCCTATTCCTTTGTACTTCAGATTAAGAAGAAGCACACACCATTTGGTCAGTGTGGTTAGTGCATCAAACAGAGACTGAATTTATTCTGGTTTGCACAGATATTTTTAAACAGAACAAAGAACCCACCTCCATATGCCCCCCTTTCCCAACATTGCTTCCTCCTACACTGAACTCATCTGGTATGCTCTGCTGTCAATAGATCGGGGGGCAAAGAAAGAAAATATATGACCTAGAGAGTACAATTTAAATGGAAGGGGTGAGAGAAAAGAAGGCAGGAAGGTATGAGGTCGGAATGGAATGGGATAGAGATGAAGATAAAGGGAGATAGAATCAAGACATAGAGATACAGTACACATACGGAGAAGGTGATGGAGAGATTGTATTGAATGCAGATAGAGAATGTAATATTGAATGAAGAAAAAGCAAGGGTAGGGGAATGAGAGAGGAATTAAATCTGGAAATGTATGGACTCAATGGAATGCTAAATATACAGGCATTCCTAGGAGCAAAAATGAACCAGGGAAGAAGACTAAATTAGCAGACTGTCTTCCAAGAACCCCATTGTGATTCTTCTTCCTATACGTGCCTCCAAGCATCTTCTGTAGTTCCCAGGTGGGTTAGCCTGTCCAACCAGGATTCCTAAAGGTCCAGCACACCTAACAGCATTACTCCCATCTGAACTTTTTATGGGGGTCAACCTCAGCCTGTTTAGAATTTGGATGTCTTGTGAAAAATCCTGTCTGCTGCCAAGTTGGGGCCCTATTCTATTATGTAAATCATAAGGTTACACACATTCAAAGTAACTCTTAAAATTGCCACACATTCTATTAGCTACTCGCATTCTGATTACGGGTTACCCGCCTACAATCACTATAGGCCAGCCAAAGATGGGCTTACATCTCCATTGATTTTTGCACAGCTTGAAGATTACAAGTGATAAATAATTAGTTACGCAAAATCAATTTTCTATTAGAACTTTACTCCTAGCCTGCAAAATACGTCTGACCCGCAACTAGAAAAAGTATCAAGTGTCTGTCAAAAATATTTAATGTAATAAATAGAACTCACACAGGCTTTTTCAAACATTTATTATAGCTGTAGCATCAGTTAAACACACAATACTGTACTTTAAAAGCATAGGAAAGCATGGAAAGGCATTGGAATTAGTTGCAGAACAGTCTGAAAGCCACAAATACTGTATGATTGGTAACTTCTGATCCCAGGAACTAAAGGGGTTAATGCATATCATGAAACCCACATGGACTAGAACACATGTTCTAATGCATTTTATAGAGTGCTAGATTGCTTGATTGCAAGCTACATCGGCAAATAATACTTAATAGCTCATTAATTTGTAGCTCCCGATTGATGATGCCATCTAGCTTCCATGTTTTACTAAAGTGATGATGGCAGTCTCTAAGAAGTACATTACATGTTTTAATATTGCCAGATCATATGATCACGCGCCTTGAAATCCTACTTAAAAAAGCATGGTTTACGTGTGGAGGCTGAAAGACTTAAGTTGCGGGCTTGAGTAAATAGAATATGTCTAGAGCCTCATTCAATTATAAGCCTGCATTTCCGGTATACAGGCTGTATATCTGCTTGCGTGCTGCGGGCTCGCACTCTGCTACAATTACGGTACTATTCAATTGAATAAGCCCGAAAGTTACGGGGTAAAAGCCAAAACTGTAAACCATGCACTCACATAGCAGTTCATGGCAGGAACATGATCAATTAATCAAGGCCTTAACTACCCATTTTGAAATAGCCAATAGAAAATGAGACCACCATCATTACAGCAGCATAAGATGGAGGTTTCATGTCAATCAATTAGCATTTAGAGGTCCGATAAGCGAACAGACTCGTAGAACCGCAAAATACAAAATAATACAAATGAATGCTGATACTGTTGTAGTCCATGTGGGTGGCCTGATATGTATTAACTAATTTATTCCTGAGATCGATATAACCCTGAATTGAAACATAAAAAAAAAAAGATTTTTGATTGGCGATTTGCTAGCTTGAGACTGTTGTGCAGTTAATTCTAATTTCTTACATAGTTTCCCCGTCATTTACAGTGCAGTATTGATTTTTTATTTGTATTTACAGTGCTTATGACATGTTTTTAATCCCTTATCAAGTTCTCTCTAGTACTCATAGGATTTCCTTCTACATTTGCCGTTTATGGGTGTGAAAACATTTGCGGGCTTGCAGCATAGTAGCTATTGAATAGCGATTTACAATTTTAGCGATCGTAACTCTCGCGGACGTGAGAGATCAAAGGCTTAGATGGGGCATAAGTTACGGTTGAAACAACCACAAGGATTTCAAGCCCGTTACCATAGAACGTTTGCAGCTCACAAAAAGACGCCAAATGAATAGTAAATTCGCTTACAGAATCCATTATGGGAGCCCGTAACTTACAATTGCTCAATTAAATGAGGCTCCTAGTCAATTAGAGAAAAAAAAAACACCCACAGGACAAAATTACAGGTTGAAGTCACTGGCTCCTAATATAATATAGCCCTTTGTTTCTTTCTTCTTCCTGAAGCTAATCCTCCACTCACTACTACAGTGTTTCTGTGGAAAAGGCTCCCTGATCCTGCTCGTCGAGTAGCTGACAGTACCACTTGTGACCGGTTTGTGTGCCAATCCAGTGCCTGCATGTCCACTCCTCAAGTTCCTTACTATTTTGTCCTGTTCCATTCTCCTGTCAGTAGATCTGGTGATTGGGGCTTTCAACAAGAGATATCCTACTAAAACCTTAACAGTGGCACTGTCTCATTAAAATGGGGACACAACCGTTTGAATTGACCCTGACCTTGTAAATTGCTGCCTATCTTCACACACTGTAGATGGTCTTTACATGGATATTGTCATCTTTTGACCACATACTGATTTAAGACCCTAGCCAGAAAAGGCTATTCCGGGAGAGCACAGGTCAGCAATTAAAGATTTGTGCATAGCTGAAAAATCAAACATTAACAAGAGACATCAGACTGTTCTTAGTAGATAGATTGGAAATGCTGATTGAAAGTTAAAAATGTAGTCTTCTTACTGAAAGAATATGCACATTTTTAAATGACATTCAAACTGATAACGTATTTACCTGTAGTTTGAAATTGAACAATATTTGAAACCTCTGCTGTGTCACTTTAGCTATACATCTAGTTGCCAATCAAAATATATATGGAGACACAATCAAAGTACATCTTTTGCCCCAGATTTGTGAGCAAGCTGTAAGTTTCTACTGACACCGCAGTTGTCATGCACAGTCCCAATACATTAACAATAAAGCTGAGTATTTTGCAGATGTCAGTTATGTTTTAAAATATAGACATCAAATTAACCAGCATTGAGACGACTAGCTTTGGAAATGATTTAAACAGCAGGTTTGTCATCTCTTAATTACTAAACTTGATTGTCCTGGTATGGTACATATATTAGATTTATAATCTAGCTGTAACTCAATGCTTAGACAACAAGTCTTTCCCTTGTTAAATATAAGCAATAAGACGCAAATTATATCTAAAGCTATTTAACATTCAACCAGTGCACATGCTGACAATAAAATCAGAAAGCTTCAACTGGCCTGAAAAAATATAATGAGAAAAAAAGAACAATAGTAAATTGGTACACAGAATCATATATCATAATTTACATATATAATTAAATATGCATAGAAGATGAATCATCTGATCCTAATTATGTGGTTTTATTGTCTAGCAAGCAAAATAAAAATGACTTTATGCAAATCTGAATGTAATGGTACAACTCATAGAAACTAGTAAATATGCATATAAAGTAAAGTAAGTGTGGAGACATGGTTCATTATGGCCAACAGTTCATCCCTAAAGGAGCTTGATTACTAGGGACTGGGAGAGGGGTCTATCTGGTATGAGGACTTTGAGAGGAACCAGCCTAAAACCCCATGGATTTCCCACTGACTGTGGGCAGTGTTCTTATTGGTTTATTTCAAATATAAAAATGTAACCTGTTTGCCCCAATAAGGTGATTTACCTGTTTTGAACTATGGAGTGTTCCTTGAAGGTCTGAGACCCTCTTTATGCGACAGCAAGATCTTCAAGGTGTCCAATGAATCCTGGTGTGCTCTCCGGTGCGGAGAAGACCTACATCAGCTGATGATTGGACAAGCACCCAGGCTCATCTTAAGCAGGGGGACCTGTGTCATCACAGGAAGAATCCAGAGAAAATATAAAACAAGTCAAGAACAGTACAGCAAATGTAGAGGGGGCAATATGGTTTGTCTAAGAGAAGATGTGAGGGAGATGTTTGGAGGATAAAGGCTAAGTAAATGTCCACTTGCAAAAGAAATTGAGAGTTATGGTGAAAGAGACACAGCAAATGATTCAGTTATTGCATGAATGTACACAGATAAATAACTTGTGACAAGTTACCAATCTCCTCTCGGTTTGTGCCGGTGTTTCTGGCACTTGATGAAGGAACACAATACAAGAAACTGTAATACTTTTCCAAGATTTACTAAATTGTAGCCAGTGACAAAAAAATAACAAACCAACATAAATCAAAGAAAATAATAACCATAGCTTCAACTGAAGCACTATCTTAACTGATAAAGCAGTTTCTCACTAACCAGCTCTCATCCAGCTAAAAACCTGGGTGGAGAAAAACAAACAGAACAATAGTTTGAAATATTGATGACCGTATATTTTTTCAGATTTCCAGGTCTCCAATATGCTTCAAACAATCATAAGTTGCAGGCTGTTGTCACACTGTCTGTCTTTCTCCAGCTCAGAAAAACTACAATCAATCAGCCCATAGGCACCCTCAACTATTCTCCAGGAGCAGTCTTAAATCTAGTCTGCCCAGGTGAAGCTAATCAGCCATGCAGGAAAGCTAACCCTTGCAGTTTCACTGGGAGAACAGTTTTACACAGCCTGTGACTTTTATACATGACTTATGATTCTGTTACAAACTGTAACTACATTTTGTTGTTATTACAAATGTTGAGCTGAAGTGTTAGATAATTGAGCTTCAAAGCTGAGTATTTTAAGCCTAAATTACATGAAAGATCCATCCACTATCCTAATGAGTTTATCTCACATTAATTACTTCTGAAAGTGGTGGTTAGTAAATCAAATGTGCAAACACATGTGCAAACTAGTGATGTCCCGAACAGTTCGCCGGAGAACTATTCGCAGCGATTTTCGCATGTTCGCGTTTTAGAATCATTCTGAAGCTACATTTGTTGAGAGAGGACATATATTCTAGCTGTTGCTGATTTAATAGGGAAATAGATAGCCTGTGTATTTAGCTTTCACTACACACCTGAAGGACTCATCTGATATCTGCTGCAATTACAGCAACCCAAAAAGCCCTTTTTAGGGCTAGAACATCATTTATTTTATTATTTTTTTCTGTGTAATAGAATTACATATGCCTGCCTGCTAGCGTGTGTGTGAGGCCTATTGCATCTACTCTGCCAACTTTTGCCAGTGCACAGTGACACTCATATCTGGTGCAACCGTAGTGTACAGTGACATACAACAACCCTTTTTTGACTGTAATCGATTGAATATCAGTTGCCTGCCTACAGGCGTGTGTGAAGCCTATTGCATCTACTCTGCCAACTTTTGCCATTGCACAGTGACACTCATATCTGGTGCCACAGTAGCTTGCACGCATAGTACCACTAATCGAAAAAAAAGACAGGCAGAGGCAGGCCACCCCGTAGGGGCCGTCGTGGTCGTGGTGCTGTGATTCCATTTGGGGATATGTCCCAGTCAGGCAGCACGTACGGTGTGATGTTGTACCCGGTGCTGCTTCCTTTGTTGAGTTGTCAGATACAAGTGAAGCGGTTGATGATGACGATGTGTCCGTGGATGTCACGTGGGTGCCCGCTATAAGAGAAGAAGAACATGCTGTTGCCACCACCAGAATGCTGTCATTGCAGAGCTCAGCAGTGTGGCAATTTTTTCGTGTGTCTGTCTGTGACAACAGTGATGCCATTTGCAACCTGTGCGAAAAGAAACTGAGTCGTGGGAAGTCCAACACCCACATAGGTACAACTTCTTTGCGAAGGCACATGTCACATCACAAACGCCTATGGGATCAACACATCAGTACAAGCAGCACACAAAGTCAAAGCCGCCATCCTCCTCCTGGTCCAGCATCTTCAGCCACGTCAACCACTGCTGCCCTGCTTGCCCCCTCTCAACCATCCGCCACTCCGTGTCTCGCCCTGAGCAGTCCCTGCTCATCTGCCCACAGTCAGGTGTCTGTCAAGGACATGTTTGAGCGTAAGAAGCCAATGTCACAAAGTCACCCCCTTGCCCGGCAACTGACAGCTGGCTTGTCTAAACTCTTAGCCCGCCAGCTTTTACCATACAAGCTGGTGGAGTCTGAGGCGTTCAAAAAATTTGTAGCTATTGGGACACCGCAGAGGAAGGTACCCGGCCGAAATTTCTTTGCACAAAAGGCAATCCCCAACCTGTACTCGATTGTGCAAAAGGAAGTAATGGCATCTCTGGCACACAGTGTTGGGGCAAGGGTCCATCTGACCACGGATACCTGGTCTGCAAAGCATGGTCAGGGCAGGTATATTACCTACACTGCGCATTGGGTAAACCTGGTGATGGCTGCCAAGCATGGAATACGTGGCTCTGCAGAGGAGTTGGTGACACCGCCACGACTTGCCGGCAGGCCTGCTGCCACCTCCTCTACTCCTCCTACTCCATCCTCTTCCATAACTTCCTCGGCTGTGTCCTATTCTGCTGCTGCTATGTCTTGCTCCACATCAACGGCACCCCCCCAGCTCCACAGGTGCTATTCGTCATCCCGGATACGGCAGTGTCACACCGTCTTGGGGTTGACTTCCCTGAAAGCAGAGAGTCACCCCGGACAAGCACTCCTGTCCGCCCTGAACGCACAGGTGGATCAGTGGCTTACTCCGCACCAACTGGAGATCGGCAAAGTGGTTTGTGACAACGGAAGAAATTTGTTGGCGGCATTGACTTTGGGCAAGTTGACACGTGCCGTGCATGGCACATGTGTGTAATCTGATTGTACAACGCTTTGTGCATAAGCACCCAGGCTTACAGGATGTCCTGAAGCAGGCCAGGAAGGTGTGTGCCCATTTCAGGCGTTCCTACACGGCCATGGCGCACTTTACAGTTATCCATCGGCGAAACAACATGCCAGCGAGGCGCTTGATTTTAGACAGCCCGACACATTGGAATTCAACACTCCTAATGTTCAACCGCATGCCTTAACAAGAAAAGGCCGTTAACGAGTATTTGTATGACCGGGGTGCTAGGACAGCCTCTGCGGAGCTGGGGATTTTTTTTGCCACGTTACTGTACGCTCATGCGCAATGCCTGTAGGCTTATGCGTCCTTTTGAGGAGGTGACAAACCTGGTCAGTCGCACCCAGGGCACCATCAGCAACATCATACCATTTGTTTTCTTCCTGGAGCGTGCCCTGCGAAGAGTGCTGGATCAGGCCGTAGATGAGCGTGAAGAGGAAGAGGAAGAGTTGTGGTCACCATCACCACCAGAAACAGCCTTATCAGCATCGCTTGCTGGACCTGCGGCAACACTGGAAGAGGATTGTGAGGAAGAGGAGTCAGAGAAGGAATGTGGCTTTGAGGAGGAGGAGGAAAACCAACCACAACAGGCATCCCAGGGTGCTCATTGTTACCTATCTGGTACCCATGGTGTTGTACGTGGCTGGGGGGAAGAACATACCTCCTGTGAGATCACTAGATTACCTCACCTTTATTAAGATGAATGAGGGATGGATCCCGAAGGGACTGACAGTGGGCGATGCATTCGATTAAAAAATGCCTGATAGATGAGCTGCCTTGATCTAATAATGGTCCACATGCTGCTGTATTTTATCCCTGAATGCCGGATGACTTGCATGACTTATCCGCCACCAACTAGGGTTCAAGACGCAATGTTTTAGGGCACTTTCTGCCTGGCAAACTAACATCAATTTTTCTGGTCGCTGCAACAGTACCTAATTTTTGCCTTTAAATTTTATTGTCAGAAGGCGTACAGCATGTAATGAAAAATAAAGCATTTTTGAACAGTCTTGCATAACAGTTGTGCAAAAATACATATTTACAATAAAGACATTTTGTGAAAGTTAGCTGGCTATTCCTTCTTATTTTTAATTTTTAGGTTAATAATTTTTCTTATTTTTTACTGTGATTGCAATCTAAGAGATACCTAAAACATTGTAAAACAGACAATAGTAAAGAGTATATCTGCAGGAAACACCCAGGCCGGTTGATGATATATAGAATGTGCTATTGGGAGGAAAGATAGGTGATGTAACAGGTATTAAACTGATAGGAATAAATAGTACAACTGAACACACCACTCCTATCTGGTGGCACCTTAGATTGCACGTGCAGTGCCCCAAATTCGAAGTAGGAGGTCTGACCAAGCATCTTTTTCCATCTCCTGCTTCCAAAAATCCATGCCATATACACGTCCCCTGATAGTGGACGTAACAGGGATTAAACCGATAGGAATAGTACTACTTAACAGTACACACCTTATAATAACGCAGACAGAGCCAACGCGTATAATCTTCCATGCTGTGCAGTGGAAGCCCCCAGACTCTGACCTGTGTATAATCTTCCATGCTGGGCAGTGGAAGCCCCCAGACTCTGGGAGTCTGAAGAAGAGGAGTCAGAGGAGGAAGGTGTTTTTGAGGAGGTGGAAGACCAAACACAGCAGGCGTCCCAGGGGGCTTGCTGTCACCTTTCGGGGAGGAAGAGACCTTCAATGACATCAGTGAGGACAAGGAACGGGACATGGCTAGCTTGGTATCCAACCTTGTGCAAATGGGGAGTTTGCGCTTGTGCAAAGGGACTGTTTGCTATTGTTTGCGGTGCATTAAACGGGGAGATTGGTCTGTTACTGTGAAGCGGGTGTAACCCTTACACTACCTGATCGATACAACATCATACCTGATGTTTTAAAGCATGTTATTCCAAAAAATGTAGGAATGTTAGATGATTTATGCCCTTTATGGCTTAAAATCAGACTCTACATCAACTATGTAATTTTCTGTGGGAGTTTTGCCATGGATCCCCCTCCGGCATGCCACAGTCCAGGTGTTAGTCCCCTTGAAACAACTTTCCCATCACTATTGTGGCCAGAAAGAGTCCCTGTGGGTTTTGAAATTCGCCTGCCCATTGAAGTCTATGGCGGTTCACCGATGTTCGCCCGTTCACGAACATTTGATGAAGTTTGCATTCGCTGTTCGCGAACCGAAAATTTGATGTTCCCGACATCAGTAGGGCAAACTCAATTTGTAGATGTATATGTGTTGACATGCAGGTAAGAAATATGCTAATGTTCTTGTGTTGTAAAGTCTTACCATACAAGAACATTAAGGCCTTATTTTCACATTGCGACTAAATATTTTAATAACAACCATTTGTAATTACTTGTATTTATATGTGCACTATTCATTGCTGCAATAGGTGGGTCCTTTGATCGGTCACTTGAAGTATAATATGATTGATTGCTACCTTGCACACTACTATGAAAAATAGAAAAGAAAGAATACAAATAATAGAATGTTTATCTAAAATACAAGTGTCCTTTGGATTCTGACAGATATTTGATTTGTAATATATTTCAGTATTATACAGTTGTGTATTTCTGCCATAACCCATGTATAAGCCCAAAATGTTGTAATATTTCTGTTACAGTGTACTTGACATTTTCTGACAAAACATATATGAATAAACTTATGACTTGAAATATAGAAAAGGGAAAGGAAGATCTGAATGGCCTACGGCAGCATAAAGCCTAAATACACACATGGTATTATAATAACTAAAATTAAACTGTTTTTCCCCTGTAACATTCTTAACAGGATTAATCAAGCAGATAAACTAAGCCTTGTATAGTTTGCTACATGAACATTGTTTCACGGATCTGTTTCTGAAGTAACTTTCTTAATATTCTTCCTATGTATTATTGAGGTATATTTGGCATGTTACCTTTAGTAACATTTAGGCATGTCATATACTGCACTGGTGCAGCAAAACAAAATGCCAATTTAATGAAAGTTACCATATTAGGTCAAAACTAAGCAAAACTGAGACTTCTGCTGGTATGCATATAAAAGCGGAAGCAAAATATTAGGATGTTAGATAAAAAAATCTAATGTGAACTTTTGCTGAAGATTAAAACAATTTTGTAACAACTTGGATAGTTTTGAAAGGGGTTTGATATCAATTTATAACTTAGATCCATAGATTGGGCTAGTAATTGGAGTGCCCTTTTGCCAAAGCCAATATTAAAACTAATGTTCTACCCCTCTACCCCAAAGCTCATAGAAGCTGGCTCCTACCCTGTAGTGGGGCCAAATGCTTTGCACCTACTACACATTCAGTAGCTCCATGGTCATATATAATGCCACATTAAAAACATGAAAAAGGGTGTGAAGTTTTGCTGCATGAAAACATATATACATATAGAATAGGGGTTTGGCTTTTTAGAGCACTGGGCTGACTTCTCACTTGGGTACAATCTCTATAGCAGGGATGGATTGCACCTTAATGATGAGGGAGCTTTTGTGCTAGGGGATAGGATGGTAGAACGGCTGGGAGAGTTTTTAAACCTGTAGGTGGGGGGGGGGGGGGGACTGTATAGAAGTATTGGGGTAAAAAGGGTAGAGAGGGAAAGGGATGAATTAGTTACCCAGGTGGGAGGAGAAGGGGTGAGGGTTACAATAGACAGTAGGGAGGTATTAATAGGGGCCTCAAATACAGTGGCAAGCACTTCAGAATGGCAGAGCCATAGCAACATAAAGTGTATGCTTGCTAATGCAAGAAGTTTGCCTGGGAAAATGGGCGAGCTAGAATTATTAGCAGTACAAGAAAAATGGGGCTTAATAGGCATTACTGAAACATGGTGGGATGAATCTCATGACTGGACTGTTAATCTGGATGGTTATAACCTATTTAGGAAAGATAGGGGAAATGTTAAGAGGAGGAGGGATCTGTCTGTATGTTAAGCCTGAATTTAAGCCTATAGTCAGAGAAGATATTTATGCCGGAACTAACGGCAACATTGAATCTTTGTGGGTTGAGCTAAATAGTGTCGGAGCTAATTCTAAACGCATATTGGTGGGAGTAAGCTATAAACCCCCAAATATAATTGAAAGTGAGGAAATACAATTATTGTTACAGATTGGAAATGCAGCTAAGCACGGGCAAGTTCTAATAATGGGAGATTTGAATTACTCTGAAATAAACTGGATAAATGAGACCAGCAGCTGAGCTAAAGGAAGCAGGTTCTTGAGTACACTCAGGGATCATTATCTGGCCCAGGTTATACAAGAGCCTACTAGAAATGGGGCCATCTTGGATTTAGTCATCACAAGTAATCACATATATAGTTGTAACGCTGCGGGCACTGGGCGAGGGTCTCAGTTGCTGACATGGAGCGCCGAAGAAGGCGCTCCATGCCAGCAACTGCGACCCTCGCAAAGTTCACGTCGCAACCCAAAGAGCACGACACACACATTACGACACTCGCAAACAACATACGACACACGTTCACACACATTACGGCCTCGCAACACTCGGACGCAAGTCGTGAACATTACAAAATTTTAAACACAATACATACACACAGCACATACATAAAAACCTTACCTACACCAAGAGGGAGCACCCAGGACCTCAAAAATGCAACTTACACCTTCATTTTACTCGAAATAAAAGAGTTTAGACAGTAAACAATTTGCTAAGCGACACAAAAAATGGCCGACGAACAAAACTAAAACGAGGCTACACACGCAAACACCATACGAGACACGTTACCACACATTACGACCTCGCAAACATCGGACGCAACACGCCGACATACAAACATTTAAAACACAATAAATACACATAACACACACATAAAAAGATTACCTACAGCAAGAGGAACCATCCAGCACCTCAAAAAAACAAGTTACACCTTCATTTAAATAAAAATAAAACACTTTAGACACTAATACAATCGCTAAGCGAGAGAAAAAAATGGCCGACAAACAAAACGAAAACGAGGCTTCAGACGTAACTATACTACACTTACTCGCAATAATGAAACACATACTATGCGGAACGTATCACAATCCTATTAAACACCATTTTGACCACTACTACGCACAAAATGGCGGATGGAACGCAAATTGTAAGCTGGAACGCAAATAGCGCATGCGTATTGCGTTCTAACGGTCTAACTTTCTAGAATTTTCTACAAGTTTATAAATACTGCCTATTTTACACAAAAAAATACATTTCTCCTCAGGTGATGAACAGATTGACTTCATAGATAACTGCTGCTTTTACTTGAGAAGACAATTCTTTCATAATTTACTACTTTACACTGTGCAAATTACAACTGAGAGGTAAGCTATAATATATTACATTTTATAATCGAGAGGACAAAAAAAAAAAATATGAACTAGAAAAATGTGATTAATGTAGTGACATGTGACACGCACATTTATGTCTATCATGTATAGTCACATGTCACACACATATTTATGTGTGTGGGCCCACAAAAAAAATAAGGTTGATTTAACAAAAAAAAATAAATACATAATTCAATATAAAAAAGAGGTTTATGTATAGTGACATGTGACATGCACATTTATGTCTATCATGTATAGTCACATGTCACACGCACATTTATGTCTATCATGTATAGTCACATGTCACACGCACATTTATGTCTATCATGTATAGTCACATGTCACACGCACATTTATGTCTATCATGTATAGTCACATGTCACACGCACATTTATGTCTATCATGTATAGTCACATGTCACACACATATTTATGTGTGTAGGCACACAAAAAAATAAGGTTAATTTAACAAAAAAATAACAAATTAATTTCAATATGAAAAAGAGGTTTATGTATACATGTGACACTCACATTTATGTGTATTGCCCCTCCAACAAAATGATCTTAAAACAAAATAATTAAACAACTACATTTAAATGACATTAGAAACTAAACATTGTAATATTAAAATATGAGTCATGTATACTGATATGTGACACGCACATATATGTATCATCTATAGTTACATCTCACACACACATTTATGTGTGTTGGAAAAAAAAATAAGGTTCATTTAACAATTAAAATATGATTCATGTATAGTGATATGTCACACGCACACAAAAAAATTACATTGAACTCTGGAAATGTGCTTCATGTATGTGACATATGTGTGTAGCCCCCCCAAAAAAATAAGGTTAATTGAAAATAATTACAGAAGTATATTTAAATGACATTAATTTAGTGCAATTCAATATATCACCTAAAGCTCAATCTTTCTATTTCTTTTAATATTCAAATAGACTCTGCATCAACAGCGTCACTCAACAATTTGCACCGTGCATTGTGACCCACAATCCCTTTGAAAGAACAGCAACAAAGAAGAACAGGTAAGATATAAAAATACATTACATGCTGAAAAGCCCATGGTTTGCTAAATAAAAAATAAAAATTATACAATTAACTATTTCACTTTCTTTTTCAAACAGACACTACAAGAAGACGGGCGGATTAAGATTGGCAGGAGGGGACCCTCTGTCATTCGCCACTTCAATCAAGGTAAAGTATTAAGTATAAAAAAGAAATGAACCATGAGCCTCATTCAATTGTGAGTTGGCCAATTGAATAGGGCTCTATATAAGCACATAACATATTTTTTAGACAGAAATTTTTAGTTAATGAACTTCGATACAAAATCAAGGTCTTCACTAACTAAAAACTTCTGTCAAAAAATATGTTATGTGCTTATATAGAGCCCTCTTCAATTGGCAAAATTGCAATTAAATGAGGACCTATATATCTTTAATGGCCGAGGGCCTCATTTAAATGTGATTTGCCCATTTCAATAGGGCTCTATATAAGCACAGAGGATAATTTTTTAATGATCTTTTTAGTTAGTGAAGACCTTGCTTTTAGATACAAGTTCACGAACTAAAAACTTCTGTAAAAAAAGATGCTCTGTGGTCATATTGAGCTTTATTCCATTGCCCAAAATGCAATTGAATGAGGCCCCAACAATATAACAAATGCAGCAACCAATAGCCCTCATTCAATTGCTATTTTGCCCAATTGAATATGGCTCTAAATAAGCACTTTTAGGCCCTCATTCAATTGCGATTTTGCAAATTGAATACGGCTCTAAAGAAGCACATAATATATATTTTTTAAAGAAGTTTTTAGTTAGTGAAAACCGTGCTTTTGAATAGATGCTTAATAACTAAAAACCTATTTAAAAAATATATGTGATGTGCTTATTTAGACCACTATTCAATTTGCAACATTGCAATTAAATGAGGGCCTAAGGGCCTCATTCTATTAGCGGCCGCAGCCGTTGCGGGGCCGCAAGGACCGGCCGCAAGCTATTCTGCTATTCTATTCCCTTACGGCCGGGGATTCCGGCAGGCTTGCGGCCGGTGCCTTGCTATCTCTTGCGGCCGCTCGCGCCGGAGGAAAGCCTTTGATCTAAAACGGCCGCAAGAGATTTGCAATTCAATTGCTCCGGGAAACCTCTCTGCAAGGCTAAAAGCGAGCCGCAGCTTACTTGCAGGAAAGAGGTCTCGCTAGCACCAATTAAGCACATAAAATAGCTCAAATAAAGCCATCCTGCACTTTTAGAAGACTATAAAGGGATTTTAGGTGTTAGAAAAAATAGCACATAATTATCCTGTACTCAAATCCGTAAAATATTTTATTTTTACTATCCGTAAAATATCCATGTAAAAAGTCCAGAGTGCTTGGAGCACCTCAGACACACCCACGCCGCAGCCGGAAAATAAACAGTTAATTTGAACTCGGGTTTGGGCAGATGTGCAAGCTTGAGAGTGGGTTCCTTTTAATCCTCATGTCCCCCAATATGATCCCTAGCATTTACAGAGCTGTACAGTGCAGGCTTGAATTTATTTTTCAGTTTTTATATTTCTGAGATTACGGCCGGTTCCAAGATATGCGGCCGGCCGTAAAAGGAGATCCTTGCGGGGCCGTATAATAGAATCGCGAGTTAACTGAACCCCCGCAAGGAATCGCAGCCTTACGGCCGATTTACGGCCGATAATAGAATGAGGCCCTAAGTATGCAACATATGGTACACACAAAGTGGTACACACAAAACAGGATTATAACAAACTCACACAAACACATAGGGCCTCATTCTATTAGCGGCCGTAAATCGGCCGTAAGGCTGCGATTCCTTGCGGGGGTTCAGTTAACTCGCGATTCTATTATACGGCCCCGCAAGGATCTCCTTTTACGGCCGGCCGCATATCTTGGAACCGGCCGTAAGCTGTGAAATATAAAAACTCAAAAATAAATTCAAGCCTGCACTGTACAGCTCTTTAAATGCTAGGGATCATATTAAGGGACATGAGGATTAAAAGGAACCCACTCTCAAGCTTGCACATCAGCCCAAACCCAAGTTCAAATTAACTGTTTATTTTCCGGCTGCGGCGTGGGCATGTCTGAGGTGCTCCAAGCACTCTGGACTTTTTACATGGATATTTTACGGATATTAAAAATAAAATATTTTACGGATTTGAGTATAGGATAATTATGTGCTATTTTTTCTAACACCTAAAATCCCTTTATAGTCTTCTCAAAGTGCAGGATGGCTTTATTTGAGCTATTTTATGTGCTTAATTGGTGCTAGCGGGACCTCTTTCCTGCAAGTAAGCAGCGGCTCGTTTTTAGCCTTGCAGAGAGGTTTCCCGGAGCAATTGAATTGCAAATAGGAATTTCTTACGGCCGAAACTCTTGCGGCCGTTTTAGATCAAAGGCTTTCCTCTGGCGCAAGCGGCCGCAAGAGATAGCAAGGCACCGGCCGCAAGCCTGCCGGAGCCTCCGGCCGTAAGGGAATAGAATAGCAGAATAGCTTGCGGCCGGTCCTTGCGGCCCCGCAACGGCTGCGGCCGCTAATAGAATGAGGCCCATAGTAAACTAAATTAACTTTCCTATTCAATGTTTAACAACCTATAAGCCTTACAAAGAAGCCTAAATAAGAATAACAAAAGTGGTGCGCACCTAAAAGGATTGTACAAAAACTCACACAAACACATAGCAAACTAAATTCATATTCTTAGTTAATGTTTAACAACCTATAAGCCTTACAAACGAGCCTAAATAAGTAGCCCAGAAGTGGTACGCACAAAACAGGATTGTACTTAAACTCACACAAACACATAGGAAACTAAATTAAGATTCTTCTTTAATGTTTAACAACCTAGAACCATTACAATGAAGCTTAAATAAGTATACCACAAGTGGTGTGCACAAAACAGGATTGTACAAAAAAACACATAGCAAACTAAATTAATATTCTTCTTTAATATATCACAACCTACAAGTCTTACTAAGAAGCTTAAGTAAGGATAACAAAAGTCGTGCAAACAAATCAGGATTGTAGATAAAGTTAGACAAACACATAGAAAAAAATAACCATAACAGATACAATACACCAAAATTAAGACATTTTTTTTTAATTTAAAAGACATTTCACTCAAACAACATTTTCAATTTTATGTTACAACAGATACTGCGTGAAGACAATCGAACGAGGACTTTCAGCACAGGACCAGACCATCGGACGAGGACTTTCAACACAGGACCAGACCATCGGAGGAGGGCTATCGCCACAGGACCAGACCATCGGACGAGGGCTATCGCCACAGGACCACAACATCGGACGAGGGCTATCGCCACAGGATCACAACATCGGACGAGGGCTATCGCCACAGGACCACAACATCGGACGAGGGCTATCGCCACAGGACCACAACATCGGACGAGGGCTATCGCCACAGGACCACAACATCGGACGAGGGCTATCGCCACAGGACCACAACATCGGACGAGGGCTATCGCCACAGGACCACAACATCGGACGAGGGCTATCGCCACAGGACCACAACATCGGACGAGGGCTATCGCCACAGGACCACAACATCGGACGAGGGCTATCGCCACAGGACCACAACATCGGACGCGGGCTATCGCCACAGGACCACAACATCGGACGCGGGCTATCGCCACAGGACCACAACATCGGACGCGGGCTATCACCACAGGACCACAACATCGGACGCGGGCTATCGCCACAGGACCACAACATCGGACGCGGGCTATCGCCACAGGACCACAACATCGGACGCGGGCTATCGCCACAGGACCACAACATCGGACGCGGGCTATCGCCACAGGACCACAACATCGGACGCGGGCTATCGCCACAGGACCACAACATCGGACGCGGGCTATCGCCACAGGACCACAACATCGGACGCGGGCTATCGCCACAGGACCACAACATCGGACGCGGGCTATCGCCACAGGACCACACCATCGGACGCGGGCTATCGCCACAGGACCACACCATCGGACGAGGGCTATCGCCACAGGACCACACCATCGGACGAGGGCTATCGCCACAGGACCACACCATCGGACGAGGGCTATCGCCACAGGACCACACCATCGGACGAGGGCTATCGCCACAGGACCACACCATCGGACGAGGGCTATCGCCACAGGACCACACCATCGGACGAGGGCTATCGCCACAGGACCACACCATCGGACGAGGGCTATCGCCACAGGACCACACCATCGGACGAGGGCTATCGCCACAGGACCACACCATCGGACGAGGGCTATCGCCACAGGACCACACCATCGGACGAGGGCTATCTCCAGAGGACCACACCATCGGACGAGGGCTATCTCCAGAGGACCACACCATCGGACGAGGGCTATCTCCAGAGGACCACACCATCGGACGAGGGCTATCTCCAGAGGACCACACCATCGGACGAGGGCTATCTCCAGAGGACCACACCATCGGACGAGGGCTATCTCCAGAGGACCACACCATCGGACGAGGGCTATCTCCAGAGGACCACACCATCGGACGAGGGCTATCTCCAGAGGACCACACCATCGGACGAGGGCTATCGCCAGAGGACCACACCATCGGACGAGGGCTATCGCCAGAGGACCACACCATCGGACGAGGGCTATCGCCAGAGGACCACACCATCGGACGAGGGCTATCGCCAGAGGACCACACCATCGGACGAGGGCTATCGCCAGAGGACCACACCATCGGACGAGGGCTATCGCCAGAGGACCACACCATCGGACGAGGGCTATCGCCAGAGGACCACACCATCGGACGAGGGCTATCGCCAGAGGACCACACCATCGGACGAGGGCTATCGCCAGAGGACCACACCATCGGACGAGGGCTATCGCCAGAGGACCACACCATCGGACGAGGGCTATCGCCAGAGGACCACACCATCGGACGAGGGCTATCGCCACAGGACCACACCATCGGACGAGGGCTATCGCCACAGGACCACACCATCGGACGAGGGCTATCGCCACAGGACCACAACATCGGACCACGACTTTCAACAGAGGACCAGACCATAGGACCAGGATTTTACACAGAGGACCACACCTCGGACGAGGACTTACAACAGAGGACCAGACCATTGGACAAAGATTTTCAACCGAGGACCAACAAACATTCGGATTTAAATCACACTTAAACCAAGGTACAGTATAATAAGTACAAAAGGAGAAAACTAAAGAAACATGTTTCATCTGCATCCGTGTCAACTGAAAAAAAAAAAAAAAAATGACTATGGGCCTCATTCTTTTAGCGGCCGCAGCCGTTGCGGGGCCGCAAGGACCGGCCGCAAGCTATTCGGCTATTCTATTCCCTTCTGGCCGGGGGCTCCTGCAGGCTTGCGGCCGGTGCCTTGCTATCTCTTGCGGACGCTCGCGCCAGAGGAAAGCCTTTGATCTAAAACGGCCGCAAGAGTTTCGGCCGTAAGAAATTCCTATTTGCAATTCAATTGCTCCGGGAACCCTCTCTGCAAGGCTAAAAACGAGCCGCAGCTTACTTGCAGGAAAGAGGTCCCGCTAGCACCAATTAAGCACATAAAATAGCTCAAATAAAGCCATCCTGCACTTTGAGAAGACTATAAAGGGATTTTAGGTGTTAGAAAAAATAGCACATAATTATCCTATACTCAAATCCGTAAAATATTTTATTTTTAATATCCGTAAAATATCCATGTAAAAAGTCCAGAGTGCTTGGAGCACTTCAGACCCGCCCACGCCGCAGCCGGAAAATAAACAGTTAATTTGAACTCGGGTTTGGGCTGATGTGCAAGCTTGAGAGTGGGTTACTTTTAATCCTCATGTCCCCCAATATGATCCCTAGCATTTACAGAGCTGTACAGTGCAGGCTTGAATTTATATTTGCGTTTTTAGATTTCACAGCTTACGGCCGGTTTCAAGATATGCGGCCGGCCGTAAGGGGAGATCCTTGCGGGGCCGTATAATAGAATCGCGAGTTAACAGAACCCCCGCAAGGAACCGATTTACGGCCGATAATAGAATGAGGCCCTATGTCCCTTATTCTATTTAAATTGGCACTATGCAATACATTGTTCAATAAGCACATCAATGTTTTTTTTTGCAAATAAGTTTTTCAGTGGTAAACATCTTTCCACAAACAAGGTTTTCAATATCTAAAAAATTATTTAAAAAAAAAGATGTTAACTGCTTATTTACAGCAGTACTCAATTGGCCAAATTGTTATTCAATGAGGCCAGGAATTATAACTTTTAACAAAATATAACTGATACATTAATGATTTACCTTTTATTTCTCAATCTTTAACAGTAATTACAAAATTCAATATACCCAATTACATTTCTTTTTTGGCCTTTACAGATTAATATGTCTGATAACGAGAGCAAACAAGAGAAGAAAAGACGTCAAACTAGAGAAAGACAAGAGAGATGGGCCGCCCAGCAGACACCAGAGGAGAAAGAAATACGACGAGAAAAAGAATGCAAAAGACTTGCAAGCAAAAGACTATCAGCTGCAAAAATGAAAGATACGCCCAAAAAAAACTACAAAGCAAAACAAAGCATTTACAACCTATTCCTCAAACATCAGATGACATTTTACAAGATACAATTAAAGACACACCAAAAAAAGCAACTACAAAAAAAAAACATTTACAACCTGTTACTAAAACCTTACAGGACATTTCAACAAAACAAGGACAACATACACCAAGAAAAGCCAAGAAAAAAACTAAGCATTTAGAACCTGTTGTTCAAACATTCCATGACTTTTCACCTGATGAATATGCAAGTCAAACTCCTATATGCTTTGCAAATTGTCCTTTACTGAAGTCTTTAGCAGTAGAGGTTCATAGTTGTGGGGACATGACTACTCAATGTCAGTTTTGTGAGGCTTATTATTTTAAACAGGAGAGACCCAGAGATGGACAATTTATTAGTTGTTGTCAAAAAGGCAAGTTCAAACTTCCAGAAAGGAAAGAATTTCCAATTTATTTACAAAATATTATGACTGAACCTACTTTTCCAAACTACAAACATTTTAAGACAAACATAAGATCCTACAATAGTGCCATATCCTTTGCATCTATGGGGGCAACATTAGCTGCTAATGTACCAGGACATGGTCCTTACTGTTTTAAAGTCCAAGGCCAAATTTATCATCGTACTTCACATTTACATCCAGAGGAAGGAGAGCAAAGAAAATTCGCTCATCTATATGTCCTAGATACAATGGAAGCTGTTGACCAACGTATGCAGATGGAAGAAAATAAAAAATGCTTACCCAGTGTTTTCATAGAGCTAAATAACATTATGGACAACAATCCCCACAGTAAAGCTTACAAAAAATTGGCAGAAGTAGAAAATGAACAACTACTTCATGCACAAAGACATCAATTACCCATGCCAAAGGTTAATATGGTGCTTAAGAGACAGACATACTGATAAACGTTGTTATAACTTGCCAACATCAAATGAGGTTGCAATGGTCTTTCAGAATGATGGAGAACCACCATTTCAAAGAGACATTAGAATATATCCCAGAAATGAGGAGCAACCATTTATTAATATTAATATCTTAAGTCCAAATTTAGATCCAATGACATATCCCATCTTTTTCCCACATGGAGAAGCAGGTTGGCAACCAAAATTAACCCTTCCCAGTTACCCAAATGCTAAAGCCAGAATCCGAAATAATGTTTCTATGCTTGAATTTAAAGTTGCTCAAATTGCCATTAGAGATTAATTTAATCCGATTTTATGTGGTGGGAAACTAACACAACAATGGATTATTGATTCATATTTGCAAGTTGAGGCAAATAATTTAAACTCTATAAAATATCAACAAGATAAACTACGTGTAGAACAATATTGTGGACTCATGGACTATGTTGCTGACGTGGCTACAAGCAGAGACATGACAGCTGGCAAAGCCATCATTTTACCATCTTCATTTCAAGGATCTCCTCGAAATATGAGAGAAAGATACAATGATGCTATGGCTATTGTGGCCAAATTTGGAAAACCCGATTTATTTCTGACATTTACATGTAATCCACAATGGCCAGAAATTACACAAAATCTACTTCTTGGACAAACTGCTTCTGATCGACCAGATTTAGTAGCCAGAGTTTTTAAGATCAAATTAAATGAATTAATACGTGACTTCACTATAAATCAGTTATTTGGCAAAAGTCTTGCTTATGTATATACCATTGAATTTCAAAAAAGAGGCCTTCCACATGCACATCTTCTGATAATACTTCAAGAGAAAGATAAATTAGATACTTCGGACAAAGTGGATGCAGTCATAGTTGCTGAACTACCAGATCCAGAACTATATGGTAGACTATATGAGATTGTTACTCATCTCATGATTCATGGACCCTGTGGAGACCTTAATCCACAATCACCATGTATGGAAAATAAAAAATGTTCAAAAGATTTTCCAAAAGATTATAGAGACAAAACATATGCAAATTGTGATGGATATCCACTTTATAAAAGAAGAGAAGGAGATAGTGCCATTATTCGTGGAAAAAAAGTGGACAATAGATATGTAGTACCCTACAATCAACATTTACTCATGAAGTACAACGCCCACATCAACGTAGAAGCCTGCACTTCCATCAAATCCATTAAATATGTCTACAAATATATTTACAAAGGCTATGATGCAGCTACTGTAGTCGTCAAAAGTGCAGACAACCCTGAATGTAGTGAGTTAGTACATGATGAACTTGCATCTCATGTAGATGCTCGCTATGTCAGTGCACCAGAAGCTATGTGGCGGCTTAAAATTTGAAATGCATGATAGATCACATGCAGTATATAGATTAGCAGTACATTTGCCACAACAACATTTAGTCTATTTCCATGCTGGAAATGAAATGAATGCATTGGCC
The DNA here is from genome assembly GCA_027410445.1 of Discoglossus pictus. Lineage (NCBI taxonomy): Eukaryota > Metazoa > Chordata > Amphibia > Anura > Alytidae > Discoglossus > Discoglossus pictus. The sequence goes on along the minus strand of CM050167.1, from coordinate 42,992,489 downwards.
CAAAGTGAAGATCATCACACTACACTAACTGCATGGTTTGCATTAAATTCCAATGATGCTCAAGCAACACAATACTTATATATTGAAATTCCATATCACTATGTTTTTGTGAATGGATTATGGAGACCAAGAAAAACCAGAGGCAATAAAATAATTCCACGAATTTACACAGTCAGTCCAAGAGATGTTGAACGTTTTTGCTTACGGATATTACTTTTAAATGTTCCCGGAGCACAAAGTTTTGAACAATTAAGAACTGTTAATGACATTGTATATGAATCCTTCCATTTAGCTGCAAGACATAGAAACTTACTCGCTGATGATACAGAGTGGGAAAGATGTTTAGAAGAAGCAGCACAATGTCAAATGCCACGACAGATGAGAGAACAATTTGCTTTTATTTGTATCTTCTCAAATGCTCCAAATGCATTAGCTTTGTGGGAGACTTTTAAAAGTAATATGGCTGAAGACTTTATGCGATGAAACAATGAACCCATTGCACACTTAAAAGCTTTAATGGAAATCCAAGAAGTATTTTTAACTCATGGATTAAGTTGTGCAAGTTTTAATTTGCCTGATCCAGGTCTTATAGATGACATAAACTTTGAAGACTATGACATTCAACTACAAGTAGAAAGAACACAAGAAAGACTTGCAACTTTAAATACTCTACAATTGCAAGCATTTCATGCCATTAAAAATGCAATAGATGATGACATGGTGACAGAGCGTTATTTCTATCTTGATGGACCTGGCGGATCAGGTAAAACCTATTTGTACAATTTATTAATGAGTTCAGTACGAGCACAAGGACAAATAGCAATGGCGTTTGCCACTACTGGAATTGCTGCACTTTTATTAGAAGGTGGAAGAACTGTTCATAGTGGATTTAAACTGCCAGTGCCTATTTTAGAAAATTCTGTGTCAGATATTCGCATGACATCCTTACAAGCAAAGAAATTGAAAAAATGTAAATTAATTATAATAGATGAGGCCACAATGATGTCATGCTATGCCCTCCAATGTATTGACCGTTTGCTTTGTGAAGTCATGGATAATATTTTTCCATTTGGTGGAAAGGTAATGTTGTTGGGTGGCGATTTTAGACAAACATTACCTGTTGTTGTACATGGAAATCGAACTGACATTATCGAAACCTGTATCAAGTCAAGCACAGTATGGAAACATTTTACCCATCTTCAACTGCAACAAAATATGAGATCAGAAGGCCAAACTGATTTCAATGATTGGCTTATTAAAATTGGAGAAGGCAGAACAGAAAAAATACTACATTTAGCTGACGACACTGTAGAGATCCCACCTCATATGATTTGTCAACAAGATATTATATCGGCTATATTTGAAGGGAGCATAAATAACGAAGAATATTCCGAGCTTGCCAACCAAGTCATACTGACGTGTAAAAATAAAGATGCATTAATCCTCAATAATGAAATCTTAAAAAAAATTAATGCACCACAAAGAAATGATCACAGTGCTGATTCTGTACTTGCTGATGACAATGAAAGTCAGGCTAACTTTTCGACTGAATTCATAAACTCTCTAACTCCTTCAGGAATGCCACCACATATTTTGCAGCTAAAGAAAGGTGCAATTATCATGTTACTGCAAAATATGAACCCCAAAAAAGACCTATGCAATGGCACAAGATTAATTGTTCAACAATTAAAGGACCATTTTATAGATGCTGAAATTTTAACTGGTACCCATAAAGGAGAGAGAGTTTTCATACCAAGAATAGATTTAGCACCAAGGTAAAGTAGTCTCCCTTTTATACTTCAGAGAAGACAATTTCCCATTATTATGGCATTTGCCATGACCATTAATAAATCACAAGGTCAAACTTTCAAATCTGTGGGTATTTTCTTGGAAGAACCAGTATTTGCACATGGTCAATTGTACGTTGCGTTGTCACGGTACAAAAATCCACAGGCTATTAAAGTTTACATTGAAAACAATGAAAGTCAAGGTGATTTATTAGAAGATGGACGTATTTTTACTAAAATTTTTGTCTACTATGAAGTACTATAACTTTGCAGGATACAAATTAAAGCCATGCAAACATTTTTTAAAAGCATTCAAAAATACAGAACAATTAGTTGTTTAATTCCGTCATAATTAATGGAAGTAATGTTTAGGGATAATTCGCCTCACAAAATACTTGCCTTGCATTTTTATGAAAAATTATGTTAAAATGTTAAGTCACTATGTTAATGTTTCTAATGTTACAAGTTTAAAAACAATATTTTCAAGTTATTTCATTCAACATATTACAAAGTTCATGTTAAGAGCTCAAGCACATTTTAAGTCACAATGTAAATATTGTCTGTTATCTTAAGATTACTACCTACATTAATGTTTAACGCCAGTTTATGTGGTCAGTAAGGAATTACTTTCATTAGGTACGTTTTAAGGAGAGTTTTTACTGTATGCCTTCCTCTACATTCAATGTATATTGAACTTAACAATTATTCTGATACAAATTGCATGTTAATACTGATTAATTTAAAGTTCAACTGTTTTTACATTCAAATGTTAATACTTTTAAGAAAAAATTAGCTTACAAAATGTATTCACTATGTTCCTGTTTATAATGTTCCAAATTCTACAAATGTTTGGTCAACTTCCAAAGTTACATAAAAAATAAAGTTCAAGTTTAAAAATATATACTTTGAAGGTTATTGCTTACATATATTTTAAACTTCATGTTAAAATTCGGGACGTTTCGACAAGGCTTTTTACTTTTTGCTTTCCTGTGGATTCAATGTATATTAAAGTTAACAATTCTTCAGATACAAATTTCATATTAAAAAACCATTACATCAACATTTTACAAAAATACACGTTCATATCACAATACTTACAAGTGTCAAAAATCTATATAAATAACTAAACAACTTGACAAACATATACATCACATTGCCGTCATTTTTTGACGGGCAAGTCGCTAGTATTGATATAATATCAAATGTTAAAATAGGGGAACCCTTGGGGAACAGTGATCACAACACAGTCTCATTTGAGATTGAATACAAAAAACAGAGCTGTAAGGGGCCAACTAAAACTCTAAATTTTAAAAGGGCTAACTTTAATGGGCTAAGGGCAGCAATACTACATATAGACTGGGACAAAGAACTTAGAGGAAAAAATACTGAAAATAAATGGACAACATTCAAATCCTTACTAAATAAGCATACTCATCGGCATGTACCATGTGGAAATAAAATGAATAGGAGTAAATCACATCCCATGTGTCTTAACAATGACTTAAAGATCATAAGGAAAAAGAAACATGCATTTAAATTATACAAGAAGGAGGTAAAAGAGGCAGCTTTATGTGACGATAAGGAAATCAACAAGGCTTGCAAAAGGGCTATTAGACTGGCTAAAATAGTAAATGAGAAGTCAGTTGCAAAGGAAAGTAAGACTAACCCTAAAACATTTTTTAAATATATTAATGGGAAGAAGGCGAGGAAGGAAGCTATAGGAACATTACAATGTGACACAGGCCGTCTGATAATTAGCGACCAGGAAAAAGCAGATGAGATATATAGGTTCTTTTCATTGGTATACACAAGGGAGGTACCAGTGAATGGGACACAGCAACAAATTGGGGCTACACTACCATCACTAAATAATTGGTTAACGCAGGAAATCCAAAAGAGATTGGAGAAATTAAATGTTAATAAAGCCCCAGGTCCTGATACAACAAAGGGTACTGAGGGAGCTGGGTTCTGTAATAGCCAAACCATTATATCTAATCTTTCAAGACCCACTCGCCTCAGGGTCTCTACCAGATGACTGGAGAAAAGCAGAGGTGATACCTATATGTAAGAAGGGAGCAAGAGCAAATCTGGGAATTATAGACCAGTGAGCCTCACATCTGTAGTTTGGAAGCTTTTAGAAGAGTTAATAAGGGACAGAATACAAGAATATGTCTATTGAACAAGATCATAGGTAGCAGTCAACACGGATTTATGAAGGATAGGTCATGTCAGACCAATCTAATTAGTTTCTATGAGGAGGTTAGTAGGAACTTGGATCAGGGCAACTCAATGGATGTAGTCTTTTTGGATTTTGCAAAGGCTTTTGATACAGTGCCTCATGGGAGACTTTTGAGCAAACTAAGGGATACAGCTATTGCAGTAAATATCTGCTCATGGATTGAGATCTGGCTAAAAGACAAGAAGCAAAAGGTTGTTGTAAATGAAACATACTCAGATTGGACTAATGTTATAAGTGGGGTTCCTCAAGGTTCAGTATTAGGTCCTCTCCTTTTTAACATACTTATTAATGACGTAGAAGTAGGACTCAAAAGTAGTGTCTTCATTTTTGCTGATGACACGAAGTTGTGCAAGGTAATTAAATCAGATAATGATGTACTTTCCCTACAAAGGGATTTGCATAAATTAGAGAATTTGGCAGCTAAATGGCAGATGAGATTTAATACAAATAAATGTAAGGTTTTGCATTTGGGAAGGAAAAATAGCCATGCAATTTATAATCTTAATGGAGCAAATCTAGGGGTATCAGATATTGAAAGGTATTTGGGAGTACTAGTGGACAACAACCTAGGTAGAGGTGCTCAAAGCAAAGCAGCAGCTGAAAAGGCAAGTAAAATATTAGCATGTATTAAGAAGGGTATAGATGCAAGGGAAGCAAATATAATTCTGCCACTATACCAATCTCTAGTACGCCCTCATTTGGAATATGGATTACCATTTTGGGCACCACTTCATAAAAAGGACATTTTAGAGCTGGAAAAGGTACAGAGGAGGGCAACAAAACTAATAAGGGGAATGGAGGGGCTAAGTTATGAAGAAAGTCTAAACAAATTAAACGTATTTTCGCTAGAAAAAAGGTGTCTACGAGGGGATATGTTTACCTTATTTAAATACATCCAGGGTCAATATAAGGATTTGTCAATTGAACTTTTTAAAGCAAGAGATTTTTAACTGACAAGAGGACATCCCTTGAGGTTAGAGGAAAAAAGATTTCACCTTAAACAAAGAAAAGGGTTCTTCAAAGTTAGGATGGTTAAACTGTGGAATTCTCTACCAAAGGAGGTGGTGACAATGAATTTGATAGATAACTTCAAAAAGGGGTTAGATATATTTTTGAATAGAGGGGACGTTCAAGGTTATCCTATATAACTAGCGAAGGAATATTGATCCAGGGAGAAATTTGATTGCCAGTTTATGGGGTCAAAAAGGAATTTTGATTTTTTTTTCCCCTTATACTTTTTATTTTTTCTGTTTGCCTTCGTCTGGATCAATTAAAAATTAATAACAAATAGTCCACATATTAAACAGATCAAGAGAGATCTAAAAAGTTTGAACTTGATGGACCTACAGTCTTTATTTAACCTCACATACTACTAACTAACTATCTCACTGTGACAACAGACATGTCACTTTCACTATCTATCACTATCAATTATTTCTAATATTAAGAGTAGAACCACATTAACGAGTCACTGTAGTTCATTTACAAGTAAAGCTCATAGGTTTCTTTGCTGGTATAGGCCAATAAAAACAGTACACAGTTTAAAATAAAAATGAAAGCTAGCAGCTTTTCTACTCCTACCTGTGTCTATCTGAGGTGTGTTCAGCTCTGCCTGTGTGCTGGACTATAATGGAGCTTGGAAGTAGACTGAACTAATGTCACTGGCCCTGTCCCATGACATGATTGGCTCACCAGCAACAGCCTGCCTACCTTTACTGAGCATGCTCTGTCTGAAGTAGAACCTAGAATGGTCAGGCTTTATTTTCAGTCCCCACACTGGAAGAGCTGGCCACACTCCTAATAGACACAGGTAGGAGGAGGTACCAGTTTTGACTGAGGAGAAAATAGACAATTTAAAACCTAAGAAAAAAAGTTAATTTTTATTTATTTTACACTGCATACTGTTTTTAATAGTCTTTCTTCAGCAAACAAACCTATGAGCTTTACTTATAAATGCACTACAGCGGTTTTTGAATGCATTGTTTCTGTAGCATGACAAAGGAGTTAACAACTTTTACATTTGGAGTATTCGCTTTGAATAGTTTCTCATCCACACGTGGTACATTCTACACTTACTAATACAAAATACTCAAACATTACCCGCTCATGCAGAAGCAAAATCAAAGAAAATAGATTTTGAAAATGAGGATGAAAGCAACTTCTTAAATAAGTTCAAAGGACTACTAAAGTGTCATAGTAATTGTAAGGTATTTAAAAAAAAAGTTGACTTGATAATGGACAAAATGTTTTAGAAAGTTTAAAAAATAGTCTTTAAATATAATACTCAGATTTTCTTTAATGAGCAGACTGTTGCTTGTGTTTTCAACAGTATTACGCACATGGGAGGCATATTGGATGCAGATAAGACCTATGTTACATTCTACTAGAAGACTGGAAAAAAGTTGCAACCTGTAAAGGGACATGGGATGTTTCTGGATCTGACTAGGAATATAATATACCTATGTATCTATTTATTTTTAAATTCCTTAAGCTCTATTTTTCTGCCTAAAATAATACAATTTGTACCTGTTTGGGTCTTCCCTCTGTAGCTCATGCCACTCATGAATACACAGACTGTGAAGTGCAGTTTTTCAAATTAGCCTGTCAGTGACCTCACTCTAAAGCAGCATGTTACAGAATGTTGCCACTGATTGGTTACTATGAGACACTGGATACCCTATACGTGAAAGTACACTGTCTTCATGAGCTGCTGAGAAACTAATTATAAACTATTTGCAAGGTTTTAGGCAGAGCATTTAAACACTTCCTAAAATAATAAAGTACAGAAAAGAAAGGAGATACAGAGGTATATTATATTCCTAGTGAAATCAATAATTCTTCCATGTCCCTTTTAAGAACCACTGCAGTTCAAGAAAAAATATACTTGTTTGTCAAGTATGTACCAAATTAGCTTCTGGGTACCAGTGAGATGGAATGAGTGTTGTATTTTGTCTATTTGTCTATTAATAGCTGTGTAATCTGTGAGCAACATTTTGGGGGGAAATCTGATATTTTTTAAAGACTCATTTTATGAGTGTGTTTGTTACAACACTTTCTCAAAACTGATTCATGAGGGTTTGGAGGAGAACAGAGAGCCATTGGAAAGATAATTGGAAAAGAGTCAAAAAGACAACACAGAAGCAGTCGCCTTGAAGCATTCACTGCGAAAATAGCTCTCCAGGAATGTAAAAACCCTTTCAAACACACAACTTCCACCAATTTATTATGGATCTCTCCAGGTTTTGCAGGTTTAAGTATTACTTTTTACTGCTTAATTACGCTCTGAGACAGACTTAAAATATTTGTTTTTAGTGTGCTTTTAAGTGTGGTGGTCCTTTAATTATATGTGTAGTACACAAGCAGCACAAAAACAAAGAGAGAAAAGCACACTTTGAACTAGTTTAATTCCTTCTCTTAATGTTTATATAAGTATAATAAAAAAAATATTAGAAGTACTCACCTTTTAATTATGTTTTTTCATTCATAATCTTATAGCGAGTTGATCATTTTTTAGTAATACCACTACTAATAGTTACAGCCATAGACCACTATTCAAATCAATTTTAAACTGATGAGTTAAATACCACATCTGGCAGTTGATTTCCAATCCACATATTTTTATTGCAGACAAAAGGGAAGAGAGAATCAGTTGGATCCTTCAAGGACCCCACCGGCATCAGGCTTAACTCTTTATGCCACAGCAGTCCTTTAAGGCGGAGGGTTAATATTTTAGATGCCATGAGGTTCTTAACAGACCTCCATGGTTATTTTGATGGGGGATCGGGGGAAAAGGGGGTCGGGTTTGAACCGGGAAGCGGGCAACCTGTTGTGAGTGGGGAGGGGGAAAGCAGCCACAAAGTGATTTTTAGCCAAAATCAGTACTATTAAAGGTTGCAAGTAATAAGTAATTAGTAATTTGAAAGTGAACAAAAGCAACGCCTAATATTACTGATGTGAGAAAATCAGTGGAGAAGCAAGTGTAATATTGCGTGTTGGGGTTACTTGCAGGCATTGCAAGTAGCTCCCTCGCAATCATGCTGAGGGGTGAATAGAATAGCTAGGGAAAGTTACTGAGCATTTCTTTCTTGTGTAACTTTATGAAATGGGGAATTGAATGAGGCTCTATTTTCTATAACATGAGCTTTGGCAGATAAGAACAGCCATTATGGAGTGTTAAAAATAAGGACCATTGACTACTAGTAAAAGGTGAAATACTTTTGTAAGGAAATATACTATCTTACAGAAAATCTGAAGATAGTAGGATATTGAATATCTATAACTGTAAATGTAGTTTGTTTGGATAGGTGTTAACAAGAACATTTTGATCTCATTATATGGACTAAATTAAAGAGTGTGTTATCTTGTTGCTATATATAACTATACCTTAGCTGTGATAAAATTATCATAGTAACTACTTGTGATCAATTTATCAATAGTGTTTCTTAAGCCTGGCTGAATGGTATCGGCTATACAATTTTTTTTTGACCAACCTAAGTTTTGGTTGAGTAGTTTGTTGGCATGGGCTTTTGACTGAATGTTTGGTAAACAAAAGATCGAGGGCCCGATTCAATTGCCTAATTCTTAAATTTATACACACTTAAAATTACTCTTAATATTGCTACATATTTGGCAAATATTACTTATTGGCACTAATTAATTCTTAACTCCATAGAATGCATATGCACATTCCAGATATAATGCAATATTGATAAAGCTGTAACTATGATATTCTATTACATGTGAGTTCCATTATATGTATTAACACATTGATTGCCAGGATCAATATAACACAGAAATTAAACATGAAACCTAATATCACTTTCCCTTTTAATAAAAGTACAGTAGAGTGTTTAAATATGCATTTACAATGCTCCGCACATATCATTAAGCCCTGATTAGTGAGGGGGAATGGGGGCAATTGAATAGCGATTTGCGATTTTAGTGTTCAGAAGTCTTGCGTCAGTGAAAGATCAAAGGCTTGGAGGGGCATTAACATGCAATTTGAACCATTGCAGTGAATCGGAGCCCTCAAAAAGAAGCCAACTAAATAGCAAAGTAACTTGAGGGCTACATTTTCGAACCTGGATCTCCCAAAAGCCTCAAATGAATGAGGCTCATGGCATTTAACCCATATGTTTACTATAGATTTAAATTCACTGTGGTCTATTGCTGTAACTAACAGTAGTGGTATAACTAAAAGGTGATCAATTCTATTTTTGTACACCTTTAAAATGAATATAAGATTATGACAATAGAAGCATAATTGAAAGGTAACTACTTCTAATAATGTTTTATACTTTCAAATCCCTATATGGTATAACTATACCACTTAAAAGAAGGAATTAAACTAATTTCAAGGTGTGCTTTTCTCCTTTTTTTTCTGATATTATTCACCTAATTACTACTTTTTTTTTAATGTACTTTTGCTTCTGGAAGACCTTCTCACTCTTATACTACCATCTTGCACAAGTACTCTTTGTCAATTCTGAAGAGGTGCCATCCTTCTTCAGTTGAAAGGTCAGATGCTGTGCGTCTTGTAGAACTTGATTGATGGCTTGTTCCATGCCTTATATGTAGACCACAATTTGTTTTCGGTCACAGACAGGAGGATGCAGAAACTATTTTTTTCCTAAGTACACAAGCAGTCCCTGCTAAAATTCTAATTTTCTGTAAAAAAAACAAACAAACATTACACAGCAGCTTGTATTAAGTTTGTTACATACTTAAGCAGAATGTGAACTTGTTCCACAATGTTCATTTCAGAGTTTCAGTAATTTACTAATAAAGCTGTCAAATAATATACTGTAAGATACATGACAATACATATTAAACACAAGAAAAAAAAGGAAAAGAAGGATCTTAATTGTGAGGACTTACCAGTCTGTGGTTGAATTTGGCCCATTTATAAAGTGAGATAAAAATGCCAAATTATGTGTTAATGTAGTATACTGATACAGAATACCCCCAATATGTCATAAATGCACATGAAAATGTAGCAAGCATATGTCAAACATTTTAAGATATGTAATTCTTATGTCAGCAAAGACCCACAGATGTTTAAGTCTACTGTTTATCTTGATAGGCTCACAGCTGGTAATTCAGTAGAATGCATTATTTTTTGAACACCACTGATTTCATGTTGTTTTGTATAATCTTTTTCATTGTTCACTGTAACATAGGGATGCTTACTATAAGCATCAACATGGAAAGCTTATATTTACCACAACTGTGTGAGATTATGTAAAGATAGATAGATAGATCAATAATTTGAGTATTGCAGTAATTAGTAATAATTTTTTTATAGGACATACATTTTAGTTAGAGTGGCAAGCTTTCTAGAGCCGTGCCTCTCTTTATGAAGTCAGAAGCAATACTGATAAAGGTTTAACATGAGCATTGAAATATACAGAATAGGAATGCTAAAAAATAAGAAATCCACATGGGACAGAAGACAGGCACTATAAATAAAGTAGTCAGTCAAATACTTTATTTATGATGTATGTCTTGATCTGTCACATGAGGGTAACTGCTGTTGATAAACTCTAACATGGCTACAATTATTTCATTAGCCAATGAGTATGTTCACTACCTGTGGCTTATTTTACTGTCATTGTTTCCTGCAGTAACTGAAAGATTTATGGTAGGTAATATAACATAACCAATATTTATTGGCTACAGCTTTATCACATATATAGTTGTGGATCTTTGTGACTGTTCGGAACACTTATGATGTTGGTAACAAACTTGCCCACTGCGCAGCACTTAGGCTACACTTTGCAAAGTGAGGCAAGCAGTTGAGTCACGCGGCTGCGAGGGTCGCAACTGCAAGCCAATCGTGTAACTATAAAAACCTGAAAAACAAACAAAATAATTTAACAAAAATAATAACACACTTACACACAGCACAGAGGGAAAGCCAGGAAGCCTGGGAGTGTGGTTGCAAGCGAATGATGAGTGTCCCGTACAGTAGGGGGGAGGAAAGGGTCGCATTGAGCGCCTTTGGCACAGAAGATGCTCATTGAGAGCCCGGCGATAAGCGCCAAAGGTGCTCAGCGTGGGGCTTGCGATGACTGCCGAAGATGATCAGTGCAAAGCAGGAAAGTTGAAGTACACGGGGAAGAGACTTGCAATGAGTGCCAAAGGCACTCATTGCGAGCCACTTGATGATCGCCGAAGGTACTCAGCGCGGGGCTCATGATAAGCCCCGAAGGTGCTCAGAGGAGCAAAAGTCTCACATTGTGTGGCAAACAGCATTGCCAGCCTCACAATTGTATTCCCGTCATTTTTGACGGTTAAGTTCCTAGTATATATATAAAGAGTGAGGTAGCTGTTAGTGTCCAGTAATCTAAAAGAATAATCGGAGTATTGCAGTATATAGTGATACCTTTTTTATTGGACAAACATATTCATAGTTTTCATGACTAGCTTTCAAGAGTGAACCTCTCTTTTTCAAGTCCTAAGTAACTTTGATAGATTCCCATAGAAATAACAATATACAGTTTTTTTTTTTAAATGTTCCGATCAGTGGGCTTTGCAAAGGTCTGTTTAACGGCAGGTCAAAGTAAATAAACAGGGTAAATATAAAAAAATGTAAATATTTGTACATCTTGAGAGTTTGAGGTACCTTAAAACTGTAAATAGACACAGGGATAGCTCAGAACAAAAAAAAATGAGGCTAAGAAACACAAAATATTTAAGGATCTACAACCTCTCCATACAAAACCTGAAAATAAAATATTCAGAGGTCATTTTAAAAACGCACAAGAAAGAAAGGCCTTTTAAATGGAAGTGATGATACACTTTAATATGAAAAACACAGGTCTTAATGTGAACATGGAATTTGTCACGGATATGTTTTGTGTTTTCTTTGCCTTTCTTTGCAGCAATCTTCAGCTGTAAGAGAGGAAGAAGCGGGAGGAGGGGAGGGCAGAGAAGAGTGGAGAGTGGAGTGGAGAGTGGAGAACAAACATTTGGGGTTGGAGGCCGAATTTGATATTAATGATGAGAAGTAGTTCTGTTTGGCAAAATTGAGGGCATAGTGATTGGAGCGTAGGTTAAACTTGTAGTGGAGGAAGTCCGCTGAGTAGCAAGATTTCCTCCATAATCATTCAGCACTGCGGGAGCACCTCTGGATGTAGCATGTTTGTGTAGTGTGCCATGGTTGTAGATGAGAGAGAGTGTGTCTGCCTGTGGTTATGAGGACCAGAGAATCCAGGGTGGAATTTAGAGTCAAATTGTAATGTCTGGTAGAAGAAGGGGTTGTAATAAAATGGAGAGGTGTTGTGAGTTAAGTGACTGCAGGTTTCTGTGGGTTCTGGTAGTTGGGTGTGATAAAGGTCAGCAATTGGAAGGGGTTGTGAGGCTGTAGGCAAGAAGATGGTGGTCAGAAAGAGGGAGTTGGGAGATAAGACTGGAGATAGAGAAGTGATTGGAGAAAATGAGGTAAAGAGAGTGTCCTTCCTGGTGGGTAGGGGATTCTATCCATTGTGAGAGGCCAAAGGAAAAGGTAAGTGCAAGTAATTCTGTGGCTGTAGGGTAAGTGGGAGTGTCAGTGGCAATGTTGAAATCACCAAGAACGAGTGAAGGAATGTTAGAGGAGAGAAAGTGAGGGAGCCAGGCGGCAAAATGATCCAGAAATTAAGGCTGGTCCAAGCGGGAGATCGATGACAGCCACTCGCAGAGAGATGGGTGAAAAGAGACGGATAATGTGAACTTCGAAAGAAGAGAACTGGAGAGAAGGAACTGGGGGAACACTTAGACACATACTCATCTCTGTGCATTCACAATACCCCTCACCTGAAGGAGCCCTTAAAGACACATTTTCCTCTCTGTGCATTCACAATACCTCTCACTGTTAGGAACACACACACATATATATATATATATATATATATATATATATATATATATATTTATTTATGCATACTGTATATATAATTAAACATAGCTTAGTAGAAATACATTTTCTATACATTGTAGACAAGTGTATCACTTTTCTGATCTATCTATCGTTCTATAAATGTGTATCTATCTATCTTTCTATCTATCTATCTATCTATCTATTGATACATGTCTATCTCAAACAGTATAGATAGGTAACACTGGGTTTTATAAAATGCCACCGATGCAAATGAGTCCTGAGCAGTGAGTCTATCAGTCTATGGATAAATGTCTATCTCAATCATTATAGATAGTAAAAATGTTCAGCAACAATCTAAAACCTGTTACATTTATGAGTTAAATCTTTGTGCTGCTATTTTATTTAAATTATAGGTTTATATCACACTATCCTTTTGTCTGTCCCAATTAGAGGGCCATAGAAAATCATGCTAATGAATAGACAACATTACCAATCACAAATATATATTCAAATATATTCAAAACAGATCAGTGGTAAAAAAGTGGAACAGAACTGTCAGGTTTCTAGTCTTTAAAGGAAGCATAGTGATGTCTAGACTCCAGAAAATAATGTAATAATATAATGTGCTGAATAACGTGAAGATGTTATGGATAGGTGTTTTGATAAAAGGACCACTGTAGTTGAAGAGAAATGGCCCTTGTGAAATATAAAACTAACAACATTAGCAGCTTTTGGAATAATGAATATAAAAACATAGAGATAATGTTTGAAGACTGTTAATTAATAGAGATTCACAACTTTTATTTGTTACATCACATCCTGAGAACTGGCCCTTGAGTGATGTTTTTTATTATCCCTCAGTGTAGTGAGCAGTTGGGGTAGGAAGAGGGAGAAATATGGGGGATTTCTTAAATAATTGAATATGACTGAAGTCAATACCACCCTGATTCCCCCTCAAAGACCCTGAAGCAGGCAGTTTGTATTAATAAGTGCAAGCAAAGCTCTAAAAAAATAAACCTCCCTCTCATATGTAATACTTCCACCAAAGCATCATGAATGTTCCAGGGTCCAGATAATGCATCAAAAATTACTTTGTTTTAATTCTAGCTTATGACATTTCCCCTGACTAATTATCATTGTCACTCAGTAAAAGTTTTCAAAGAAACATATTTTCGTATTATACTGTAATATTTATTTAAACTTGAAAATTAAAGACTAAATTGAAAAACTAATTGGAGACATTACATGCTTAATGACATTGAAACCTGGAAACTGATTATAAGTTTCATATGTTCAATTCCCATGTGTCTTATCATCACTCTTATGTTTTTGAGGACAACAAGCCTCTAACTCCTTAAAATCCATATTTTTCTTTCTGTTTAGTCTATGGTTATATGTTGGTCATTTTGAATCCATTGCCTACTTATAGCTTTTTTTGCAGTAAGTTATTTGTCCTTAGCAGCCAGTATATGCACTTATTGAAGTCATTAAAGTTGAGATAGAAGCCTGGGCATCGCTATAATCAGTATTAAGTTAACAATGAACCAGGCACAATATAAAATAGATTACAGAATATATAGAGCACTCATATACAGAAAAGCCATATAATATCCAGACTAGAACATAGCTAAATTAAAGTAGACATTAGTCTAATAGTTACCACCTATCTTGGACCTCCTATGCACCTCAAGACTTTGGGCCATTTTTTTATATTTTCTATTGTCCAATTTGTAAATTTATACACACAAAATCACTCTCACTATTTCCACATATTCTATTATCTAATCGCCATCCGATTATGAGTTACCCACCCACAATCACTACAGGCCAGCCAAAAATGCAAATTCAGCCTCCATTGGTTTTAGCATAGCTCGAATATTATGAGTTCCAGCTCCCAAATGAAGTCTGACCCTCAACTAGAAAAAAGGATCCCATTTCTGTCAAAAATATTACTAAATAGGACTTGCAAGGGCTTTTTCAAACAATTATTAGAGCTGTAGCAGCAATTAAACACACACTACACACATTAGAAAGAATTGCATAACAGTCTGAAACCCATAAATATGCAATTAAAAATTATTACAATTATTTTGAAATTAAATTTCTGAGTCATAAAGATTCCGGGACTCATGGGGTTAATACATATCATGAAACCCACGTGGACAAAAGAGATGATCTAATGCATTTCATAGAGTGCTAGATTGCAAAACCAATTGACAAATTTACTTATTGGCACTAATGAATTTGTAGCCTCCGATTGTAGATTATTTGATGTCCTGATGACAGTCTAATTTACTATACACTGTTTAAGAAGTAAATTACAGGCTTTCTTAAATATGGTCAGATAATAAGATCACTTCCCCTGAAATCATACTTACAAAAAGCCAGATTATGTGTTTAAGCTTAAGGAGGTAAATTGCGAGTCAATAGAATACATCTAAACATTTAGAGAAAAAACACCTACAGCTAAAATTACGGGTTAGAGTAATTAGCGGGCGTCTAATAAAATAGGGCTTTGTTTGTAGAAGTTTTATCTGGTGCAGTTTAGTTGTTGTTACTAAACCTTATGTGTTCTGTAAAACAAGTCTGGGTTAGAAGTGGAACAACTTCTAACTGCTTAACACATAGGATAATGTAAATTTGGTCATCACTGCAAAAAATTAGCAATTTAAGACACAAAATTGCTAATTCAACTTCTATCCCATTTTTTTTATTTATTTTTGGGTGACTATTTATCTTTAATGAATGTTCATATCAATATCTTACTATGTACCTGATATACAGTTGCAGTTTAAATTTTTTGACAAAAACTTACAAAAATACAGCATGCATTACATTTTATAAATTATCCGTAAACCCAAGAGTAGAAGGAATGCACTCCCCATAACCAAAATCTTATACACAGAATGGAAACTAACTTCCCAATCATTTCTTGTTTATTTTCTTCTTCCTTAAATTCACTATGCTTGATTAGCTTAAAAAAAAGTTAATTATAAAAACCTGCTTAGGCAGATAACAAAAATAGCTTGCAGCTAGTTGGGTGAAAGTATGTATATTGCCGTTACTTGATATGTAAAATCTCCTCTTATTTGGATGAACTCCAGATGCAAAATATTAAAAGTAAATTTGTAACAGGTAAGATAAAAAGTTAGCTGCATCAAGAATTGTGTGGAATGTTATAAACGATATATATATATATATATATATATATATATATATATATATATATATATATATATATATCAACTGCCTTGCAAAAGTATTCACCCCTTGACTTTTTACCTATTTTGTTAGAGTACAGCCTTAAGTTCAATGTTTTGTTAATCTGAATTTTATGTGATGGATCAGAACACAATAGTCTAAGTTGGTGAGGTGAAATGAGAAAAATATATACATAAATCTATTTTTTAGAAATAGAAAACAGAAAATTGGCATGTGCGTAATGTATTTACCCCCTTTGTTATAAAGCTCATAAAAAGCTCTGGTGCAACCAATTACCTTCAGAAGTCACATAATTAGTGAAATGATTACCACTTGTGTGCAATCTAAGTGTCACATGATGTCAATACATATACACCCCTTTTTGAAAGGCCCCAGAGGCTGCAACACATAAGCAAGAAGCCCCACTAACCAAACACTGCCATGGAGACCAAGGAACTCTTCAAACAAGTAAGGGACAAAGTTGTTGAGAAGTACAGGGTTAGGTTATAAATAAATATCCAAATCTTTGATCATCCCCAGGAGCACCATCAAATCTATCAGAACCAAATGGAAAGAACATGGCACAACAGCAAACTTGCCAAGAGACGGCTGCCCACCAAAACTCACGGACCGGGCAAGGAGGGCATGCAGAGGAGCTGCAGAGTTCCACAGCAGAAACTGGAGTATCTGTACAATAAGCCATGCGCTCCATAGAGTTGGGCTTTATGACAGAGTGGCCAGAAGAAAGCTATTACTTTCAGCAAAAATCAAAATGGCACGTTTTGAGTTTGTGAAAAGGCATGTTGGAGACTCCCAAAATGTATGGAGGAAGGTGCTCTGGTCTGATGAGACTAAAATTGAACTTTTTGGCCATCAAAGAAAATGCTATGTCTAGCGCAAACCCAACCCATCACATCACCCAAAGAATACAATGCCCACAGTGAAAAATGGTGGTGGTGGCAGCATCATGCTGTGGGGATGTTTTTCAGCAGCTGGGACTGGGAAACTGGTCATAGCTGAGGAAAAGATGGATGGTCCTATATGCAGGGATATTTGAGGCTAGGACGGAGGTTCAGCTTCCAGCAGGACAATAACCCAAAACACACTGCTAAAGCAACACTTGAGTGGTTTAAGTGGAAACATGTAAATGTGTTGGAATGGCCTAGTCAAAGCCCAGACCTCAATCCAATAGAAAATCGGTGGTCAGTCTTAAAAATTGCTGTTCACAAGCGCAAACCATCCAACTTGAAGGAGCTGGAGCAGTTTTGCAAGGAGGAATCAGCAAAAATCCAAGTGGTAAGATGTGGCAAGCTCATAGAGACTTATCCAAAGCGACTTGGAGCTGTGATTGCCGCAAAAGTTGGCTCTACAAAGTATTGTCTTTAGGGGGGTAAATAGTTGTGCACATTGACTTTTTCTGTTATTTTGTCCTATTTGTTGTTTGTTCACAATAAAAAAAAAACATCTTCAAAGTTGTGGGCATGTTCTGTAAATTAAATGATGCAAATCCTCAAACAATCCATGTTAATTCCAGGTTGAGTGAACAAAACACATAAAATGCCAAGGGGGGTGAATACTTTTGCAAGGCACTGTATATATATATATATATATATATATATATATATATATATATATATATATATACTTATTTATTTATTCATTTATTTATTTATTTATTTATATTGGCCTAAAAGGAGCTATGTTTGAAATGGTATTGGATTAAAGAGCAAAGCCTTTGTGGGCACATTTGCATGTCCTTGCCCAGGTTCCCAGTATGCAGTGCAATAACTTTATTTCTTGCAATTCTAAGCAGGAAATCAGTCTTTTAACTTATTTTAGAACAGCAAGGAGAGAGTTAACCCTGGCTGTAAAAACAGCACACAGAGGCATGGATGTGGTCACTCTGTTACGTCTGTCTGGGAGACAGAGAGTGCAAGAGCAGGCTTGGAGCTGCCTGGGAGACACAGGCCCACGTGAAGAAAGGTCTGAACTGGAGAGTCTGGAAAGATTGCAGTCTACGAGGAGACCCCAGAAGGTGAATACCCAGGGGGGGAGCTGCTGTAATAAAGGTACCAGATTCCTTTTTGATATACCCCAGTGCAGAGACTGTGTGTAAAGACTGTTTCTGAGCTAAGAGAAATTGTTTTTTTTTTAAAGGGGCCCTGGGGAGAGCACATGGAAGAGAAGGGTGGACAGTGTTAGGACTGAGTTGTGAGATAGTAAGTCAAACTATCAGAAGAAGAGCTGCATGGACGCTGGATATATTTCGATCTGTCATTTCATGTGCTGGCTGTGTGTAAATAAAAACGTGTTTAGAGTTGGAAAGCTGTGCCTTCCTCCATAAAGTTGGTAAATAGGGCACTGACCCCGCGAGTGGTAGTGCTCTGTCACAATATATATATTTATTTATAAATATATAGAAATATATACACACAAATATATAAAATGAAAGACATGGGAATCAATTCCCTTAGCTGTGATAAAGACAATGACTTTTAAAAAAACATGTACCAGCAACAACAAAGTTAAATTAGACATAATTTTAGCACTGGCAGCCAATTAATTATACTAACATTTTTCCTCACATCAGTGGGCCTTTAAATGTTGTTTTGATAAGTCATTTATCAATATTAGTACTTAAGTATTTTAGTTTTTTTATCTTCCTACATCAGTCCTGCAACTCAACTTATTTGAAAGTTTAATATTATTGAATTGGAGATAGGTTTGTGTAAGTAGTTTTTTAAACTCCATCTTCAAAAGTTTTAGACTTTGAAGTTATATCAATTCACCTTCCCAGCACAATAAAACATTTTACACAGGCATTTGATAATTGTTAATTGGGCAATTAGCAATTCTGACTTGCAAGAACCATACTTGTAAACATTAGTGCTATTTTTTTAAGCAAAGCATACTAATATCTACTTTAGAAGATGGTTTTCATTAGACAGTGTATACTACTGCTAATTTTTCCATATCCATAGACTCAGAAAATTGAATCAGCATAGCATTAGGCATCTACCATCAAAAACAGCTTGAAAAGGAATTCTTCAAGATCAATTTGCTTTTGCTCTATTAAATATGTTAATATAACTCATACTCTGTCAGTTAAATATTACCTTTTTCTTACCATAAACATGCGATGAACTTTATCATTTTACCTGTTAATTAATGTATATAATATTCCCATCAGTATTAGCTCTTATAATTATGTATGAGACAAATAATTGCTAGTTGCTTCCTGTGGTTTGCACATGCTCATATTTATTGAAGTACATGAATGGATGATGCTAACAATGTGCACCATTTACATTGCTGTGTACTCCGGCACCCCTACTTTAATGCGCCTTTCAAATGCACACCGACAAATGCGCACCGACAAATTTGCGCGCACACAAAAGCATGCCCATCATGAGCGCGCCCCGACAACTGCGTGCAGGTCCTCTCACATCATAAAGGATTGATGATGCAGCATTTTATATATGCACCAAGTGATGGAGAGAGGTGAGCGCAACATATTTTAGAGAGAAGGCACCGAAAGAGTGAGCAGAGAGAGTCGAGGGAAAGAGAGAAAGAGTATGGTAACTGTGAGAAGTGAATACTGTAAGACAGCACTTAAGAGATAACAGATAGAGACAAAGTGATGAGTGAGACATCATAGCAAGCAGGTTGAGATAGACTGTAGGTTATACCTGATGTTCTTATTAATGAGCAGAAACTATCCAAGGATGTTAATAGCAACTACCTGAGTGTGGAAAAGAGAGTGCTTGGTTTGTGGGTCAATTTGTGGTAGCAACTGTGAATGTGTTCCTATTACGTTATTTGTCAGTGTGCTTGTAGGTTAGAGCTTTTGGTGTGAGAGATCCCATGTAAGAATGCTATGGTGATGAGCTGCTGGCATGTAGTCTGTGAGTATATGAACACCACTGTACTTGGTTTATATGGAGCAATAAACACTCATCTCTCTCTGAAACTCCATATGAGAGAGTTACATGACTATTCTGTAATATGTCTTTGTATACTCACCCTTAGACCACTGCCAAACTTGGTTTCCACGATAGTGAGGGCTGTCTCATATAACACAAAATTCCCAGCATTAAGCTGTATTTCCATACAGGTGGAGACCTGACACATTAAGCATGGTGAGGCAATCTGTACTACAATAGTGTGACTGGAGTATTCTGCCTTTGCTGGACTTTTCACAGCACTCTAGCCACATTTTACCAAAGTGCTCTTACCTGAGCTAGAAGGTCACCCATTGTGTCACAAACACTTTCATCATTCTGTCCCAGAATCCTTATCAACGCACCTGTAGTAGATGGAGATTGTGTGAAACACAATAGCGGTCAGCAATGGTAAGAATGAAAGTGTGGGAGGATGCATAGAGTGGTAGATAGGAGCAAAGCAAGAGTGAGTGCTAAGAGAATTGTTAGTGTTGCAAGTACACTGAGAAGGACAGGGGCATGTAATTGCAGTAGGGGGCAGGCACAAAGAGCAGTGAGGAGACATTTAATGAGTGGTAAAGAAGAATATGAAGTGACACTGGAGACAGTTGTCAGGCAGAAGCAGAGTGGGTGTATATATTACCTGCAGGGCACCCCGACTTACTTGAATGATTTTATATTTGGGGTTCAAATGTGTTTGTGTTAACCTTGTAAAAGGTCCACTGTCAATTTTGTATTTACAGTTTATACACATATGTAATACACATGTGGTCACACACTGGACACGCGTAGTGACCAATCCACCAGGCTGGTCACTCACACTGGGCAGTAGTGAAGTAGATGTGAGGGGACCTACACGCAGATGTCGGGGTGCGCTCATGACAGGCACGCTTTTGTGTGTGCGCTTATGGGTCGGCTCGCATTTGTCAGGCGCGTTAAAGTCATGCTACCGTGTAATCCAAATACTCTGGGCTAAATCAAACTCCCAATAAGTAATGAAAGATTACAAAAGAGGAAGGGGAAAGATGACAATGGTTGCTTGGCAGATACAAATAAGAAACCTCATTATATATTTACTGTATGAAAATTTGAACATTTAGGGCCCTATTAAATTCGAGCTGCGGATGAAATCGTATCTCGCAAAGGCAGTTTTCCTGCTGTTTGCGAGTACCGAATCTCTCGCAGCCTGCTTTGCGATATGACTGCGATAAAATGGCAGAGAATAGGCTCCGAGAGAGCTATGTAGCCTTAAATCTATGCATGAGTCTCGCATATCGTAAGAATCCCTACGTGGACAAAAAGTCCACGCAAGGGATCTGAAAGCCTCTACGTGCTGCCTCGGAACAGCCCGAGACAGCAGTGTGAGGCTCCCACCTGCACCCTATACACATCCCCATGCTGCAGGGGTCTCTATCAGGACCCCTGCAGCACCCCCACATTAACCCCTTGCAGCGGGGGTCCCCGATCTGCATAGATCAGGCCCCCCGCTGCATTTAAAACTTTACAATTCCCCGCCGCGGCTCCTTAAAGGGGCCGCGGCACACTATTACCCAATCCCGGCCGCGGCACTTAAAATTAACCCCCCTCTATGCTGGGGGTCCCCATCGGGACCCCCGAAGTGTCCCCACATAAACCCATTGCAGGGGGGTTCCCCGATCTGCATAGATCAGGCCCCCCGCTGCATTTAAAACTTTTAAATTCCCCGCCGCGGCTCCTTAAAGGGGCCGCGGCACACTATTACCCAATCCCGGCCACGGCACTTAAAATTAACCCCCCTCTATGCTGGGGGTCCCCATCGGGACCCCCGAAGTGTCCCCATATAAACCCCCAGCAGCGGGGGGCCCCGATCGGCACCGATCGTGACCCTGCTGCAATTCAATTTTAAATTTCCCGCCTCGCGGTCCTCAAAGAACCGTAAAGGTCCTGAAAGGACACGCACTAAAAATATTAACCCCAGGCAACTATAATTACCCCATTAACTCATGGTGGTCAATACAGACCACCATAAGGCCTAAATTAACCCATTAACTCATGATGGTCAATACAGACCACCATAAGGCCTAAATTAACCCATTAACTCATGATGGTCAATACAGACCACCATAAGGCCTAAATTAACCCATTAACTCATGGTGGTCAATACAGACCACCATAAGGCTCTATTTAACCCCATCAGTCCCATAAGGGTATATTATTACCATTATGGGCCAGTTACAACCCAACATTAACCACATAAGTGCCATCATGACACTAACTACAAACACTACACTATAACCCCCAATAAACCATTTAATCTAAACTAACCCCCCTCTACACATTACATACATTACATACAATACATGACCTTACATATAAGATATTAAATATAATATATTACATATAATATATTAAATATAATATATTAAATATAATACATTACTTTTTTTTTTCTTTTTTTTTTTTTTTTCAAAACCCCCAACCCACCCCTTGGCAATATTCTCATTATTTACAGAAGGAGGCAATACCCAAAACCTATTATATAATTGAAGTAACTTCGCTAAAGGCAACAAATACAACAACAACAAAAATATCTATTAACAGAATGGCCCGGCAAACAGTTCTTCGTCCCATCTTGCCCATTTCTTAACCACTGATAATCTTAACTTGGAATCAAAACTTAAATATTCCATTTCATACTGTTTATTCCTTTCCATAGTACTACAAATCTCATTCCATTTAGGCAATTCCCCACTTCTCCATCTCCGTACAATCCACCATTTAATTGCCATGAGAACCTGCACCACTATCCCAATTGTTTCACTAGACCATTCCCTTGGAAATATATGTAATAGAAAAGCTTCTGGGTTTAAGGTAACTTCCTTACATCCCATACCCACCAACTTGGTGACACACCTTTCCCAAAGCCCCTTGACCTTAACACATTTCCACCACATGTGGCTTTGGGTGCCTTTTTCCGAGCACCCTCTCCAACACAGCTCACTATATTTGCTTGGATCTATTTTAGACAGAAGCTCTGGAACTATGTACAATTTTTGTGTAATTTTAAAGTGGATTTCTCTGTAAGTTGTACAAATCAAGTTATCTTTTGTTAGCTGATACGCTTTTCCCCAGTCCTCCAAATTTTTCTTAATTCTAAAATCAGTTTCCCAGCTTTCCATGGCTACAGATTTTCCAGAACTTCTGTACTCGTCTAAAATTTTTAAGCATTTCGACACTGAACTCTTATTACTTGTTCTTAATGACAGGAATTTTTCGAGAGGTGTCAAATCCCTGACTGATCTTACATCAAAACCTTCTTTTGTTAATATCTTCTTCAGGGTCAGAAATTGCTGCCAAATTGATATTGGGACCTCTTTTACTCTCCTCAGTTCCTCAAAATTAATAAAGCCCTCATTTCTGATTAAATCCTTAATTTTGTCAATACCCCATTTCGCCCACTCTACCTTATCTATTTGGGGGTGAATATCATAAATTACTTCCAGTGGTGTTAATGGAGATGGAAAAGGGAGCAACTTCAATTTTGAGTTCATTTTGAGCCAACTAGCCCAACATTGTTTCCCTATTCTGAACTCTATCTGAGTCTTAAAGTTGGACGATTTCTTATACCATAGAGCTTGTTGCAGAACTATTTTGGGGCTTAATGCTTCTTCTAACTGGGCAAACTTGGGTCCTTCCACTCCTTCTGTCCATCTCAGAAAGTGGTACAATTTTACAGCCTCTGCATACTTCCAGAGGTTGATTGCCCCTAATCCACCTTCTATATACTTTTTATTTACTTGGTCTTTACTGACTCTAACCCTATTCCCTTTATATATAAAATGATCTACCACTTTCTGAAATTTAGTAATACTTCCTCTGGATATAAATAGAGGGATTGCTCTTAAAACATAAGTAAGTTTTGGTAAAATGAACATCTTAACACATACGATTCTGCCTGACCAGGTTAGGTTTAGTCTCTCCCATGACTTGAGTAGTTTGCACACTGAAACAAAAGTTATTTCCAAGTTATTCTTTAACATGGAAGCAACACACGGAGTCAACTCTATTCCCAAATGTTCTATTTTATTCTGCTCCCATCTAAATGGGAATTTCTCTCGTAACAAGGTTTTAGTTTCTAAGTTCACATTTAGCCAGATAACCTCTGATTTGGAAGAATTAATTTTATAATATGATAGGCAACCAAAGGTTTTTAATTCCTTCATGAGATACACCAATGATTCTAGTGGCTCTGATAAGACTACAACTGCATCGTCTGCGAATAGAGTGATCTTCGATTCTATAGCTCCACATATGATTCTTCTTATCCTATCATTCTTCCTTATCATTTGAGCCAGCACTTCTATACACAAATTGAAGATCATTGGGGATAGCGGGCATCCTTGTCTCGTCCCATTGCTAATCTCAAACGATTCCGACTGAAAGTCTGTACCTTTTATGAAGGCTGAAGGGTTAGAGTATAGCGCCATAATCGCACTTGACCCGAATTTGCCCAATCCAATTTCTTCTAAAGTACACTTGATAAACTCCCAGTTGAGCCTATCGAAGGCTTTGTCCGCATCTAACCCTACTGCTACCAACGGGATTTTATTATCTTTAGCATGTGCCAATATATCGATAAGCTTTCGCAGATTATCTGTCACTTGTCGGCCTTTAACAAAACCTGTTTGATCTGACTCAATTAACTGGTCTAAAAGAGGGTTTAATCTTTATGCTAGTATCTTTGAATATATTTTGATATCGATGTTAAGTAAAGAGATGGGCCTGTAGTTAGCACAATTTGCCAGATCTTTTCCCTCCTTCGTTATCATAATTATTGCTGCTTCTAATGTCTCCTTAGGAGCCCATTTGAAAAGAAAAAAAAAAAGAAAAAAAAAGTAAATATAATACATTACATACATTACATACAATACATGACATTACATATAAGATATTAAATATAATAAATTACATATAATATATTAAATATAATATATTACATATAATATATTACATATAGTCCAAATCAAATACCCCCTATCTATCTAACATACAATCTATTTAATTTAAAATAAATCCTAACTATATCAAATACATCCCCCTATCTATCTAATATACAAAAAATCCTAACTACATACACAGACCCTAATTCTAAAATAAAATAAAATAATTACAGTCCTAACTACACAGACCCTAATTCTAAGCTAAAATCAATAAATTAAGACCACTTACCTTTAAGATGTTGCTTCAGATCACTAACCTATGGGTCAAACAAAAACAAAAAATTAGTACAAAACATTAACATCCAATAAATAAACATTATATACATTCTAAATAATATACTCACCTTTACAGCATGTCCCGTCACTGTTTAGCTCTTCCGGAGCGGCCCTGTTAAAAAAAAAAACACAATACATGAATACATTAATACAATATATCAACAATAAATAAAATATATAATATAAAATTCCCCTCTCAAATCACTTTAGCAATGTATGTGAGAATATTTATTTTTGGTTTTTGTGTTTATTCTTGTATGTTCTTTTTCTTTTTTGTTCACAGTTGATCATAATTAAGGGAATCTTGTTATCAACCCAGTCTCGGCACATAGTAATCTTCTTGTTTTTTTCCTTTTTTTTTTTCTTTTCCTTCCTGTGCATAGGAATTATAGCACTCATGGCACGGAGCTACATAGATAGCCCAATTAGTCTCCCTTCCCATGAGCCGAGAGGCGCATCTAGTGAATCAGTTAGCCAGGCAAGTTAAAATTTATCCTCAATATTAATATTTTGATTAATGACAACTCCCGAGAGCAATATAGTGAGTCTCTTTATCCCCGCCATGTTCTCTATGGAGTTATGGGGAACCTATCCAGCCATTTTCTACTATCAGGTAGTTGCTTTGCTAAATGTAATGTTATTTGTTATGTTTGTATTCACCTGTCAAGAGTATCTAGGAGGGTCTGTAAGAGCAGATTTCTGTTCTTTAAACTCCTATATATTCAATACAGGTGGGGGATGTATGTTGTAAACCCGATACCCGTGTGGGCACTATATGGATTATGGGATGTACCAAGTAGATACATGATTTCTCAAATTTTGACCTATGCTTAAAGGTTTAAAATAGTTTCTCATAATGTTAATGGACTGAATTCCCCGACCAAAAGGAAAATAGCCTTCTTAAACTATACGAAAATCAAAGCAGACATATTGTGCCTGCAGGAAACTCACATGAAGAAAGATTCATCTAAGTATCTGGCCGATAAACAATACCCCTTTAATATACACTCGACTTTCACAAGTAAATCTAAGGGAGTATCTATAATGTTTAATAAAAGACTGCAGGTCTCCGAATTATTCTCAAAAATAGATCATCTAGGGAGATATATAATATGGTCAGGGCATATCAATAATAGTCTGTTTACTATTGCGAATGTCTATCTGCCTAATAAAAATCAGATCAGCTATCTAAAAACCTTTCTGAAAGATCTATATAAATTAAAGAGAGGGCTGCTTATTCTATGTGGAGACTTTAATCAGATCAGGGACCCCCTTATGGATAAACAGAGGGCCCACAAGATCAAAACTGAAGTCAAAGAATGCAAAAATGCCATCGACTTCTCCAATATCTTGAATAGTTATGAACTATTCGACATATGGAGTGTCTTCCATCCTAATAGTAAAGATTATACATTCTTCTCGAATCGGTTTGAATCTTTATCCCGCATAGATTATATATTCTCTGATTCGAACACACTAAAATTGGTAGCGAAATCAGATATCATCTTAACACCCTGGTCAGACCACAGGATGAATTCTATCATTCTCATGGATTCTTTGGAATCAAAAGTATCAAAAAGTTGGAAATTCAATCCTATACTATTTAAAAATATAGACAATCTTGACGCAGTAAAAAAGGATACTCTGGAATTCTTTGAGCTTAATAAAGACACAGTGTCCTCCAGTAAGACATTATGGTGCTCCTATAAAGCATATATTAGGGGTACTATAATTTCCAGGATGGCAGTCCTAAATAAGCAAAGGGGTCTACCTCTTAAAACCTTATATATTGAACTAGAGAAACTCCATCAGCTTAACAAAAGGAGCCCAAATAAAAATATTGGACTCCAAATAAATACACTAAATAACCAAATAAATCGCATCCTACAATCCCAGGCAGACAACCTCCTTTGGAGACTGCAACAATCTAACTTTCTTTTTGGTAACAAAACAGGTAAAATTCTCGGGAATAGATTAAAGAAACAGCGAAACTTCAATAGGATCTTAAAAATAGTAGATAATGAGAAAAAAGTCCACATGATCCCAGATAAAATCGGTGAGCTCTTCCAGGGATTTTATGAGAATCTATACAACTTAGATAAAGATATAAACCTGGTGATACCAGACAGGGCTGCTGTTGATTCCTTCTTAGATAAGATCCAGATCCCTCGGATCTCGGATCAAGAATCCCTAGATCTAAATAGGGAAATATCTAGCGAAGAAATTACAATAGCAATAAATTCAGGCAAAACAAATAAAGCACCAGGTCTAGATGGGTTCGATCATATGTTCTATAAAATGCTTCATTCTGAGCTTAAACCATCTATGCTTAGTTTATTCAACGAAATTAAACAATCAGGCCATATCCCATTAGAAATGACAGAGACAAAAATTATAAATATTTTGAAGGTAGGGAAGAACCCTGAGGAGTGCAGCAGCTACAGGCCAATCTCACTAATAAACATAGATGTTAAAATTTATTCAAAAATCCTAGCAAATAGATTAAAGAAGATCATTGTCAATCTGATCCATCCGGATCAAACTGGATTTATCCCTGGTCGCCAGACGTCAGATAATACAAGACGTCTTTTGAATATACTATCCTATATCAAAAATAAAGATATAACCTGTAATGATACTCTCGTTAGATGCTGAAAAAGCGTTCGACAGGGTTAATTGGGAATTTCTACAGTGTGTACTGGCGAGATTTGGCCTGGGCGACTTCGCTTCAAAGTCAGTCAAAGCTCTTTATAGAAACTCTTTCTCAAGTATTATGAATCCTGACTTTGAATCTAAACAATTTAAAATTGGGAACGGCACCCGTCAGGGCTGCCCTTTATCCCCGCTTCTTTTTATACTCTTTTTGGAACCTCTAGCTATATATATTCGTCAGTGTAATGAAATCAAAGGGGTTTGTATAGGTAAAGAAGAATTTAAATTCATGGCTTTTGCCGATGACATTATAGTAACCATAACAAACCCCGAATACGCATGCTACAAACTTCAAGAAATAGTTGAGGACTATGGCAGGCTCTCATTTTTTAAAGTCAATCAGTCAAAGTCAGATACATTAACAAAAGGAATACCACTGGAAACTAAGAATAAATTAAGGGAAGACTTTAGGTTTAATTGGGATTCCAAATATATAACCCATCTGGGAATAAGATTCTCCTTTCGGATAGACAATATTCTTAATGACAACATTAATGAGGTTATGAAGCTAATTAGACCCATATTAACTGATTGGAGCCATCTAAACCTATCCTGGTCAGCCCGAATAGCATCAATTAATATGAACATACTTCCCAAAATTACCTACTGCATGAGATCCATACCGGATATCTTGGCTAATAATTATCTCAAGTGTATACAGGATCAACTAGATAAATTTATGTACGCAGGGAAAAAACCTAGAATTCGGAAAAATATAACTTACAGTAAATTATCTAATGGTGGCCTAAATGCACCAAGTTTAAAAGAAATCCATCTTAAGATAATTATTGCCCAACTCATTGGTTGGCATATTATTAAAGATAAGCCAAGATGGCTATCGCTGGAAGAATCGTTAGTGAAAGATCATTCCATTCAAATGTTGATCTGGTTACCCGCATATGATAAAGCTTTATACAGCGATCTCCCAAAAAATTTAATCAATATCATTAAAATTTGGTATAAATATAGAAGTAAGATGCAGTTAACAAATATACCCTCAATCGTAGCTCCACTGGATTATCTGAGTTTGAGGGCGCAATGTCCCTCAATAAAGATGCTATCTGATAAGGGCCTAAGATGTATCTCCTACCTATATAATAAAGGTAATCTTCTTACCATTCAGGAGCTGCAGCAGAAGTTGGATTTAAATAATAAATTCAACTGGTTAAACTACGAAAATCTCAAGTTAAATCTAATGGGGAGAGGATATAAACTTTCAGGGATGAATAGCCCTACGAAAATAGAGGAAACCATTCTAAAAGGAGATTTTTCACATCTAATCTCCAAGTGCAGTAGATCTATTGATGACTCTGTCCCCTTTATTAAAAGCTTAGGGGTTAAAGGGTGGGAAAAGGATCTTGGAATCTGCCTAGATGAGACAAGTTGGAAGTATAGTCTAAAAACCACAAAAAAGTCCTCGATTAATATAATATATACAGAGCTATATTTCAAAATTATTCATAGATGGCACTTAACTCCAGCTAAATTGAGGAAAATCAACCCAGAGGAGTCAGATTGCTGTTGGAAATTATGTGGCTCACGAGGGACTGATTACCACATTTGGTGGGAATGCAATAAAATGCAGAAGTGGTGGTTAGACATCTTCCAACTAATATGCAAATTGCTTGACAAACACATTTTTTGGTCTCCTCAAGTTGCCATTCTTCATATGAACTTAGAGAAATTCCCGTCCACTGAGAGGTATCTGATTTGCCATATTTTATTAGTACCCAAATATCTTATTGTCAAATACTGGAAGCTACCTATAATCCCAGCTTTTAGCGAATTGCGCAATCTTATCTCTACAAATAGAGAGCTAATGAATAATAGTAACTTCTCTCCGTTGGAGCGTAGGGTCTGCCATTTTAGCTGGCTGAAATGGGACAGCTATATGGAATCCTTATAACCATAGCAAATTCACTCTTATATTCTGTATGGCTCTCCTCATTTATTACATGGTAAATTAATTCGTTCAGTCTGATTATGAAATGTATCTAGATTTGTTTCCACAGTGATGTCGGGTTTTGATATGTATGTATTTTATGTTTTAATCCAGATACTAATGTATTTATTGTACTATGTAAGTTTCTTATGTTTGTCTTTTGTTCGTCCTTTTTCTTGTTTCAATTTAAAAAAAAAAAAAAAAAAAAAAAAGCTGTCAGCCAATCAAAAGTCGTCAATGTAGGAGCCAATCAGGATGCGCAGATGTCTTCTACCAATCACTCAGTCGGGGTGTATCCCATAGTGATTGGCTGAAGGCATCTGAGCCTTGTGATTGGTTCCCAGAAAGATAGACAAGTGTTTTAGCCAATCAGGGTGGGATATTGGGGTGTATCCCATCCTGATTGGCTCACACATTGACGACTTTTGATTGGCTGACATTGATAGACAGCTTTTTCAGCCAATCACAAGCCGCCAATGCCAATTTCCTCCCGGAAACGACTCCGGGAGGTTCATTAGCGTCGGGGAGGTCTGCCAGTGCAGACCTCCGTTAGTTTTTTGTTTTTGTTTTTTTTAGAGCGCGGATGGTTCCGCGGCCCAGCCGGGGCTGAAGGAGAGAAGGCGGGGACATCGCGGGGAGGTAAGTTAAATGTATATTTAGATGCTTATATGTGTATTTTATTTATTGTTGATATATTGTATTAATGTATTCATGTATTGTGTTTTTTTTTTAACAGGGCCGCGCCGGAAGAGCTAAACAGTGACGGGACATGCTGTAAAGGTGAGTATATTATTTAGAATGTATATAATGTTTATTTATTGGATGTTAATGTTTTGTACTAATTTTTTGTTTTTGTTTGACCCATAGGTTAGTGATCTGAAGCAACATCTTAAAGGTAAGTGGTCTTAATTTATTGATTTTAGCTTAGAATTAGGGTCTGTGTAGTTAGGACTGTAATTATTTTATTTTATTTTAGAATTAGGGTCAGTGTATGTAGTTAGGATTTTTTGTATATTAGATAGATAGGGGGATGTATTTGATATAGTTAGGATTTATTTTAAATTAAATAGATTGTATGTTAGATAGATAGGGGGTATTTGATTTGGACTATATGTAATATATTATATTTAATATATTATATGTAATATATTATATTTAATATATTATATGTAATATATTATATTTAATATATTATATGTATTGTCATGTATTGTATGTAATGTATGTAATGTATTATATTTAATATATTATATGTAATATATTATATTTAATATATTATATGTAATGTCATGTATTGTATGTAATGTATGTAATGTATTATATTTAATATATTATATTTAATATATTATATGTAATATATTATATTTAATATCTTATATGTAATGTCATGTATTGTATGTAATGTATGTAATGTATTATATGTATGTAATGTATTGTGTTTATCTGTCTTTCCTTTTCAGGTGTGTAATTGTTTTATTTTCTGTAGTGGGGGTGGGGTTGTAATGTATTTTTTTGTTTTCTGTAGTGGGGGGTGGGATTGTAATTTTTTTTTTCTGTACTGTAGGTTTTTTTATTTTCTGTACTGTAGGTTTTTTGTTTTTTGTAATTAGAGTGTTGGGGAGGTTTATTAGGGGGTAGGTAGTGTAATTGTTAATAGATTAGTGTAGAGGGGGGTTAGTTTAGATTAAATGGTTTATTGGGGGTTATAGTGTAGTGTTTGTAGTTAGTGTCATGATGGTCCTTGAGGACCATCATGGCACTTATGTGGTTAATGTTGGGACTGATGGGGTTAAATAGAGCCTTATGGTGGTCTGTATTGACCACCATGAGTTAATGGGTTAATTTAGGCCTTATGGTGGTCTGTATTGACCATCATGAGTTAATGGGTTAATTTAGGCCTTATGGTGGTCTGTATTGACCATCATGAGTTAATGGGTTAATTTAGGCCTTATGGTGGTCTGTATTGACCATCATGAGTTAATGGGTTAATTTAGGCCTTATGGTGGTCTGTATTGACCACCATGAGTTAATGGGTTAATTTAGGCCTTATGGTGGTCTGTATTGACCACCATGAGTTAATGGGTTAATTTAGGCCTTATGGTGGTCTGTATTGACCACCATGAGTTAATGGGTTAATTTAGGCCTTATGGTGGTCTGTATTGACCATCATGAGTTAATGGGTTAATTTAGGCCTTATGGTGGTCTGTATTGACCACCATGAGTTAATGGGTTAATTTAGGCCTTATGGTGGTCTGTATTGACCACCATGAGTTAATGGATTAATTTAGGCCTTATGGTGGTCTGTATTGATCACCATGAGTTAATGGGTTAATTTAGGCCTTATGGTGGTCTGTATTGACCATCATGAGTTAATGGGTTAATTTAGGCCTTATGGTGGTCTGTATTGACCACCATGAGTTAATGGGTTAATTTAGGCCTTATGGTGGTCTGGATTGACCACCATGAGTTAATGGGTTAATTTAGGCCTTATGGTGGTCTGGATTGACCACCATGAGTTAATGGGTTAATTTAGGCCTTATGGTGGTCTGGATTGACCACCATGAGTTAATGGGGTAATTATAGTTGCCTGGGGTTAATATTTTTAGTGCGAGTCCTTTCAGGACCTTTACGGTCCTTTGAGTACCTGCGATGTGGGAAATTTAAAATTGAATTGCAGCAGGGTCACGATCGGTGCCGATCGGGGCCCCCCGCTGCAGGGGGTTTATGTGGGGACACTTCGGGGGTCCCGATGGGGACCCACAGCATAGAGGGGGGTTAATTTTAAGTGCCGCGGCCGGGATTGGGTAATAGTGTGCCGTGGCCTCTTTAAGGAGCCGCGGCGGGGAATTTAAAAGTTTTAAATAGAAAGCGGGGGGCCTGATCTATGCCGATCGGGGACCCCCGCTGCAAGGGGTTAATGTGTGGGGGCTGCGGGGGTTCCTATGGACCCCTGCAGCAAGGTGTTCATGTGAGGACACTTCGGGGGTCCCAACGGGGACCCCCGCATTGAGGGGGGGTAATTTTAGGTGCCTGGGAGGGTTTTGGAGTACCCCCCACGGCAGGTCTTATGTGGGGGACTGCCGCAGAGGTCCCTTTTAGGACCCCCGCAGCACTTGATGAGGAGTGGGAGCCTGCGATATCATCTCGCAGGCTGTCACTCCTCATGTAAATTTACGCAGTGTAGATACGTACGGCCCTGCTGCGTAGCTCATACGTTGCTTGCAGCAGGGCTAATTTAATAGCATTGTAAGTTAGAGAAACTGTGCAGTACGTAGGGCTTAAGTAGAAGCCTCTTATTTACGAGGCTGGAATTTAATGAGGCCCATAGTAACTAAAATGACTATTATTTGTTACTAGCTATGGTTTTAAATGTGAAATATTTGCTGTGTCCCTTTAATCTTAATAAATCTTTATAATTGATTTACGCACTCAATAAGTATTCAGGCTAGCCAGTAAGATACACAGAGCCAAGCAAAAACTACCAGAGTTAGAGTTTGTTTTAGTCAATCTAAATTATCTGATTGCACCTATGAATTCACATCAGTTACAGTTTGATTAAATTCTTACATGTTTTCTCAAACTTATATATCTCTGACTCCTCAAAAACTCAGGTGTCTTATAGCAATTGTTACACCATATTTTAACATGTACAAATTGGTGCGAACGTTCATTTCTCAGTGAATATGAATGATGTTTAGTTGTATATCCATTTACTTTGGCTCTTTTATGAGCTCTTGTTATTAAATCTGACAAAGTTTGTCTCTTTGCTTACAAAGCATCAGACTCCTGCCATAAGTGCTGAAAATAGAAACGATAATCAAACTTACATCCTAGCGAGGAAGAAAACGTAATCACTGTTTCCACAGTAGCCTCAGTTACATAATAAAACTGAGATACAAAACATAAAAGAATAGACTGGAAATAAATCATATTTAATAAAATATAATCAGAAAGGCTTTTTCACATTTGTGCATAACACATGCATTAGAACACAAATTGTTCTTAACAGCTGGTTAGCTATGCACATATATATTTTTTATAAAAAACAATTAGATTTATAATCCTTAAACCACACACATACTGTACATACAAACTGAATCTGCATATATTGTCTAAAATAAATTTGCAAGTCTCAAAGTTGAATATTGACATATTTAGGAACTAATGATTTTAATTATTTATGTATCATTGCATTTTCAACAGTGTTTAAACAGAAATATCTTTTGATTTCAAATATTTGCTTTGGCTTATATGAGAGGGAGTCTCACTGGCCAGCAAATTTGATATGTCAAAGACTTGTACATGCACAGTATTGATTGGCAGGCTAAATATTACCTGTTTATTGTTTTATGTATTCCTTTTTCAAACCAACCAACTCAAGTTGTATGATAATTGTTTGTGAAAAGATTCAGGCCAATATTTATCAAAGGGCAAACTGATTTTCTGAAATTAACAAACACACATAATTATTAAAAAGCTTTCTGAAACATTTAACCTGCAAAGAAGATTACAAAAAATAATAACAGTATTTTACGTTATATTATTTTTTTCAATTTTTTTTTTCATTGCAATAAATACTATAAGTAGTTTTATAATATTTAATTAACATGTGCAACAAATTAATAAAAACACATGTAGTAAAGCTATTTAGAAAATATGCAAAATTGTGGTCCTTTGTGTAAATCAATACAAGAATGCTAGTTGCATAGTGTAATTGAGAACAAAGGATCTGATGTAGTGAATTTAAATTGTGTATTTGAGGCCATTCTCGTGCTTAAAGGCTAGAAAGTTGTATGCATAGTATTTTTGCATGTTTATATGTGTAAATGTAAATGCCCTTGTTAAATATGTACTTTGCATACCTTTAATTGATACTTCTTCCACTGTTGTATTTCTGTCAAACTGACTGGAATATAAATTTGATACTACAATATGCATATCTATACTCAATTTCCTTCTGGTATTCCTATAGGAATTTCTATTGAGAATCTCAGTCTGTGTTTAATGGAATATTTGAATGTGAATGTACCTGATATTTTTAAGAGACTGAATACAGTGGAGGAGCTACTTATAATTTAATAGGATAGAGGGCAGATAATTTATTTTTATAGAAATTATCTGATGACCCTAGAGGAGAACTAACCATCTAAATATAAATTGGCGCTTTTTATATTGGCCCCTATATTCAACAATTTTGTATATAAAAATTGCAGGGTAGTTATTTCGCACTAGGGTCTTCTATTCGTAAGTGAATACATGCACATTCCTATTCATCTAATCTAGGCCTAAAAGACATCTTAGACAGTGATCTGGCTTTCAATCAGTGGGATTTAGACTATGAGTTAATATAGTATACTGCAATATTTTCTCATAACTCATTTTATTTCTTTTGCTTCCATAGTTGGTAACAAATAAATTGCTTAATGTGTCATATTTAAGATATATTTCTTGTTTTGTTTATATAGGACACTTTAGATGTGCTTCCTCAGGGCTCGCCATACACATTTATAGTAGATTGCCCTCTCCTGTTTAAGCAATCTAATAAATCCAGCTCCTCATCCAGAAGCACAAATTGAAATCCAAAACATTCTTCAATATAATGTCACCAACGTTGGAAACATATCAAATATAGCATAATATATAACTTTTTGTCAGTCTCTCCCTTTCAAATCCGATTCCTTTCTTTTCGGTTGAATGAAAATGTCTCTCAGAAAGGGAGAGAGAACTGATATAGCCAGAATGATAAATCAAACAGATTTGTTATGGTTCTTTAAAGGACCACTGGACAATGATAAAAAAAAGTTTTAAAATGTCTAACAGCATAATTAAACAGGACAAAATGACATATAGCTAGTTAATTAGTAAACATTTTTTTGTGTCTCTGCAGGACCGTGAAGGAATCCATGATATGTTGGTGGAATTTGTGTGAGAGAGGAACATTTATATTTCTGGAGAGCTATGGTTGCATCTTATGATGCAATATACCAATGACAAAGTTAGTGGAATCTGGAGTGTCCTAAAGAAAGAACTAGGTAATAAGCTGAAGGCAAGGTCCTCCAAGGTAGTATTTTCTGAGATACTACCCATGCCATGTGCGAGGCCAGGGAGACAGAAGGAGCTTAGGGAGGTTAATGCAAGGCTAAAAATGTGGTGCACTATGGAGGGGTGTGGGTTTTTATAGCACTGGGCTGACTTCTCATAGCAGGGATGGATTGCACCTTAATGATGAGGGAGCTTGTGTGCTAGGGGAAAGGATGGTAGAAAGGCTGGATGAGTTTTTAAACTAGTAGTTGGGGGTATGGACTAGATAGAAGTAACGGGGTAGAAAGTATGAAGGGTTAAGGAGTGAATTAACTAGTCATGTGGGAGGATAAGTGGGACAGTTCGTATAGTCAATAGGGAGGTATTGCTAAGTAACTCAAGTATAGCGTTAGGCACTTCAAAACTACAGACTCATAAAAACCTAAGGTGTATGCTTGCTAATGCCAGAAGCTTGCCAGAAAAAATAAAATTATTATCAGTTAATGAGAAATGGAATTTAATAGGCATTACTGTAACATGGATGACTGGACTAGTAATCTGGAGGGTTATAACCTAGGAAAGATAGGGACAATGGTAAAAGAGGCGGAAGATTATGTCTGTATGTTAAGCCTATGCATGTTAAGACTATAAGCAGAGAAGATATGTATGCTGGAACTTATGATAATGTTTCAATCCTTGTGGGGAGAGTTAAATAGCGGAGCAGCAAATTCTAAAAGAATATTGGTAGTAAGTATGTTATAAAGGTTCTTGAGTACACTCAGGAATGTAGGCGCTCCTTGCCAGCAACTGCGACCCTCGCAAACTTTACATCGCAACGCAAACACGACACACCAACTACGACCCTCGCAAACTTTACCTCGCAATGCAAACATACGGGACGCGTGAACACACATTACGACCTTGCAACACTCAGACGCAACTCGCGAATATTACAAAATTCAAAACACAATAAATACACACAGCACATACATAAAAAGCTTACCTACAGCAAGAGGAAGCATCCAGGACCTCAAAAAAGCAACCTACACCTTCATTTCACTCAAAATAAAAGAGTTTAGAGACTAAAAAATTTGCTAAGCGAGAGAAAAAATGGCCGCTGAACAAAATGAAAACGAGGCTACAAACGCAAACATACCAGACACGTTGGCACACATTACGACCTTGCAAAAATCGTCTGCAACCCGCGAACATATATTTTTTAAAAACACAATAAATACACACAACACATACATAAAAAGCTTACCTACAGCAAGAGGGAGCATCCAGGACCTCAAAAAAGCAACTTACACCTTAATTTAACTCAAAATAAAAGAGTTTAGACACTAAAAAATTCTCTAAGCGAGAGAAAAAATGGCAGCCGAACAAAATGAAAACGAGGCTACAGCACTCTAAACACACAAAACACCACAAGAAACTCGCAAAACACCACAAGAAACTCGCAAAACACCTCAAGAAACTCGCAAAACACCACAAAAGACCTACGGATATTCCGCTAAGACGCATACCACACATTACCCGCCATTTTACGCCAATGCGGATGTACACGACTACGCTAACGGTTTGGTCTCGTGCACTCACAGTATTACACTGCACACATTCAGCACGCTTACACAGCAGCTCCACACCACTAATACTGCAGCAACATCAAAACAGATTGCAGCTCTTCAACACAATGCTTCAAAATAAGTAAAGTAGATTAATTTATTAATATATTACATATTTCATTATTACACACCAAACAGCATTAGCTACCTTACAATTTCATTGCCGTCATTTTTTGATGGGCAATTCGCTAGTGACATATATAGTTGTCAGTAATATGGGTTGTTGCTAACAATTGCGGGCTCGTGTAGCGAGCCCGCCGCAACTGCGGCCCTCGCACAGTGAGGGCCGCAGATGCTGGCAAGGAGCTCCAAAGGTGCTCCTTGCACTGGTGGAGATGAGCGCCATAGCCGCTCATCCCTATGACCCCCTACGACTTTCAGACCGCAAATGCGGACCCTCGCGAAGCAAGGGGCCGCATTTGCGGAGGTGGAGGCTCACACGTCGGCTGCAATGAGCCGCATGCTCATTGCAGGCCAAAAATGCGGACCCTCGCGAAGCGGAGGTGGAGGCTCTATGATGTCTCACAAGCGGTTACAAACCACTACACAAGTGGGACTTGCAAAAAACCCCATAAACACACAATGACTAACTACATACTTACACAAAAATATACCAGCAGCGGGACTTAGAATTGCAGACTTACACAAAAACAATTAATTAGAAAAAATCCATTACGGCCTCGCACAACTCCAATCATTAAAAAACACAACAATACACACAAAAATTAAATAAAAACCTTACTCTCACCAAGGGGGGATACCCAGCACCTCTGCAACACAGCTTAAACCTCAAATTCGGTCAAATTTACAAAGTTTAGCCAATCGAAAATCTTCTAAGCAAGAGAAAAAATGGCCACCGAATCAAACGAAAACGAGGCTACACGACCCCTAAAGCAGCTAAATACCACAAAGCAAATACGGGTTTTACAAAAAACACTTACGACCTACAACATGCACCATTAGCAAGGACGCTAAATCATACAAACACGCCTACCACATACACATTCGCGGCCATTTTACGACTCTAACTTTCATAATGCGGAAGTAAGCAGCTGCACTAACGGCTTCCCCTCGCCCAAGCAGCCTATTTACACTACACACTGCACACATTGCTGACACTTACACCTCAACTCCACAACACCGCAAACCTACATTGAATGCTGCAGGAACATGAAAAAAGATTGTCAGCTCTTCAGCACAATGCTTCCTGCATGTCTTACTTACAAATAGGTAAAGTATATTACTTTATTCATTTACTAATTATTTCATTAGCATCCTAAAAAACATAAGAAATTGAAACATAGGATTGCTAAACTCCCAAGGTGTCTACCACCTATATTGAAATCATTTGCTATATACAAATTGGAAAAATAATAATTTTTTAATCTTTATATATCACAACGGCGAAGATAAAAACTAATTAAAAAATCCTGGATTAACACACAAGTTAAAAGAGGACTAGATTGTATGGGAAAAAATGACTACCTTTTACTTATCAGTAAAATAAATAATTGAAACCCTTTAATAGGGAGATAATCATTAAAGTCCCACTCTGCAGTGTTGTGTCTTTATTGAAGAGTGAAATTACTCCATTACACGTGTACCCCAAACCATATTATAGTCCTGATATAGGCCACAATTCCTTTACTTCCTTATAAGCCAGAAAGATTAGGCTTTATTTATAATAGAAGGAATTGTATATCCAGACTAAAGGCCAGACATATTTTGTTTCATAGTGGATTTCTCTCAGAAGTATAGAAA
The DNA here is from genome assembly GCA_027410445.1 of Discoglossus pictus. Lineage (NCBI taxonomy): Eukaryota > Metazoa > Chordata > Amphibia > Anura > Alytidae > Discoglossus > Discoglossus pictus. Next base: position 42,953,145 of record CM050167.1, on the reverse strand, counting down.
ACTACAGTATGATTTCCAACTATGATTAATAAATAGCCAGTCTTATATATTGGTGTATTATAGTACACATTGATGTTCACTAACAACAATATAAGCTGATAGACTCTAAGTTTAAGATGTGTATAATAGACTTTAGGCTGTTATTCCAAAGGAAAATATGTCTGAGATAATAAGACCTATAAGCCAACAATCGCCAATCACATGCATAAATATTGGGTTAGGACGGGTAAGGGCACACAGACACTCACACACTGCTAGAGCGCCATCTTTAAGTGAAACCTCTAATTGGCCCCGAAAGGTGGCGAGGCTCACATCCTTATTTGGTCACGGATATGAATGCCATCTTACTGCTCTCAGGATATGATGAATCCTCCATCTTAGAGTTCCCAATGTTTCAGCAATATTAATAAAACTTTGGTTACGGGATAATACTGCAAAGATAAGATATAAAAGTAGGACACAAACATAAAATGCATTTTATACAGATTTCAGTCCATAACAGTCCCCCCTAAAATGTCATGCAATGTTTATGTTACCCCTACGTTCTTGACTATGGTTCCTCCGGAACACTATTCTTTTTGGTTTCTATTTCCGTATGTTGTGAGCATTGCGTGTAAGTAAGACATAGGTACATATCTTCGTTCGATCGGCTTGCCATGACCTGACGTTACACCTACCCTATGTCCTATGCGGCATTGGAAAACCTAATAAGCCTCTATTAACTAATAGTGTATCTGGTCTAGAACAAGGACCATAATGCTTAGGTATAATATCTTTACAAAACACTCTCCGTAGAGCCAGTTACTGTCTGTATTAGACTGTGAGACGTCTTGCATATATCATTCTGTCCATAAAGATCTGTGTCTAGGTTCTGGGGGCACCACCAGGGGGAAGCTTTTTCCATTGCATTCTGCAAATAAGTACGCATACAGGGAATAATACAGCATAGGAGGAAGGCAAGTAGAATTATGACAACAAGGATAGCCATCCCAGCTTGTAACAAAACCTTTTGCTAACCACTCATCCAACTAAACCATGAATCCCAGTTATCTATAGTACCAGAATTTTCTTTTAGTTCTTGGCCAAGTTCAGCTAGTTTCTTTATGGCCAAGGTGATCTTACTGTTTGGTCCTGTATTATCAGGAATATATGTACAACATGCAATAGTGGCAGGAAGCATTTTACATACTCCTCCTTTCTCTGCAAGAATCATATCTAATGCCATACGATTCTGGAAGGTCATGTGTGATGTAGCTTCTAACTGTTCAGCAATACCTTTTAAGGCGTCCTTGGTATAATTAACAAACCGTTGCTGATTATAGTAAATGTAATTAATCCAAGCAACATTCTTATTTACTTCAATCATTGGTATGAGTGACTCAAAACCTGCTGTTACTTGATTGTGAGCTTTAAATTCATTCGGCACCCCCCTTGGGACTCCTATGGTATCAATATATACATGTGGGTCAAAACTTTCTCCAGGTTCAGATGATAATGATGTATGTCTCTTCTTTCTAGATTGTGTTTGAAGAATACTAGATGGATCACCATAATAAGTTGGGACAATATGGAGTGGCATAATAACCTTAGCTAAGGTACACTCTCCCTGCCATACTCCTGACATTCTGACTCTCAGCTTCATGTCCCCAAATATCCAATATATATCTCCCAAGGATTGTGTGTGATTAATCAATAATGTGGATGATCCATCTCTGTATGTCTGACAAAAACCACTTGGGAACCTCTGTAAGTTAGTTCCATAAGAAACATTCCTATGATAACATGTATAATTTCCTGGATATATAGTTATACCCTCACCTGGATGCGGGTTATTAGTTATCATAGGATATGTATTTTTCCATTTTTTACATCTACTTATATCACTGAGTGTGTTTTTAAACAGGCTCAGGAAACATTTTTCTTCTAATAAAGGTATAGTGAGTGGAACAGTACCCAAATGGGGCCTAGCATGACCACAAACATAACAATTATATTTGTTATATTCTTGGACATTATATTTCATCCATTGTAACCATTCATTGGCATTGAATACCCTGTTTCAGTAGCTAAAGTATCTTCATATGTTGGATCACCATTAGCAGTCATTGTTCCAATGATCTTGGGACCTGGTTGTAATATCTGTAATACAAGTGGTAAGTTAGGATAATTGTATAAGTCTGCTAACTTAAATTTACCTGAGAACTTTGTAGTCTCCCCCTTACTCCATGCTCCCATCAAATATGTGTCAGCATCTATGGGACTAAGATTTTGTATAGTCAGAATTAGCTGCATGCTAGAACTAGTCTTGCCACTATTTAAACATTTACCAGTCTTTAGCAGAGTCATACGATCTAGTAGAGATCTACCTAGGTCATCTTTCTTGGCTACTTGGCTTCTGAGGTCTATACTCCAAGGGTGTTCCAGTAGTCCATCCTACCATATCCCATGTAGGACAATCTTTCCCATAAGCTTTCCATAAATCTTTCCATCAACACATATGTATATAGCCTTATTAGGGGAAGATTTATACAAGTCACACTGTTCACAGACAGTAGGACAGCTAACAATATCACAGAAGTCAAAGGTGTATGTAGCAACATGTGTAGAAAGTGAATTATACCAAAATGTGACTCCATCTTCACATTTTGTAATAGTTACATGTTGTGCACTGTTCAAGAATACTGTAAGAAACAAGATAAAACACTGAGTTATACTCATTGTGTTGGTACCTGTTCATAAGGGGGAGCAACCTTTTTGCAATGTGACGCGTGGACCCAAGTAGGTTTCCCTTCCAACTTAACCGAAGTGGTTGTGATCAGTAGGACTTGGAAAGGACCTTTGTATCTAGGTTCCAGTGGGGTTTTCCTTACAAACCTCTTGACCAGAACCCAATCTCCAGGAAGTAGTTGGTGTGCCAGTATCTACCTCCGGATCTGGAATAGAAGAGAACACTTGTGCATGGATTTTAGTCAGTGCTGTGGACAAGGCTATCACATAGTCAACAAGTACATCAGATTTCAACTGCAATTGCTGAGGGAAATAACATCCTAATCTAGGAGCAGACCCAAATAAGATCTCATGAGGAGATAAAGCATGTTTTCCCCTAGGGGTATACCTGACACTGAACAAAACTATAGGGAGGCTCTCAGGCCATGACATACCAGTTTCTTGTGACATGTTTAGCATTCTAGACTTCATAGTCCCATTCATACGTTCCACCCTCCCACTACTCTGGGGATGGTAGGGTGTATGAAAAGATAGTGTCACTCCTAGAGCTGTCCATATTTCTCTAGCTAAGATTGCAGTGAAAGCTGGTCCCTGGTCACTTTCAATTACTTCAGGGACCCCATATCTGCAGACGACCTCTGTTAGTAAACGCTTCACTGTGGTCTTTGCAGTCATATTTGTGACTGGGTACGCTTCTGGCCATCCTGAGAACACATCTACAATGACCAATGCATATTCAAATTGGCCACTTTTTGGCATTTGAATGTGGTCAATTTGTATCCTCTGAAATGGGTACAATGATTTTGCTAGATTTTTCTGTGGAGTTTTCTCAGTTCGACCTACATTACATTTGGCACAGATGCTACATGACTTACAATAATTATTTGTAAGAGTGGTGATGCCTGGAGCCACATAGTACTTGTCTATTAAATCATTCATGAGAGTCTTTGACAAATGTGCTGGTCCATGGGCCCATTGTGCTGTTGCTGGATATAGACTTTTTGGTAAACACAATCTCAAATTATTAACATATAGTCCATCTTTAAGGGTTGCTCCCTTTGTCTTCCATTTGTTTATTTCTTCTGGATTTGCAGTTTTCTGTAGTTCCTTGAGTTACTTCAAATCTGTAGGTAGAGTTTGTATCGTATAGATTTTTACATTTTCATTCATCTCTTTCTTATTCATTTCCTGTGATATCATTGCTGCCTTTTTAGCCATTTGATCTGCTAGATGATTTCCTCGTGCTTCATTTGAGTTTAGCTTCCCATGTGCCTTCACCTTCAGTATGACAACTTCTTCTGGGAGTGCTAACGCATCCATCAGTTCACGTATGGCTTTATCATGCTTCACTGGAGTACCTGCAGCTGTCATAAATCCTCTGGCTTTCCAAATTATTTCAAAGTCTTGAGTCACTCCTAGAGCATATCTTGAGTCTGTATAGATGTTAGCTCGCCATCCTGCTGCAATCTCACAGGCTTTAGTCAATGCAATCAACTCTGCTTCTTGTGCTGACATGGTGGGAGGTAATGAGAAGGCTCGCATCACATCTTTTTCCGTTGTCACAGCATATCCTGTGTGATATTTTCCATTCTAATCAGCATACCTTGATCCATCCACATAAGAGTGATGTCTGGGTCTGTCAGGGCAAGTTCTTTTACATTCGCAAGGTGTGAGGTCTCCATTTCCATTTGCTGAAGACAGTCATGAGGTGGGTTTACTGATCCTGGAACCGCATATGGGCCTTCAGCCTGTACTTTGGGAAAGCTATTCACATGTCAGTTGAGAGTTTGTTTTGTTATTCCTTCTGCTTCTAGTTCATCTTCATCTGCGGACTCCCACCATTTCAGGGCAGTCCCCAATGAGCTCCCTGTACTCTGTGCAGACTTTGTTAGTGCTATGTGTAGGACAGCTGTATCCCAATGTTTATAGAGCAATTCTGCTTCAAAGGGAAGCTCTACCGTGAGTGCGCTATCCCCTATTGCATCATTATACAATGTCATCAGTTTTAACGTGACTTGCTTCAATTTCATAAGCTTCGCTTCATATTGAAGATCCTATCCTGGTGTTTGTTTGTTCCACAACGTACAATGTAGAAAGTCTTGTGTTTCATCTGTTTCTGTCTTCTTGACTAGGCGTCCCAGTAAATGACTTTTTACATCCAAGCTTATGTTTGACTCCTGATCCAAGTTCAAACTATACCAGAAATGTCCTTCTTCCTCATCTCCCCCCCCAGGAAATGGCAAGAGAGTGGCTGGATTAACCACATAACACCTCTGTAAGGTGATATTTTCTGGCAGGAGCAGTAAACATTGGAGACGGAGGTGTCTGGCTGCTGTCAGGTGTTTTGGTTGCGTTTGATTTATGATAGCAGCTATGTCATGTGGAGCAAGAACTGTCAAGGGATATCCAAGGACTATGTCACTTGTCTTATCCAGTAAGGCATGAGCTGCAAATACTGCCCTAAGGCAAGAAGGGCCTCCTCTTGCTACAGCATCCAGATGACATGAGAAGTAGCCAATGGGGCGTTGTCTGTTTCCATGGGACTGTGTCAAGAGTCCCATTGCATGTCCTTCCTTTTCTGATATAAACAGTTTGAACGGTAGGTCATAGTAGGGTAGCCCTAATGCAGGGGCTGAGGAGATAGCGCTAAATAACTTTTACGCTCTGAAACAGGCTATCTAAGTCATCTGAAAGGGTTCAATCTTTAGGACATCATACAAGGGCTGCATCAGGAGAGAGGCTTCTGGGATCCATGCTCTGCAATAGGATATAAGACCTAGGAAAGCGTGGAGAGGTCTGTGTCCTTCTGGTACAGACATTTCTTCTATTGCCCTAACTTGGCTGCGTGTGAGATGACGCACTCCTTTGGAAAGGCAATGTCCCAGGAATATGACACCACTGTAACTTTTCTCTGGATGCTTTGCACCCTTGTTCTGCCAGATGTCTCAATAAACTCTCTGATGTTCGTGTAGCTGTAGGAAGGTCTTCAGCACAGAGTAAGAGGTCATCAACATATTGCAAAAGTACAACATCAGGGTTTTCCTGTTGCCAAGAATCAAGGATTAGACCCATGGCCTTAGCAAACTGACTAGGAGAATTCTGTGCTCCTTGGGGCATGACAGTCCATGTAAATTGATTATGATCATGTGTAAATGCGAAGAGGTACTGACATGAAGGATCTAGAGGAATGCTAAAGAAGGCATTTGCCAGGTCCACTACAGTAAAGTATGCTGCTGTTGGAGGTATTCCAGAGAGGAGAGTGTGTGGGTTAGGTACTATGGGAGTGTCTAATATGGTTGCTTCATTGACTGCTCGCAAATCTTGTACCATACAGTATTTTACTGGCTCTCCTTTCTTGGATTTCTTTTTCACTGGGAAGAGGGGCGTGTTACATGGTGACATACACCGCACTAACGCTCCCTGTTTCAACAGGCCCTCTATCTGCCGTGTAATTGCATCAATCTGTGCTGGCTTCAGAGGATACTGGGGTTTTCATGGTAATTCAACTCCAGGCTTCAACTTCACTATGACTGGAGGCACCTTTAAATGCCCAATATCTTCCGGACCACGTGACCAGAGGGTTGCCGGAATCTTATCCAAGATGTCGGCCGGGCCTTGTCTATTGTCATTTTTCGCATCTAAGTGGAGTAGTATTGGTAGTGAACAGAGTGCTGAAGTGTCAGTAATTGTTAAAGGCGAGTACACTTGTATAGTCCCATCCGGGGTAAACAAGATGGATGCTTGCAAGCGAGAAAGTACATCTGCACCTAACAAGTTCATTGGGCATGTGGAGGACACTACAAATCTAGCAAGCAGGTCTGGGAATTGGCCTATTTGTAGTGGCTGAGTAAACTTGTTGGAAGAGGGGATACTGTCAACCCCTACGCAAGCAACATCAATGTTAGACAGGTAAGATGAGTCAGGCAGATCTTGTTGTCTTAGGAATCTTCTGGCTGCACCTGTGTCTACTAGGATGGTGGTAGGGATCCCTTCTATTGGTAATGTTACAATAGCTTGAGGTCCTAGTCCGCTATCCCCTGAAGATACTGCCATAGCAGGAGATAGTGACACAGGCTCATTACTGTCCTATGCTGTGCTTTGGCCCTCTTGCTTATTAGTGCCATCCCCCTGTTGCTTTGTCCTCTGTTTTCTAGGCATCTTACAATTCTTGCTGATGTGTCCAAACTTGTTACAATTGAAACACTGCCGTGTTTCCTTCTTCTCCCCTTTATATGCCGGCTCCTCAGAGGTTACCATGAGAGCGGCAGTCTTTTTGGACGTTGATGATGTAGGGCGTGCATTTTCTACAGACTCCAGCCCTTTTGCAACAAGTAGTAGCGTATCTAATGGTAACACTCTATATTCTGGTCTGGAAGTCAATAGACCTTTCTTTATAGATTCCTTTAGCCCTATCACAAAAGCTGTGCTTAGCATCTGTGTGTGTATAATTGTGTGGGCTGAAGCCGAGGTCTGTGAACACCTGCGTGAGCCGTGAGTGATACTTTTCTATTAACTAGTCTCTGTCCTGTTTAATATCCTGCAGATTAATAGCCTGGTCTGCCAATTTATCATTCGCCCAGTCTCTTAGTAGTTCACAGAATATTTCCCCTGATTCATAGTCAGTTGTCTCACGTGGCAGATCATATGGGTCTATTGTCTTTTGCATTATGGGCCAGTATGAATCTCCTGCTCTGATTTCACACAAACTAACCAAGTCTCTCCAGGCTGCAGCATATGTCTTCTGTATTTGTGATATCTTTCTGTAGAAAGGCATAGGCTGCTTCTCAGGGTCAGGTAGTGTGTTTATGAGGGAGGTGGCTTGTGTCGGTGTGAATGCAACATACATTAGATTCGCTCTACTGTTTCTGTTACGCCCTCTACGTTGGTTCGTTCCTGAGCCCAGGGTCTTACTCCTCCACTCCTTCGCACTCTCTCCTACTTTTATCTCATCCTCCTCTTTTACATTATCATTTTTATGACGGCCTGCGGGAGTAAAGAGTAATGAGGAGTCCGAGCTAACATCCATGTTTGACTGTCTCTGAGAAAGGGGAGGAGTGATAGCGTCTGTCTCCGGTGTCCTTGCCTGTGGGGCGGCCCATGGTGACGTGTTATCTGGGAGTGGCACGACTGGGAACATCAAGTATGGAGTATACATAGTTCCGTTAGCAGTCAATACAGGATAAAGGGGCGTATTCACCAAGGGGGCATTCGGTATGACAGGTGGACCTTCCTGAGTGGGCGCCGCTATCATCTTAATGGGAGGGTTCAGAGGGTGACAGGACCCCTCCTTAGATTGTGTGTGGGTGCCATTTTGGGGCTGTGGCTGGGTGGAATGTCTTTGTTCTGCAGAGGGAGTTTGTGTGGTGTTGGGGTTACAGGATGCTTGAATTACAGAGGGGACAACGGCTGGAAGTAGGGGACTGACAATCTCATATGGTGCATAGTATGCATACATTTTCTGTCCACGTACTTCAACCTCTCTCTCTGTCCACCCCTCTATCTCAATCGCCTTAGCTACCCTGTACCATGCTTCTGCACTTGGTAATAAACCACAATCTTGTAACTGTCCTCTATTATTTCTCAATACTTTCCGCCACTCTTCTGCCCTCAGATGTCCTCCCACAATATTTGTGAATCCACACACCTTAAACATCTTCTTAGATTTATTTACCATGGCCTCTCCCCCTCTTTTCTTCACTACATCTCGGGCCAACATGCCCTCAATATTCAATTTAGTCTGTTTCTGTCCCATTCTCCTGTCCTAAGTATGGCACAAGCTAGTTTTAGGAGGCAGACAATATGAGAGAGAGAGGTGAGAGAAAGAGGAACAAGCAGACCAGTTGTCTGAAATAGAATTTTTGAAATGCTCGACTGCTATGAAGTGAGAATCACTTCACACGTCTTCCCTAAACTCAGACAATAGTTACCGCCCTCTGAGGGACCACTAGGTTGTAGTGTGTAACCACGCACTACTGGCAAAGGGATAGCAGAGAGTGTAGTGTATAGCAACAAGTGATTTAGAAAGACACAAGATTACGGAAGAGAATAACATCCCATTTTATTATTAAACATACATCTTACACCGGCAATATCACAACATAACAGCATATGAGACAGAAATTGTCTCAGAGTAACTTTCTAAAAAAAACATCCTAAAAATAACGTTGCGTTTACTTTTCTTCTTTTGTATAATAAAGCTTAATGAAACATTGAATGTCTCCTATATCTTACTTTTAATAAGGATTAATATTGCCAAGAAGTAGTGGCTATAGGGCACTGACTCCAGCAGTGGTGGTATAGTAGATGCTGTTTGCCTTTAAGATGGGTGTAAAATTATAGTTGTTTGTTACACAACCAATTCTCAATCTGTGTCCATATATATCTTGAACTATTTACTTTTTAAATCAATCTCCTCCCGGGACACACCTGCTTTTACACAAACATTACTTCACGTACTGTAAGCAAAATCTAACAACATCATGAAAACATGAACAGAAACATGACAGTTATTTCACTTACTGTACAAACTCATACGACCTTAGGCATTGGCATAGAAAGAATTCTCTCAACTAAAATACGTCCTTAAGACAGTTAACGAGATGGGAGGGGGAGGAATTCTTTTGCTGTGTGTTCTGACCTTGAGTCACACACAGCTGCAGAGAAATTCACAAGTACAGGGAGAGAAATTCTAAGCTACATTTTTCATTAAAATATGCATCACAACCAGCAATAACAGACCACAGTAATATTTAAACAATTTCTGCAGAAAATTTCTGACTCTTAAGATATTTTAGTCCAGGGTCTCACACCATCGTGTGCTAAAATTGACGCCTTCAGAGTTATTGTGCTATCCGGGCACAATTAATCCGTCCCTGAAGTCTGCATCCCATATACATGCTTTTACACCTTAGTGTGTGATAGACGTCTCTCGGGGTTATCACGCTACCAAGGCACGACCATCATGACCCCCGAGAGATACTCGGCTACCCAACATGCATAGACCCTCCTTAGGAAAGGTATGTCAAATGACACCGATTCCCAAAGTACATATATGTATGTCTGCGCGCACGGCTCTTCTGGGTTATAGTGCAACTAAGGCCCTACCAATCCGTCTCCGGAGTCTGCTGCACGCACACATGTATGTCCTGGACCACAATATCTAAGAAATCACAATCACTCAACTTACACTTTCAACAGTGACAGATATCACTGGTACATAATGGACTTGAGGCAAGTTATTTTACCTGTACTTTTTGACACCTCCCCAACCAGCGGGTCTGGATGACGGGCTGAGTCCCAGGAACAGGTTTTACGCGGTCAAGGTGCTAACTGTGTCCTTACCGTGTACCAGAGGTGATCAGGCTCCGCCCGTTCCTGTAGGCTCCGCCCGGATCCCTTGCGTCCTGCTGTCGGTTCAGTTAAACCTCAAGCCCCACGTTGGGCGCCAATTGTTTTGGAGAAAACCAAAATAGTTCTCGGAGATATCTGTCCCTGGCCAAATTACCAATATACAGATAGTGTGCACACCTTAGAGAAATAATACACCAACACAGAGTTCTGGTATAAAGCTTTCTCTCACCCCCTTCCTTTATTAAAATCAGCTGTCATATTTATAACATTTTTAACAATCAGATAAATGTTGCATCTTGGTGAACACCAGTCTAAGTAAGGCCTCTGGTTGGTTCCGGAAGGCGGCGGGTCACATATCCTTATTAGGTGTCGGATCTGATGTCATTATGGCCAGTTTAAGTGAAACCTCTAATTGGCCCCGGAAGGTGGCGGGGCTCACATCCTTATTTGGTCACGGATATGAATGCCATCTTACTGCTCTCAGGATATGATGAATCCTCCATCTTAGAGTTCCCAATGTTTCAGCAATATTAATAAAACTTTGGTTACGTGATAATACTGCAAACATAAGATATATAAGTAGGACACAAACATAAAATGCATTTTATACGGATTTCAGTCCATAACACTCCTACCACACAAACTACACCATGGGACAGCCTTGCACTAAGCGCAAAAAGCAGAACAACGCCGACCTTACAATGACACCAAAAGCGGCTCTGATAAAAAAAAATATAACAACCAATAGGCTCGCAATGAGCGCCGAGATCTCAGACCACCACAAAAAATAATGTCTTTGCCAAACACCATTTCTTGACTTACAATTCTATTGCCGTCATTTTTTGATGGGCAATTCGCTAGTAAATATATAAAAAAAAATATTTACTGTTTCTTACTTGATCAGCAAATACATGCTGGCACTTTTTATGTAATAAGCATATACTTTTGTAAATTTAGTAACTTTAATAGTTAGGATCCATACATACATTACAGACGACACTTCACATTCTCTGGTTTCAGATTCACATTTTTTTTTTCTCGTTTTAACTCAAGATTTCCATGATGGCCGCGGAGACCAACACTGAGGGGCGGAGTGATGCTAAACCTTACCCCCTCACTCGAAAAGATGTGTTTTGTTATTATACCACCTCTCATAGTCACCTTTTTTTACAGCTATGTACATGTATATTTCACAAGTTTATATTGTTAATTTATTTTAGTTTGTAGTGATTGTTTTTCACATATTTGATACAATTTTTAACAATAATTTAACACTCTGTATTTGCTTTCTGAATATTAATAAGGTGTGAATGTGCATTCTTTACATTAATGTTAATGGTTTTCATTAAAGATTAACAGTTACAGCCCAGAGTTTCAGGATTTTTCTGCTCAGATGCATCTGCTTTTGTCAAAATGAGCAGCTTGTTCTCGTGAAGAAAAATTCAAACATCCTGCTGTGTTTATGGCCCTTAAGCCTTGAGGTTGACAATCATAGATTAAATAATAATTGTGATTGATTATTTTTTCTATATGGTATTTTGAAAAACTAAATAATTTTGCAAAACAAAACATAAATAAACACAATCTTTACATTTTGCTAATTTTATATGCAATTTTATTTTACTGCAGACTTCCATTTTGTTTTCTTTCTTTCTCTTCATTTTTTACTTTCTCTTGAGGATTTATTTTTGTAAACTAATAAACTTCCTTAATGGATTGTATTATTTAAACCATTGGAAATGCCATTGGAAATATCCAACAGGAAAGTTGACATGTGATTATAGATATTAAAGTTGGAGCAGATAATAATAAAAATGAATTAAAATTTGATCAAAATTTGAATCTTCCATATTTTATATTTAATGGATCTGCAACTGACATTTTGTTATAGTTTAAGAATTATGCTGTATTTCGATGTTGATGCTATTCATACACTATTTTCAGTGAGAGGAGTTTGTATGAAACTTTTAATTGGCTCAAATCATATTTATTATCTGAAAAGAAACAACCAAACTGCACTCACAGAATAAACAGGTAAAATTAACAAATCATACATTATTAGGTTTTCAATATTTGCTAAGATTTGGCAAATCTTGAATCTAAGCTTTTCTTATAAATGTATATGTTTTTTCTGGACAAATCATTTATTACTAAAAATATCTATGCAGTTATACACCCAGTGCTATATTAGTCAGGTTTACTATTGTAGTGTTTGAACAGCAGAATTATTGTAAACTTGTCAGTGAAATCAGTAGCTATTTGGTGTACATCATTATGCACCCAAGAGACCTTCCATTATGGAGCTATGTATCATTTCATTTAAAGAATGACTCCCCATAGCTACATGCTAATGCTTGATATCGCCTACACATATGTTATTGGCAAGGGGTAAAAGTACAAAACCAGGGCACTAATTGGTCCATACATTAAAAAAAGTAGGATTAAACATTGCAATTTTTGTTGGCATGAAAAATTAATGCTGCAAAATGTTCATTTTACTAATTGGAATCAAGTAAGGACCTCCCTCGTCCTAACTCTAATTAGGGTGTATCAGGGCTCTGTACCAGTTGAGTTATGGAGCTCTACGGAGAAATCAGTTGTTCCCTTTAGTGCAGGGAAGTAGGAGCCACAATAATTCTGGGGGGATACAGCTTATTGTATACACAGACCATAAAATAGCTTACATATACACACATACATATCGACATAGGAAAATCTGGGGGGGATTTGTCCCCCCCCCCAGTTCCTACACACATGCTCTAGTGGTAAAAAAAAATCAGGAGGAGGTCCATACCTTGTCCCAAATGCAATCCATACGGAGAGTATTGGAAATTCTTTTTATATCTACTGATTTTCCTTGCAAACATTAATTAACATATTTTAACAAAACCTGTGTTTTGTTTAAATGCATGGCAGTAAATATAAAACGTCACTGTCCCTTTAAGCACATTGGTTCGATAGATGGTAAGCAGATGAGAAAGAGAGAACAGAATTCAGCTTTACAAATATATGGTCAAACTTTCATATAATTAACACTCACATGAATATAATACTCCTATAGTCCTCACATTATATTTCCTTCACACAATATTTCAGTGCTAGCGTTACTATAAGTGATCACCTTTTAGGAATACTTTCCTCTCATTTGTACAAATTAGTAACAACACCTCTATCAAAGCATGTTTTAATAATAAGTAGTAAGCTTTATATACATATTTACGATAATGTCACACCTAAAAGTGTTATAAATCTGAAAGCCATAATAACTATCTAATTTATTGTCAGACATCTAATGTAAAATAAGGTAATGGGAGGAAGTTTGCATAGCTAGACTGAAAGATCTTCAGAGTAGGGGCATACACTCTGTTGCACCAAATTGTCTACTTAGGTGTTGTTCATTCTCAGATTAAGCAATTCTGACTCTGTTTTTGTTTAACTTTTTATCCCCCTATGGGTGACAGGCTACCCCAAAACTAAAACCTGTAGCCCATAACGGAGCCTCCAAGACTTACGGCTATTAAATTGGCCTCTTACAGCTACCCGCAAACGATCTGCGAGATACAGGCGGAAAAACCCTACGGGCTGTCGAAAGCGGAACTCCGTTGCTGCAAAGCATTTGACGTGTCAAGCCCGTAAATGTTACGTTTGCAAATCGATATTAAATTGCTTCAAATCCACTGGCATTCAAACCCGTAAACAGCAAATGGAGCCAAAAAGCCTACAGGTACTAGACAGGACCCGCAAGGGGGTTAAAGTCCTATACGTTGCATTGTAAATGCAAATATCAACACACTACTGTATTTTAAATTAAAGGGAAAGTGATGTTAGGTATTAACATTAATAGCACAACATCCTCATGCTCACAATTCTGCAATAAAAAAATACTTTTTTTTTCTGTTTAATTTCTGTGTTATATCGATCTTGGCAATCAATGTGTTAATACATATAATGGAACACGCATGGACTTGAATATCATATTTACTGATTTATTAATATTGCATTATTTCTGGAATGCTGGTCAGATCATAACTTCAAACCCGTAAGGGATTTAAATCTAACCTCCATTTTTCAGTAACGTAATGATGATGATCTCTTTTACCATTGGCTCCGTCTAAACATATCAGTCTGTAGTATATCAGTCTGGTCTAACTACGGGTTTGACTAATTGATCATGTTCACGGCCGCACATGCAATGTGCGCAAGAATAGTTTATGGGTTTGGATGTCGGCCACGTCTGTTGTAGGCTTGGCTAATTTTATCGCTCTGAATTTCAAGACTGCAGGCTTTGCAGGTGTAATGTGCTGCTACGGGCTTGTAATTTAATATGTCCTATGTACTCCTTGCTTGCTATGCCTTAGGGAATAGAGATGCACCTCACTGACGAGGCCAAGAGAGGTCAAAATGTACTTCTGGAGTTTGCGGTTTCTCCTGTTCAGAATATAATTTATGGTACTTTGGGGCTGGATCACTCTTTTGAGTGAGACCAGACTGATATTGTACTGAATATTTCTCCCTGTGAAGGGCACAAGTGAGCAAAAAGAGGCTGCTCTCTGAGTAGGTGACCAGGCCTATAGATCAAATTTACTTATGTGTTGTTCAATCTATGTGTTGGCTCTGTTTTTGACCAAATTGTCTGATGCCTCATTGTATTTATATTTCTTTATACAGTACTTTGCTTTATCTTTGTAATTTCCCTTTGAACCCACTTTACTTTATTGTGATTTTGCTAAGAATTCTGCAGAACATGCGATTAAAAAGTAAGTAATAATAATGACAATAATAATAATATTAGCTGCCCTCCATAAACCATTTTTATTTTCACTGGTCTCTGCAAATAGCTTTGAGTCCCACTAGATTAACATACTACACACAAAAAAAAACACATGCACCTTGGTGGTCAGCTCATTGTCATTAGCTTTGATTGACTGATCCAAACTGTTTTTTTATTTAACATGAGCAATGTTAATTACATATAAAAAATGACATGAATGTAGTTGAGGATCAAAAAGGCATATAAATCTCTGAAGATCAGCCTTTTTGTATGTAATTTCATATATGTACTATATGTGTTGATTTACTAAAATACAATTAGACTACAATTGTTCTCATATGGAGTAACATTTTTTTTTCAGTCCACAACCCTGGCAACCCTGACTATTGTGCAAATTAAGGGATACAGGAATTGCCAGAAATATCTGCTCATGGATTGAGAGCTGGCTAAAAGACATGAAGCAAAGGGTTGTTTTGAATGGAACATATTATGATTGGACTAATGTGGTAAATGGGGTTCCTCTGGGTTCAGTATTAGGTCCTCTCCTTTTTAACATATTTATTTAATTACTTAGACGTTGGACTGGAAAGTAGTGTCTCCATTTTTGATGACACAAAAGTGTGCAAGGTAATTAAATCAGATAATGATGTGCTTTCCCTCCAAAGGGATTTACATAAAATTGAGGAATGGGCATCTAAATGGCAGATGAGATTTAATATGAATAAATGTAAAATTATACATCTGGGAAGGAAAAATAGCCATGCAATTTATAATCTTAACGGAGCAAATATAGGGGTATCAGATATTGAAAGGTATTTAAAAGTGCTTGTGGACAACCACCTAGATAACAGTGCTCAATGCCATGCAGCAGCTGCAAAGGCAAATACAATATTAGCATGTACTAAGAAGGGTATAGAAGCAAGGGAAGCAAATATAATTCTGCCACTTTACAAATCTCTAGTACGCCCTCATTTGGAATATGGAGTACAATTTTGGGCACCAGTTCATACAAGGACATTTTAGAGCGGGAAAAGGTACAGAGGAGGACAACAAAACTAATAAGGGGAATGGAGGGGCTAAGTTATGAAGAAAGACTAACCGAATTAAGCTTATTTTCTCTAGAAAAAAAGCATCTAAGAGGAGATATGATTACCTTATATAAATACATCCAGGGTCAGTATAAATATTTGTCAAGGGAGCTTTTTGTGCCAAGAGGTTTTCAACTGACAAGAGGACATCCCTTGAGGTTAAAAATAAAATGATTCCACCTTAAAGAAATAAAAGGGGTTTTCACAGTAAGGGAGGTTAATCTGTGGAATTCTCTACCAGATGATGTGGTGACAGTGGATTCGATAGATAACTTTAAAAGGGGACTGAATTTATTTCTACTTAAAAAGGGAATTCAGGGTTATCCTGTATAATTAGAGATAGAGTATTAATCCAGGGAGAAATCCAATTGCCAGTATCTGGGGTCAGGAAGTAATTTCACTTGTTTTTTTTTCTGTTTGCCTCCTTCTGGATCAATTAATTATTAATAAAAATAAATACATAAATAAATGAATTGTTGATTAATAATGAATTAACAATTATTTCATTAACCAACTAATTAATTAATAACTAATCCGCATATTGCATATCAGAGGATATCTTAAAAGGTTGAACTTGATGGACTGAAAGTCTTTTTTCAAACTGAATTACTATGTAACTATGTAACTATGTAAGTAGACTTCTCCCTGAAACACATTTCTGTCTTTTCAATGGCAACACAACGACAATAAAAAACATTTTTTTCTATAAGGCCAGCTATTATAGTCTTCTTTTGTTGGAAGTCCACAACTCTGCTTGACAACTGAATGACCAGTTGACGACGAAGGGAAAACATCCAAGGAATGAGCAAACCTAACTACTATATGGCTCTATCAAATTTATTTAAACATATCTATCCAATCACACCTAACCTCCACAACATCAGTGGAGTCAAACATCTCTACCTACCTGCCATCCCCTCTCTGTCACTTTCCCACAAATGTTGTTGACACTCAAATCTTCCTTTTTTCCCAGTCTTCACCTCTTATCTTTTATCACAGATTTACTCATTTCCCACAGTCATTCAGTCCTAGATTTAATCAAACTCTTCCCTGCCACCATCTATACACCCTCATCAGTTGCAGTCTATTTCTACTATTTGCTTGTACCTTCCTCTCTTGCACTTAGACTTGGTATCATTTTTATCTCTACTTTCTCTTTGAGTGGTCAAATCTTGTCAGTCATTTGCACTTGTTGGTTCCTCCTCAATCCTCCTCTTCGTGTCATTCTCCACCACTAAATACTAATCCTGTCTCTAAAACTTACCCACTTTGACTATCATAACTCCCACCTCCTCAGTCTCACAGACCATGCAATAATTCTACTCTGCCATTTCAAAATACCTCTGTTCACATCATATTGAACTTCACTCCCGTTCTACACATCCACTCTCTTTATTCATCTTTAGTAGAATCCCATCTACTTCGTCTGTCTTTTCAAATTCTCGTCTTCTTACATGCCCATGCTCCCCTGTTCTGAGTTGTTCTCTGTGCTCTAAATCCCAATGCAAATATCATCTCATAAGCAGCCTTGCATACTTGTATTTGTGTAGTGTGTGAATAGGCCTATCTAAAGTAAATGTTCGTTCTAAAGATTTCCAAAATTGCCTGGAGAGTTTGCAGTGTCTTGAGGATTTGCAAGGTTTTGCAAGTAATTTACGTTCATTTGTGTGTATTAGTAACATTTAACTAGTATTAACCCTTGTGTATTTAGTTAAGAGTCTGAGCAGGTTTTAGTTGCATTACACTGTTGAACAGCCCTCCACAGCAAGGTTCTAATAATGATTTTAATAATGACTGCAATGCTTCCTTATGACAACATCCTCTATTACTGAGCCATGTTCATTGCACTTTTGCACTGAATCTCTTGATTGGGGGCATCATCACCAAGACTTTTGGTCGGGTCATCGGAGAGTAACGAGGTGCTGGACCAAAAAGTTTGCTCACCCCAGCCTCAGTGAATCTTACTCCTTGTCTCATAAAATCTCCCTCTGTCTACAGTAAGTCTAATTTATATTGCATGAATATTTACTCTCTCCAAGCGCAGTAGCAGCAGTTGTTTCTTCACTTCATTGGACAGAAATTTTAGGAATTAAGCCCCAAAATATATGTTGAGTGGGAGGCACTAAAAAAGAAGCTAGAAATGAAAGTCAGTGGCAGAAAAGGTAAGTGTTTGTTCAGCATGAAGCCTAGTCATTGCCTACTGAATTTCAACTTTGCATTGTTGTATCTGTTACAGCATCAGAAGCATCACATCCTGTTGATAAAACATGACATTTCTTATAAAACTATATTTTTCATACACTGTCAATTCTATGAAATAATTTAGTTACTCAAACTCTGTTTAGTTTTATCTGATGGAAACCACTGTGTGTTAGCTTTGTTTACTTCAAAGCAGTCTTGATTAATAGCAGGGGATACAAACTTCATTTTATGCCTGTTTAGCTTTAGAAAGTTTGCAATCCTGTGCAGAATACTGAATATTTCGAAAAACACTTTCAAACTACTGTATCCATGCTTTATTATAAATGCGACTATATTACTGCTCATTGTCTATAATGTTCAAATAATGTCTAGATCTTTCACATCCTGCTGTCAAAATTATCTTGAATTTTTGCTCTGGATATATATCAGCAGTGTTTACATACATATACAGGCCCTCAGACTGCATAGTTTTCGGGGGAAGTCACAACTTCTCTGCAATTTACGTCCTCGGGTTACAATGTTAACTCGGGTTATGTTGTGCGAAAGTATCTGCTGAAAGTAAAGGGGGTATTGTGCCAAATAGGGAAGGAACCCAAATTGTACAAAAATAGCCTGCAAGAGCCCTGCAAGAGCCTGCAATAGCCTGTGCGTGCAAGAGCACACATAGTCTGTGACTCTCAGAGCTCAAGTCCAGCCTGTGCCTCTCAGCACCAACTCCAGTTTGCTCCTCTCGGTGCCCAATCTAGCCTGCGCCTCTCAGCACCATTCCACCCTGCTCCTCTCAGCGCCGAATTCCAGCCTCCTCCTCTCAGCGTCAAGTACAGCCAGCACTTGTAAGAGCTTAAGTCAAGGCTGACAAAGTCTGTTCCTCTCAGCAGTCCAGCCTGCGTCTCTCAGCGTGATTCCAGCCTGCACCTGTAAGAGTTCAAATCAAGCCTGAACCTGTCATAGCACAAGTCCAGTCTTTGCTTACATCATGAGTTCGAAGAAGGCTAACACTAAGCACAAAATATAGACAATACCCATAGAATGCAAAAAAGAAATAATAGCCAAGTATGATGGTGGTAGCCGCATATGTGATCTTGTTGCTGAGTTCAAAATGCTAAGATCCAAAATTGCTAACATTATAAGAAATACGGAAGCCATTAAGGAAGCTAATATGGTTAGAGGTGTGAGTATCATCGCCAAGACCTTGGAGGTAGTAGAGAAATTACTCTACGTTAGGATAAATCTGAAATAACTGGCGGGTGAAAGCAAACAACTACATGCGGATCTGACGAAAGACAAGCTTACAGCAAGTGGTGAGAGCTCTGAAGAATTTAAAGCCAGTCACGGTTGGTTTGATAAATTCAGAAAGAGAACAGGCATTAACAGCATAGTGAGGCATGGAGAAGCAGCCAATGCTGACAAAGAAGCTGCCGAAACCTTTGTCAGGGAGTTTAGACAGTATATAGAGCCTGAGGCTTTTGTTCCACAAAACGTCTTCAGTTGTGATGAGACTGGGCTATTTTGGAAGAAGATACCTTCCAGAACCTACATCACCCAAGAAGAGAAGTTGCCTGAGCACAATCCAACAAAGGACAGGCTAACTTTGTTGGTGTGTGGGAATGCTGGTGGGGATTTAAAATTCAAGCCTTTATTAGTGTACCACAGTGAGAACCCCAGAGTGTTTAAGAGGGGAAACATCCAGAAAGACAGCTTAAGAATGATGTGGAGGCCCAACAGAAAAGCCTGGGTAACACAAATCATCTTCACTGAATGGATAATGAAGTTTTTGGCCCAACAGTGAAGAAATATTTGGAGGAGTAAGAACTGCCTCTAATGGCTCTGTTAATCATGGTCAATGCTCCTACACACCCTCCAGGCATTGCAGACATCTTGCTGGAGGACTTTAAGTTCATAACAGTAAAGTTTTACCCCCCTAATACAACTTATCTGATCCAGCCCATGGATTAGTAGGTCATCTCCAACTTTAAGAAGCTGTATACAAATGCCCTCTTCTAGAGGTACTTTGATATGAACGTAGATACCCAGTTGACACTAAAACAGTTCTGGAAGGACAATTTCAACATCCTCCACTGTGTTTCACTCTAATAGATAAGGCCTGGTGTAAGGTCTCTCACAAGACCATGAACCGTGGCTGGAGGAAATTATAGCCAGATGCTGTATCTCCAGTAAACTTGGAGGCTGAACCTAGCTCAATAGTGGACGGGATTGTGTCTCTGGGCAAGTCCATGGACCTGGAGGTGACTAATGATAACATTGAAGAGCTAGTGAAGGAGCAGAGAGAAGAGCTCAGTACTGAGGAGCTGCAGGAACTTCAGAGAGAGCAGTGAGAGGGAGTGGTTGATGAACTTTCTTCTTCAAGTGAAGAGGAGAGAAGGGAGGAAGAGCCTACTGCACTCATCAAAAAATATGTGCTAAATGGGCTGATGTACAAAAGTTTGTTAAACACTAACTCTGACTAGGCTCAAGCAAGCCGTGTTGTGGACTTGTTTGATGATAAATCAATGTTCCCTCAAACATTTTGAAACAGAGACAGAAGCAAGTTTCCATGGATATGTTTCTAGTGAAAGTGCCTATATCACAGTCTCCAGCAGGGTGTAGTGGTGCTAAGAGACAGGAAGGACAAACATCCCATGTGCAAGTGCCTGCAATTGCAATGGAAAAGGACTCCCCTTCCAATCAGTAACATGTCTCCTCCTCTACATTTCCACCATCCCATTAGACCCCCAAGCCACCTAAGAACTGTTAGAGTGACATCAAATTATGCTATTCATTCTCAGTACAGTTAAAGAAAATTTACATTCTGTTATTTATTCTCAACACAATTAAAGTAAAGATAAATTCTGTAATTCATTTCCAGCACAGTTAAAGTGAAGTTAAATAAAAGTTATTTGATGAAATTATTGTTGTTGATTAATGTCTGCTTAGTTTTAAAGTTTTGTTTCCAAAAATAAGACCATCAGTTCAAACTAAAATGTGAAAAATATGGAGTCCGGGACAGATTTATATAATATACATTCATTCTTATGGGAAATTTTACCTCAGTTTACATAGTTTTCGAAGGGATTAGGTACCACTGTATTTCTTTTAAGTACATATCAGGGGAGTTTTTATGTTTTATGCTGCTCTTGGCCCGTTCAGATTTATGTGTCCTCCCAAAAACAGTTACTAGCCCACCTTTCCTCTTGCTATTTACAAGTCATAAGTTTATCACACATTGGTATAGTAAATCATAAGTGTCTATGTATGTATACAGTAACATGTTGAGATAGACTACACAGATGTATTGAGGTTTGGATTGGTTATATGCTCAAGCTGACACATCCCTCCTCCCTCATGAACCTATGTTAGGGATCATGCACTGCCTGTATTGGTCACAAGATCAGAGTTACAGATGCTTTAAAAACACAACAGAAGTATATCAGTCTGGTCTTACTCAGTAGAGTGATCTAGCCTTAAACCACCAGGCAAACTGTATTGAGTGAAATCAGACTGATATACTGCAGGATATACTCTATGTGAAGGGCACAAGTGAGCTAAAAGAGGTTGCTTTCTGAGTGGAACCTATTAATGTTTGTTCATTCTCTGAGCACCTATATTTTGTTTGTTGCAGATGCTTTAAAAATGTGGAATGTTTAACTATTTGAAGACTTTATAGGTATCACATATATAGTTGTCAGTGTATGTAACGCTTGCGATGTTGATCACGCTTTTGCGTCCCTCGCGTAGAGAGGCAAGTGGTCGACTGCAAGCCTTGCTTCGCGCGGCGAGCCGTTGACGTACGCACGACTTAGGCTGCAATGAGCGCCAAAGGCGTTCATTGTACTGTGAGCCTCGCAAAGCAGGATATACTCTATGTGAAGGGCACAAGTGAGCTAACCAAAGGCGCTCATTTTTGACAGGCAAGTAGCTAGTGTATAATAATATCTCATAGTGGCTATGTATGTCAATGCTAATACATTTGGCAGGGACCCAGCAGTTACATGTGAACGGATATCCCCTCCTGCCATGTCCCTGGTTACAGCCCTGATTACTAACTTAATTATTGCCTATGAAATTTGTAATGTGGCTTCAACTAGATTTTTTTTCAAATCAAAAGCAGGGGAAAGTGATCTATGAAGCAGCTCTGCCAGCAATAAAGGTATAGTGTTTATCCATACTGATGGTGTGTTGAGACTCACTCTAAAGAGCCAATCATCATGAAGGCAGGGCAACTGACAACTTGAGCTACCAATAGCAAGCATAAGTATCATCAATGTTTCTGAACAGGTGCTGCAATGTACAATTTAGGGAAACAGAGGCTACAGATAGCGTCGGTTGTATTGCTATTACCTATTTAAATACTGTAAGTATATTTGTGCAGACTAGCAGCCTTATTAAATTGCGATTTGGCCAATTGAATAGGGTTCTATATAAGCACACAGCATATATATTTTTTACAGACTTTTTTAGTTAGTGAAGAACTTGCTTTTGCATAGAAGTTCACTAACTAAAAACGTATTTAAAAAATATATGCTATATGCTTATATAGACCCCTATACAATTGGCCAAATCGCAAATTAATAAGGTTGTATGTGTGGATCTAAGCATAGATCATCACAATATATTTATCAGGGCAAATTTAAGCAGGTAGCAGGAAATTGGCTAGGTTAAAGGTTTATTTTACATAAAAGTTCACTTATTATTATTATTATTAATAATAATAATAATAATAATAATAATAATAATAATAATATGAGAGATGGAAGTTTCCCGGGAGCCAGGGCTCCTAAAATTATTTTTTTTGGCTGTTAAAATATTTTCCAAAGGTACAATGTATCCATATTTAGGGCTTTCTTGCAGGCTACTAGTAACAGCCTGACTGTCTCCTAAAAAATCGTCCTGGCCCCTACGTGTTAGATATTTTTGTCCACCCCTGATTATTATTACTGCATAAACCTCCAACATTTTCTGTACTGCTAGTTACTAGGGTACAGTAAAGTAGAATAGCTACAGTAAGCACACATGGTGTATACAGAAATACAAACACAATACAATACAGTAAGGCAACAGACAATTTGGTGTCTTACAATAAATAAACATAAAGCTGCAAACACAGGAAATTAAGTTTTCTTTCTGTTACATTCAGTCTGTTGTTGTGGACGTGATCTGACTGCAGCCGGTCTGACCTGACTGTGGATGTTTTTTATGAATCAGCTGACCTACCGGTGGATTTATATAATTTAGCAGACTATATGCTTGGTCATTGCCTTATCCACTTTCAAGCGTTCGTGTTGTCATATCCATATCTACTTTTGTCTATTTTTTCCATTCTGCTTTGGACTGCTGTCTGGACTAACATTTTAGCCGGTTATATTGTTTTTGAACTATGCTGACTGCTCCTGGCTTTAGACCAACTGACCGCTGTCCGGCTTGTAGCCCTCTTGTTCTGACACATTTGGATATCTGCAATTTTTATTTACAAAATGTTAATAGGTTTCCATTGGGTTGAGATAAGCCACTCAACTACATTTTAAGCCAGTGAAAGAAGCTCAAAAGGAGGATAATTGATTGGAGAAGCTGGGTCAAGTGAAAAGTTTTTAAAGATGGTTGTTATTGAGATTGCCTAGTCCTCCGCAGTATTAAATAGTGGGGACATTAACTAGACCATTTGTTGTTAAACTTTTTGTACTGCAGATCCCTTTTAGTTTCCACCAGTATGCATACAATGTATGTTATTGCACTAGAAACCAATTTCACTTGCATAGCATGGGTAGAAAAACAATCTTTAAAAAGAGATATGTCTTTTTCATTAGTGTCATTGTGCAAGAATGAATGGAAAATGAACAGGAAGGAAACTGAAAAAAATGTTTTGCGTCATTATGGACTCTCTAGGATCTGCTATGATCAGCTATCATTACTAAGACACATATAAATAACCATGCTCCTATACACCATAAAGCAGAGGCTTGAAATCATGTAGGAATGTTTTAAACTGATCACCAATTGCCATAATATTGTCACTTTAAGATATTGCATGTAGAGCCCCTGATGCCCTCCCACAAGAAACTGCACTGATAATAAATTCAAATGATTACTTTCACAGAGATTATGTTTTAGCTTTATTTATGTCTATGCTCAATCTTGATCATGCACAAGATGGTGTTTTTTTTTGCCTAATAACATTTGCCTAATAACTGTACATTGTGAGTTCAAAATGTTCCCCCTTTTTAACATAAATATTTTTATTTAGTTTGATTTAATTAATTCAAGAGCATTAACAGGTCTATATTTTTCCCATATACATACTTTATAGTTTATATATATATTTTCTTTTTAATCTTGCAACCAAATAAAAAAATTATTCAGAAAAGAGGGAATTGAATAGATTTAAACCCACAGTCTGCACTTTATTGAAAGTTCATGGAACCACTACACTATGGCCTCCATTCAACTGAGCAAATTGTAGTTACAAGAGTCCATAATGGAGCCCGTAAAATAATTTGCTATTCAATTGGTGTCTTTTAGCTACCCGCAATCGGTTTGAGGGTTAGAAGCTCAAAATACGTGCGGTTATCAAAATGATAACTCCAACCCATCTAAGCCTTTGATTTTTCAAACACATAAATGTTACAATCGCAAATCGCTATTCTATTGCTACAATTGCTCAAGCCCACAATTGTCTTCAAACCTGTCAATGGCAAATGTAGAAGAAAATCCTACGAGTCCCAGATAGGACTCGCAAAGGTTCATAGCACTGCAAAAGCAAATATAAAAGCAATACAGCACTTTAAAAGATGGGGAAAGCGATGAAAGACATTAGAATGAATTGCAGAACAGTCTCAAGCTTGCAAATCTGTAATAAAAAATAAAGTTTCCGTGTTATATCAATCTCAGTAGTCAAGGTGTTACATATCAAGCCACCCACATGGACTAGAACAGTATCATCATTCATTTTTATTATTTTGTACATTGCCGGATTGCAAGTCTGATCGCATATCGGACTTTAAAACGCTAATTGATTGACTTTTAAACACCATGTTTTACTGATGTCATGATGACGGTCTCAATTACTATTGGCTGTTTCTAAATCAGTAGTTACAGCCTTGCTTAATTGATCATTATCATGGCCTGAAATGCTACTTACGGGTGCATGGTTTACGGTTTAGGATTTCGGACAGGTAGCTGTGGGCTTGTTTAATTGAATGGATCCATAACTGCTGCAATTTTAAAGCCCACAGACTTACGACCTGTATGAAGTAAACTGCGATTGGAGGCCCTAGGCAGAAACACTTCCCTGCCTGTGAGGTTCTAGCAACCCAATCTCACTGAATTCACTAAAACATCTCATTATAAAATTGCAAAACAGAACCATTGCACAGTTGCAACCTTATCTTCTCTTGAAAATACAGAAATCTTTTGCAGAAAAATGGATAATATAACCATTATCCATATCTTGTTATATATCTTGTTCTATCTAAGAATACAAATGTTATAATTACCGTATGTACTCGAGTATAAGCCAACCCGAGTATAAGCCGAGGCACCCATTTTTACCACAAAATACTGGGTAAAATGAGTGACTCGAGTATAAGCCGAGGGTGGGAAATGTGCTGCCCCCTGTGTCCCTCTTGTGCCCTCTGTGTCCCCCTCTCTCTCCGTGTCTCTTCTCCCCTCTCCCTTCCCTGTGTCTCTTCTCTTCTCCCCTCTTCCTTCCCGGTGTCTCTTCCAACCTCTCCCTTCCCTTTGTCTCTTCCCCCTCCCTTATCACCCTCCTCAACCCCACTCCTCAACCTCCCTCCTCATCCTCAACCTCCCTCCTCATCCTCCCTCCTCATCCTCAACCCCCTCCTCAACCTCCCTCCTCATCCTCAACCCCCTCCTCAACCTTCCTCCTCATCCTCCCTCCTCAACCCCCCCATCCTCAACCTCCCTCCTCAACCCCCAATCCTCATCCTCTCTCCTCAACCCCCCATCCTTAACTCCCCCATCCTCATCCTTAACCCCCCTCCTCAACCTCAACCCCCCTCCTCAACCCCTCCTCCTCAACCTCCATCCTCATCCTCAACCTCCCTCCTCAACCTCAACCCCTCCTCTTCAACCTCCCTCCTCCAACTCAACCTCCCTCATCATCCTCAACCTCCCTCCTCAACTCCCCAAATCCTCAATCCCTTCCTCAACCTCCCTCCTCAAGCCCCCATCCTCATATTCCCTCCTCAACACCCCCATCCTCATCCTCAACCCCCTCCTCAAGCCCCCATCCTCATATTCCCTCCTCAACACCCCCATCCTCATTCTCAACCCCCTCCTCAACCTCAACCCTCCTCAACCTCAACCCTCCCTCAACCAAACCCCCCCTCAACCTCCCTCCTCAACCCCCCCATCCTCATCCTCTCTCCTCAAACCCCCATCCTCAACCCCCCTCCTCAACCCCTCCTCCTCATCCTCAACCTCCCTCCTCATCCTCCCTCCTCATTCCCAACCCCTCTCCTCAACCCCCCTCCTCAACCCCCTCCTCAACCTCCCTCCTCAACCTCCCTCCTCAACTTCCCTCCTCAACCTCCCTCCTCAACCCCCCCATCTTCAACCCCCTCTTCAACCCCCTCCTCAACCCCCTCCTCAACCTCCCTCCTCAACCCCCCATCTTCAACCCCCTCTTCAACCCCCTCCTCAACCTCCCTCCTCAACCTCCCCATCCTCAACCCCCTCCTCAACCTTCCTCCTCAACCCCCCATCCCCAACCCCCTCCTCAACCACCCATTCTCATCCTCAACCCCCCATCCTCAACCTCCCTCCTCAACCTCAACCCCCCTCAACCCCCCTCCTCAACCTCAACCCCCCTCAACCCCCCTCCTCAACCCCAACCCACCTCCTCAACCTCAAACCCCCTCAACCCCAACCCCCCTCCTCAACCTAAACCTAAACCCCCCTCAACATCCCTCCTCCACCTAAACACCTCCTCCCTCTCCCCTCACTTACCTGCTTGTGCTCTGGCCTCCTCTCCTTGACCCGGCGCGCATGTGACGTCACATGCACGCCACGTCATTAGCATATACCGGGTGCCGGCACCCGGTATATGCTAATGACACGGCGCGCATGTGATGTCACATGAGCACCGCCGCCTGGTCAAGGAGCGGAGGCTGGAGCACAAGCAGGTAAGTGAGGGGAGAGGGGGGAGGTATTTAGGGGGGTTTAGGTGGAGGAGGGGGGTTGAGGGGGGTTTAGGTTGAGGAGGGGGGAGGGAAAGAGACACGGTGGGTAGAGAGACACGGTGGGTAGAGAGACACACGGTGGGTAGAGAGACACACGGGGGGTAGAGAGACACACGGGGGGTAGAGAGACACACGGGGTGAGAGTGATTCGAGTATAAGCCGAGGGGGCCCTTTTTTGCCTTAAAAAAAGGGCTGAAAAACTTGGCTTATACTCGAGTATATACGGTAAGTGAAAACCAACAACATTTAAATTCCTGAAGAAATACATACTCACATTCTAACAGTAAACTATAATTGTATTACGAGGAAGGACAATTGGATTAATGTTTGATTCTTGAATTTGATAACATTGATGTAACTGCTATGCAATGAAACTGTATATTAAGTGTTATTATTATTTTCATCTAAATATTGCAGTAATATTACATGTGGTGCAATAAAAAAATCAGGTAGTAATGTTATACTTCCAGTTTTAATATGTTAATATGTTTCTCATTTTAAATCATAATTAAAAATATGTTTATTCTCAAAGAATTTTAAATCTTGTTTTTTTCTTTTGTAATTAAGCTAAATCTCAAGTGTATTTGATTTTGTATTTTTTTACTTTTAAAAAAAATATAAAAAACATTTTATAGCTTGTTTTTGTTTACTCATTAACTTAGCTTCTATTGTTGGAGAAGTTAAATATGT
This sequence comes from Discoglossus pictus, assembly GCA_027410445.1. Lineage (NCBI taxonomy): Eukaryota > Metazoa > Chordata > Amphibia > Anura > Alytidae > Discoglossus > Discoglossus pictus. Next base: position 42,925,120 of record CM050167.1, on the reverse strand, counting down.
TATCACAAAAAAAGAGAAACTGAGCACACACCAAACATATTCTCCAAAATATTGCTAGCACAGAGAACTTTAACTGTCATCGAAATGTGTTGAGTCCAGGGACGGCGCTACCACCAGTTAAGGCAATGCAATGCACCGGGGCTCTTCTCTGGGGGGCAGGGGCTGTGCCATCTAATTTTATTTATTTTAATTTTGTTTTATTTCTGTAGTGTAGGGTCCTGGCGCTTTTTCTGCTTTGCACAAACAGGAGCAGCAGAGAGCAGAGCAGCCTCAGAACAGCAACAAAACACATGAAAAGAAGGGGAGCTGCTAGGGGAAGGGGTGTAGAGGTGTGGAATTGTTATGGGAAGGGGTCCTCGGGTGGAGAGTGCAGCTGCTATGGTAAAATGTCTCAGGGGGAGCTGTTATGGGAAGGGGTCTTTGGGAGGGGGGATGATATGGAAGTAGTCTTAGGAAGGGGTTTTGGGATTGAAAAGTGTTATTGGAAGTGGTATTGGGTAGGAGAGCTGTTATTGGAAAGGGTCTTGGAGAGGAAAGCTTGTGTGAGACGGGGTCTTATGGATTGGAGCTGTTATGGGTAGGGGTCTTTGTATTGGAAGGAAGCTGTTATGGAATGGGGTATTGGGGAGTGGGGAACTATGATGTGAAGAGATCTTGGAGAGGGGAATTGTTATGGCCAGGGGTCTTAGGGAGGGGGCTGCTATGCGAAGGAGTCTTGGGGAGGGGGCTTCTATAAAAAGGGGTCTTGGGAAGGAGAGATGCTATGGGAAGGGGTCTTGGGGGGGGGGGTATTTAGCAGGGCCGGTGGCTGAGGTAGGTGGGTATTGGGGGAAGGAATTTGCTATAGAAAGGGTTCTTGGGGGGGTAAGAAAATTAAGAGGGCTAGTGGCTGATGGAAGGTGATCTTGGCTGGAAGGAACTTGCTTTAGTCAAGCATCTTTTGCGAGTGGGGCTGAGGGTGGAGGAGAAGGTAGCACTGAGTGAGATGGAAAGTTGCCACCAGAGGATGGCCCAGCACTCAAGAGTGGTATAATTTTTTTTTATTGCACTGGGACCCTCTATTCATTAGTTTCACCATGGGCCAAGTCAGTAGTGCAGCATACAGTATATTCAGGATATACTGCATAACAAGCTACTTTTCTAGTGTAGAATCAGGCATGCAGGTCTGTGAAATGACACACAGTCAAGGACTAAGTTTAAATGCTACCACAACCCTAACTTTTGTTTTGGTCACAAGAACAAACAGAATATACACACGCACATATATACGAATAACAACTAAGTAGATATGTTCTATAAGTATGGTATCCTACTCTTTGCTTACTGTGCCTTATGTAGTGGAGCTCGCCCATCCCGTCCTCTCCATTATCATGCACATTTTCCTTCTCTGTGCCATCTGCTGTCAAGAGGAGGCACCACCTGGACCTGCCAATGTATGGATCCCACTGCTTGGGACTCTCTCCTCTCCTCCTGACGATTTTTGTTTATTGGTGCTAGAGATTCCCATTCTTCTGAGCTCAAAACAGCACTTATACAATGAAAATGAACCTTTATTAATATCAATGATAATAGGGAAACATGGTGTGTTAAAAATTGGTTTAATAATCAACATCACTTCATGCATCCTCCTCTCTACGTTCATCATCATCTTCATTATCATCACTTCACTATGGGACAGCGATTCCCGGGACTCTTCCTCTTCTCAACTCTTCATCACTGTCTACTTATAGTTCAGCAAACAGTCTGGAGCCTATAGTTTACAGGGCTGGCTGATAATTCTCACAGAACTGTAGCAGCTTCATGTGCCTAAACCACTTGAGCTTTGGTACAGCTGGTTCTTTTTGGATCTGCACCTTATCTGCCTCACTGTTCAAAACCAGACCCTTGGTACCGCTGTGCTTCCAAACCTGTGAGGTCTGCGACTCTTTATCTCTGCTAATAATGACACCTCAAAATGTTGGTTTTGCCAGAATGTATCCAGATTTTTAGTGGCTTCATGCTCAAACTCCACATGACACAGCGGTACAACAGCCATGTTCTCATTAAAGGGGAATTTCATTCAGCATAATTTGGATCACATCACTGTACAGATCTCATAAAAGCAAGTTGAAATACTTTTTGAGTTTCTCAATTACGTGCATTTTTCACTAAGCAACCAAATAAAAGCAAACCTGTGTATAGTTGACTGACACTTCTAAAGGCAAAAGGTTGAAGGGAAAAGGTTTGATTTTTCCTTACAGGCATAAAATTCAGGTTTCTTCACTCTTGTCTCTCTGGAATTAGAATTAGAATTGGAATACAGATCAATGCGGGGGTGCAGTGTTCTGTGTTCAATGCTCAGTGCAGCCCCTTGCAGTTACCCTAGCAAACAAAAATGTAACCCTTACCATAACTTTCTGTGCAGGCAGGAAATACTGGACTCACCTAAATATGTAAACATAGATTTAAAACTTTAGATTTTATATCTATTATTAATGTAATTAAGAATGAAATAATTTTAACATACCATCTTGTACTCTTTCACACCATGAAGAGTACTTACAGTGAGGCTGGTGCCTCTTTAATCTCAAATAGGGTAAACTTCCAACAAAAGCTTTCTCAGCTTTCATCTGCTTTTCATCCTCTTTTTTAACCACTTGTATTCATCTTTTTTTGCTTTTACTCCTGCTTTGTCTCTTGGGCTTACAGCCTTTCATTTGTATCTTTCTTTAGCCACATTCACCAGGGACATGTGCCTGGGTTAAAATATTCCCCAATGTCTTGATCAACATACCTTTATACTGAGGCCACCCAGTGAATGGCAACACCTTGCTCTTTCCTCACCACATTAGCCACATTTGCATGGTGTCCCTCCGCATCTGTGAAAAAAGCAGCTCATGAAGACACATACTCTGAAATGTCGTATTTCAGATTATCTAATCAGTGAAATCTTTCAGCAGAATGTTGCAGAGAGATAGTCCCAATCAGGTACTATTTGTTTGATTTTAGCCAGTATAGGCAGTAAATACAGAGCTCATAATCACTTTTTAATAAAATAAAGTACATATTAGTAAATAGATAATAGATATCAAAAACCTAAATGCCAGGTCAGTCACTCCTGCATAGGAGAATCAGCAATCCTAAGTGTAATATACTTCAAGAGATTTCTCCTCTGTAATGGAACAAGTGAGCAAAAACTTCAGAGACTGCACCTCGAACATTATCTAACAGGGCACTCTCTAAAATATGCCATCATTACACCCATACTTAAGAAAGCCTCATCTAATCCAGCTTCTCATTCTAAACTACTTGAACATATCATCCACAATCGCCTCTCCCAATTTATTTCCTCCAACTCGCTCCTTGACCCCTTTCGATCTGGCTTCCGGTCCCAACCCTCCACAGAGATAGCTTTCACTAAAGTCACTAATGACTTGCTCACCTCCAAGTCAAACTTCAAGACAAACCTCTCTGTTCTTCTTCTTCTGGATCTCTCCTCTGCCTTTGACACAGTTGACCACCCCTTCCTTATCTAAATTATCCACTCACTTGGCATGCATGACACTGCTCTATCTTGGTTCACATCATATCTAGAAAATCAAACATTTAGCCTCTCCTTCTCTGGCTCCTCTCTTCATCGCTTCGCTCTTAGAATGTTGGCATACCTGAAGGTTCTGCCCTAGGTTCCCTCCTTTTCTACATCTACACTTCTTTTGTATTTCAGTACCATCTATATGCAGATGACACCAAAATGTTTCTCTCTGCACCAGAAGTATCCCCCTCTCTTCTAGATCATGTTGCCAACTGCCTCTGTAGCATATCCTCCTGGATGTCTGCCTGTCAACTCAATATGTCAAAAACGGAGCTCCTAATCTCCCCACTATCTTCCACAGCTTCCACTCCTCACATATCTCTCTCTGTCGACAATGCCACCATCATACCCCACTCTCTGACCTGTTTTCTATGGGTTTAACTGGATTATGCCTTCTCTTTCATCCCTCACATACAATCCATCATAAATATTGTTATTTTCATTCTCTTATCATATGTCGCCTCAACTACTGCAACTCCCTCCTTGCTGGCCTCCCCCTCACCCATCTGTCTCACCATCAGTCTCTCCACTGACTTCCCATAGCCTCCACAAAAATTTAAGATCCTGATCCTATCTTTACTCCTGTCTCTAAATACTCTCCCATCATACTCTTCGCTCTGCTAATGACCTTCTTCTTTCCTCTTCTTTCCTCCTCTTGTCACCTCCACTCATTCCCACATTCAGGACTCATGCTGCTTCATTTTATTGGAACTCCTTACCTCGCTCCACTTGACTATACTTCTGCCTCAGATTCTTAAAAATCTCACTAAAAACTCATCTATTTAAAGAAGCATATCACCTTCAGCCTTATTTCACGCAGTATATTGTACCTCACCTTTCTATAACTCACCCATACCCACTAGAATGTACGTTTGGGAGTTTCCAATCTTATTGGGTGCTTTAGAGAAAGCACTTTGTATGCTTGATTTTAAACCTCCATTCTTTTGTAATTTGTTAAAATTGTTTTTGAGTTGTATCTACCCTTTTTAGAGCAATAATATATTTTTAGATAATATGGGCCCTATTCTATTAGCTTCTTATGCATATGCCTCAAATATATACTTTTTACTGCTTTTAAAAAAATATATATAAATGTTTAGATGTTTAGGCTCAACTTGTAAACCCTGCCTTTTTAAGTCTGATTTTATGGGGCGTGATCATATAATCTGACAATATTAAGGCAAGCAGACACAGCCAATAGTAAAAGAGACCGTCATTATGATGTCACTAAAACATGAAAGTACAGAGAAGAATTAATTAGTCACAATAAGTAATAATTGCTCTCAATCAAGCACTCTAGCAATCTATAAAATGCATTAGATCATGAGACGTATTAACCCCTTTAGTCCCAGGATCGCTATTACTCTGAAATAACATTAAAAAAAAATGTATTTGCATATTTGTGGGTTTCAGACTGCTTTGCAATTAATTCTAATGTCTTTCCATGCCTTCTCATGCTTTTAAAGTACAGTATTGTGTGTTTACTTGCTGTTATGGCTATAATAAGTGTTTGAAAAAGCCCTTGTGAGTCCTATTTAGTTCTCGTAACAATTCTGACAGAAACTTGACACTTTTTTCAGTTGTGAGTCAGACTTTATTTACAAGTGCTTTTAAATGTGTATATAAGTTTACAAATTGGGCAATAGAATAGGGCCCTATGTAGGTGCATTATAAATAAAGGTTATCACATATATAGTTGTGAGAATTACGAGCCGTTGCTCATGCTTGCGGGCTCGCTGTGCGAGCCCGCGGCCCGCGCAAAGCGAGGGTTGCAGTTGCTGGCAAGGAGCGTCGAAGGCGCTCCTTGCCAGCAACTGCGACCCTTAAAAAATGTACGTTGTTACGCCATTAGCTCACTTACAATTTCATTGCCGTAATTTTTTGACGGGCAATTCGCTAGTTATTATTAATAATAATAATAATAATGATTAAGTTGCATCCATTCTCAGGTTTGCATTATTCATATTTTGTTTTTATTCCTGGCCCCTATGGCAGTGAAAGGGATAATGTCCGTCTCTATTCTCCTTGACGTTATGTGCCTTAGCTACTTCTGCAGCATACAATTTACAGGTGACTAAGCTCAATCAGGAAAACACATTTACAGTGTCTGCTCTGGCTATTGTTTTTCCATCATGTGGGCGTACGTCGGCACAACAGTTGGTTAAATTGATTCAAATTAAATTCTGCTATTAAAAGTAATTTTTATATCTTTGATATTCAAATCTTAGAAATAAAGTGAAAGTCATCAACAATTCTGTTCTCTACTATACAGTATATTGTAATCTCTGCAATGTATTGTACACGGTCAAGTCAAATAATTATGACCACGCCTTCATTTGATGTCAGCAGTGCATAGCCAATTAAATATGGCACTTGTCGTAAGCTGGCTTGGTGGGTATATAAGGTAATATGTAGGCATTAAGCAAACATATCAACAATGGCTGTGATGGGTAAAACATGCAATTTATTCAATGTTGAAAATGGGATGATAATTGGCTTTTGGGCCAATGGTGGCAGTATTTCTAAAACAGTGCAGTTTGTGAACAGTTCGCTTGTTGCTGTGGTTAAAGTGTACCGTGACTGGACAAATGGCACCATTGCAAATAAACAGAGTGGAAACTGTGCCATTGATATCAGAGGTGAACATTGGCTGCAATGGTGTGTGAGGGCCAGTCGACACGCTTCAGTTGAGCAACTCACCATCCAAACGAACCAAGGGCTACCAGACGTGAGTCTAAAATGAGAGTACAGCGAACCCTGTTACGAAGCAAACGCCCATGTTTGCTGTATAGATCCTCCACCATGCACTCCTCGGCAGCTGTTGGATGGCTCAAAAATACCCTTGCCAACCTTTCAGCATCTTATTGACTCACTACCACACCGTCTAGCTGCTGTCAGTGCTGCACACATCGGTTATTCATGATATTAGTCCACATATTGGCTACAAATGGATATAAATGATTTATTAAGTCAATCGTTCCTTAATGTGAGGCTAGACACTTCAAAACAACCCTACTTTATTTTTATGCTTGCACTAGACTCCACACACCCTTCTGAGTGAGTTCCAGTTTAGACAAAATTCACCCTGATCAGATTAACTTCCTAATGGAGAAACACGTAGGCGGGCCATTAAATACTGCTTCAGTTTAGAGTAATGTTTTTATTGCATGTGACCAAACCTCCTTTGAAGTGGGCTGACTTGAGTCTCATTTCCCTTTTGCTGCAACATTTTCTATCATGAATTTAAAAGAGTATGTTTTAAACATTATACATTTAAAAAAATGTATTTAAAAAATAATAATTTTGTGAAACTCGTTTAAACTTATTGAAAACTAACAGGAAATGCCACAGGAAGGGCCAAAGGGAGGGCCATCCAGCTGCTGCACGAAAAAGGGCAGCAAATTTCACCAGCCAGGAAATAGAAACACTGGTTAGAGGAGTACAAGCCCAACACTCCATCCTAACCGGTGGGAGCGAAGTGAGGCCCAGGCAGAGGACAGATGCCTGGAAGGAGATCGCGGCTGAGGTCTTCTCGCTGGGGTATGCGAATCGTACCTGGCAGTCTGTCCAGCACCGGTACCAAGACTGCCGCATTGACATCAAAAAGAAGATGGCCAATGAGGCCAATGCGGCACGTGGAACCGGTGGTGGGCCGCCAGAAACCTTCACATACCCCGGTTGGGAGGCCACAGTCCGCGACATGATCCAGCCAGCGTCAGTCGTGGGCCTCCTTGGCCTGGTGGACTCGGGTCGGTCACAAAACCTGCAATGTGAGTACCATGTCCACCTTAACACCCTCATATGTACGCACATGTACCCCACACAGATAGATAACTGACGTTGAATTGCACTGTAAGATATCTGGTTGTGACTACAGATATATGAGGCCGCAAAAATCATGTAAATCCAGTGTAAAGAAATATACTCGTCAGAATTGTTAGCAATGAAATATATGTCCAATACCTCCTCCCACAACTGATTATGATACCGTTTTGCAAATCTATTGATGTTACTGTTATGTTTGCTGTTGGTTCAGAGTGCATATAAAGCATACATGCCAACTCCATTGCAATTGTTTGTTTATTGTCATGAGTTCCCCTGTCACACTCTACTCCATGTTAAACTGGCCCATCCATAGCTGTTTGGCTTAACACTCCTACTGCTTAGAATTCATGTACATTTTGAAAGTAGGTATAGCGGATGTATCCTGTTTTATGTGGGCATTTCAGTATGTGCTGGAAGAGTGCCGCCGCCGACTCTAGGGATGCGGCTGCGCTTGCGTCCCCATGTAGCCGTCAAAAATAGCTGGTACACCCAAAGCCCCTAACCCTCTAACCCTAACCCCATAAACCACACTTTTTAACTCTAACCCATACCCCCTAACTGTAGCCAGAACCCGAAACCCATAACCACTTACCTGGCCTGCTGGGCTGGCGTAGCTAGAGTCGTTGGCGGTGCACTTCCAGAGATGCGCACATACAACAGGATAGGTCCGGTCTAGCTGGTACATTCCCATGAGACTACATGTATGGATGTGCACACTGCAGCATAAGCGGATACAGACTCTGATGGACTGCAGGTTTGTGTCGTGTAACAGCATAATCTGGACCATGTTACATTAACATGTTAACTCACATTGCTGAGGATTGGTCACAGATTGGTCTGTCTCACACACTGGCCAACAGATTCAGATGAGCACGTGTCCTAATTAACTGCAGTTGGCACACCGCACCAGCATTACATATAGTCATATGAGCCATGGGCCCTTTCCTGTTATCTGACCGTGACTGCTGGTAGCAGCAGTGAGCAGCCTCTACATGTCACAGCATTTTCCTGGAGATTATATAATCATGCATATTTAGTGGGTTATGGTGTTGTTAAGGTAAGGGCTTCGGAAAAGATCTTGAAGGGTTGGTGCTGCAGGCTTCACAACAGTCCAAGTAGAGGAGAGGATAGAATGTCTAAACCAATAGGTACAAATGAATCTAGATAGACTATATGAGCATACACATGCTGTGGATATACCAGGAACATCAGCTGACAGATGTCACATCGCATCTGCATTGTATATTGAAATTGTCTCATGACACATACGGCTATTCAGTCAAGGTCATCAGATATCAAACTGGATCCAACAAAGCAATGAAACGGACACATGCAAATACATGAGGACATTGACATGGCCATGGAATGTCAGGATGTTTATCGTCATGCCTTGTTCTGACCGGGATCTGGAATACAAACACACAAATAATATATTAGTGGAAACCTTACATATGCCATATGAGCAGCCACCAACAGATGTAGGTATGTCGGCACACATGTTATGCATTGGGATCTTGTACAAGCTAACCATCTGTCCGATGATAATGATGGCCCAGACTAATTTGTCCTGATGTGGGAATATTAGGATTAGTCTAATTCTCATTCATTTGTATTGTGCAAACATATTCCGTGGCGCTGTACAGGGGAGAAGAACACGAAAATATACAGTATGTAATATTGCCAACGCAAGAAAATGGAGGGCCCTGTTTTGAGCGTAAAGTCTGTTGATAACTGATTTGTTCCCAAAGGCCCCCACAAGATTCGAAAATCACCACTTCCAAGCTAAAGGTAATGGACATGGGGAAGAGTAGATAAGGAATAGCAAGGTTAATAAGTAAGTGAGAGATACATAGGAAGGAGGTTGTGTCAAGTAGAAAGATATGCATTAGTCGGAGAGGAAAGGGATCAGATGTAAAGTGCGATGCACTATTATGTAATAAGGTATCTGCCCCATGTGGACAGATAATGTAATCTGCAGATGGGACAGTCAGGAGACACATAGTTTAACCACAGCTTGAGTAAGAGAGACCAGTGCAGCCTGTAATAGAAAGGGAAGATCACAACTATCACACATTGATACATGTTCGGACATCCACATGTGGTTCTCTACCTTGGATAGATCAAGTGGAGTATTCAACGAAGAGATCTGTTCCCCCAGGACACGTCTGCATGGTCCGATAAACATTTTGGACCGCTTCAGCAATACATAGGTGATGTCTTGGGAAAAAGAAAGTTAGGCCTACATTAATGGAGTTATTAGTCATTTCCTCTCATGCATACATGCACATGTTTCCCGCAAATACTCACTTAAAATGTAGACGACATTGATGTAGCTGATGTTCTGTTGCTGTCCATTTCGTTTCCCATGTCTGTGTGGGTAAACAATGTGTTGACACACGGCAACAGTTCTGTAATGGCAATATGATGAGATGAGTCACACAATCCATATGATATATTGCACAATGATTCCTAGTTACCACATCCTTGAGACTGTTCCTGTTATCTGACTGAGAATGCATTCGCTGACAAAGAACAGGAGACATCCCCTCTTTGCATCCCATGAGGTACATTTATTATGGTTTACAATATGCTGGTATGTTCATATATCCAGATTGCTAGGAATTGCATTGACCTCCATGGGATGTGGAATAGCATGATCAGACAATGGGAACATTACTGTTCTGTGAAGATGTTTTCAAATACGATTGTGAGGCCTATATCCATTGACATTCTGGAATACATCAGACCATCCATTTAGCTTAGCTTCTTGAGGTTGGCAGATATCAATATATATGATGTGTATGGGAATGTGCGCATACTTACCATTAACGGATATCAGAGCAGGCTGTATTTGATCCAGTATGAAGAATGCGTCACGAGACATATGTTACATCACAAAGCTATCCTCTACTGTGGACTGTTGGATATTCTGGAAGACAATGGGGAAGGAGAAAAGAGATGTATTAGTAACCATAATCAAGGTACATTATAGTTGGTTGTTATTAGTTTCAGACTTACATGGGAAGTACTCACGAATGACGTGGGCACGTAGTTGTGACCCCTAAATGTTATCCTCACCAGGGGGAGGTACTGGACGCTCCGCCGGTTCAAGCGGAGCATCATCAATGTTACCCAGACAGTTTACCTGTACTGCTATATTGTGCAGAATACAGCAGGCCATGATGATGTGACAAACCTTCCCTGGTGTATACTGTAGCGCCCCGCCAGTGGAATGTAAACATCTGAAGCGCATCTTCAGGAGTCCAAAGGTGCGCTCTATTACATTCCGGGTTCTGGCATGGGCCGCATTGTACCTCTCCTCCCCCTCTGTGCGTGGATTGTTCACAGGGGTCAACAACCACGGCAAACACCTATATCCTGCATCACCTGAAGGAAACAAAAATGGGAGATGTAGATATGAATGTGAGTTTGTGATGCTCGTTAAAGCATCTGTAAATATACGCAATGATTAATGTGACGTTAGTTTAGGGATCTCTGGGTTGGAACTTCATACTCCTATGACCACGTCACATCGGGTTAGGCACAGCAACAAGCTACGATGCAATGGCTCAGTCGGCACACCTTCTTTATGGCGCACGGCAAATGAGCGCGGACAATACGGCGCTGCCAGAAGCCAGCGACAGTAGCGTACTGTTGGAAATTGTGTGCCAAAATGTGCGATGATCAAAGAGCGCAAGTTGTAGAATCTATTGACTAATGGGCCAAAACCCTCTAACCCAAACCACTGAGACCCCATACCTAACACTAACACTCATAATCCAAAGCCTTAGCCCAAAGACCCCTAACCCTAAAACCCCTAAGTCCACCCTTAAATCCTTATCTCAACTCCTGCGCGCAGATGTTGTGCGCGCTATTGAGGGACTCTATTTTGTCTGTTGGCGCATGCGTCGTTGCGCATTTTTCACGCAGCAATGGAATAGGATTACAGTGGAACATGATGTATATTTTAGGGGATCCTTTATGGGTACTCACCCAGTAGCCACCCAGGTGGAGCTTCTCCAGACACAAAATAAAGATGGGTGGATGACTGACGCAGGATATGGGCATCATGAGTACTTCCCGGGTAGCCTGCAACCACATTTTGTATGCGCATGTCTGCATCACAAACAACCTGGACATTGATGGAATTATAGTGTTTGCGATTTCGGAACAGCGCTTCTTGCTCTCTAGGAGGTATCAATGCTACATGTGTACAATCTATAGCACCGAGCACATTGGGGATACCTCCCATTCGAAAGAAATCTGCTTTCACCTTCAAGATCTCTTCCCCAGTGTGGGGAAAACTGATGTATCTTGCAGTTTTCCGAACGATAGCATGGAGGAATGTGCTCAGGCACCTTGAAAGGCTTGCCTGAGACATTCCTCCTACTATGCTAGCAGTGTTCTGAAAACTACCAGATGATAGGATGTGTATGGCGGCTAACATCCGTGTCATGCCTGGGATGGCTCTATTGGTCCGTGAGGAAGGCTCCATGTCCTCCCTCAGGACCGCATAGAGCTCCTCCAGGCTGGCACGGGTTAGCCTAAAACGCTCATACACTTCCACATCAGTTAACCCCTCTAATGTGACTCTCTTCCTGTACACCCTGGGTGCACGAATACTCCTGGCAGGCTCCTGGGCCTGCTCACCCCCCTGTGGTTCTGGCTGTGCAGGAGCCCCCACTTCATGTGCCACACCCTCTAGGGGTCTCTCATCTGGCCCCCCCATCAGCTGATCACCCACATCAAGGTCCTCCTCCCTGTCTGCAGGTGCCCTCATATCCCCCTGTCCCTGTGCCACTGGAGCTCTCTCCCCTAACTGACCCTCCACCATGACCCTAGGCATATCCTGTGATGAGCCACTTGCCTGGCTTGGTTACGGACCACCATGGATTGCATCAGCACGCTCACCCACATTCACTCCCAGCCGCCCCTCTCTGTCACGCCTCAGCCACTCCTCAGTCGCACGCCTGACAGGCCAGTTTCCACTCTGCAACATTCGAAACAAATATCCATTCCTACGACGCTGCGCTCTACTCACATACCTATACGCCGCACTCAGGTTGCTGCTATCCATGATGGTTCAGACTTGCTAATTCATAGATGATGATGTGGTTATATAGCTTGCTAATTACCCCAGATGTGATTATCCGGGTGGATTTCACAAATGGAAAAGCTCACTGGTGTATCTAAGCTTCATCATGTTATGAAGTTCCCTGATTATGGATTGGTTTACCCATTTTAATTAGTAACCCCTAATATTCTGGCCCACATTTGAATTTGTGCACATGCTACATGATCTATGTAAGGTGGCGTGGAAATATATACAATATTTGTGTTCAAAAATGTAGATGTGATAAAAGAGATGTAAATCAGATAATGTTGATATGTTTAGGGGACACATTCTAGCCTTTCTGAATGCTAAACGGTTAATATGGCCGCCATATTGAGGATGTACATGACAATAAAAAGATATCTTTTATTAACATATTTGATCATTGGGGATTGTTTTTACAGTAATTTGAATGCCTTTTATTGCTTCATTTATACTTTTAGGGCCCTTTCAGCCCGGTTTCATTACAATGCCATAAGTGCATCGTGTGGACTTCAACGGATGCGGCCGTAAATTAAATCTAGCCAGGCGCGAATCGCGGCCTTCAGAAAGTAGGACGGCCCTGACGTTTAGGCGCGCATGCAAGCTGGAAGGGGGACGGACTAGTCGCGCCCGGCACGAACCATCCAATAGCGGAATCACGCATTGCGCCACAGGTCGCACAGCCAATCACTTACGGGATAGACCATTTGATTGACAGTGGGAGTGAATAAATAGGAATGACACGCGCCCACGCCTCGACTGTGTTGCGATTTCTGACGAAGTAGCACGCGGTTCCAGGAACTTGGTGGTTGAGAGGAGGTAAGTTGCTTTATTATCAAGTCGCGGTTTAAGTTCTTTTTACGGGAATCCGTTACTACATTTACTGATGCCGATGTAAAGAAGTACAATTGTGTTTTTTGCTTGTTTATAGGTGTTTGGAGTATTTTTGCTTGTGTGAGAGTTTTGATCCGGCCCGTAGGAGTTTGGAGGGAAGTAAATTGCATTGTACATGCTTTTCATCCGTTCAAGCTGTCTTTTATTTGTATGTTGTGCCAATTTCTATATTTACTGAATACACTGGCGAGAGGTACAATTGTGTTTTTTGCTTGTTTATAGGTGTTTGATTATTTTAGATCTTTGATCCGGCACTTAGGGGTTAGGGAGGTAAGTTGCATTGTACATGCTTTTCATCCTGTAGGACCATGTAGTTCCTACTACCTCTGGTACAGAAGATGGCTTCAGGATAGGTACCACTCCCAGAGTATAATGCAGATAGGATATTAGTGGCCTCAGACATGGGCCACTCCCCACACATGATAGAAGCACACAGTAAATAGCCGCATACCTTGTATATATGCAAACTGTAACTGACCCTTCCACATTGTTTAGGAAAGTATTGATCTAGCATGTTTCATCAGCGCCTCTCAGGTCCAGAGTGAGAGGTGCTGTACACCCCTCCCACTGCTGTCACAGGCTCTGTCCACTTAAGGTTGATTACTGCAGTTAGTTACAACATTGATATCCAAGCAAAAATAGTGTTAGAGGCGATCAGAATGGGGGACGAGGGTGGAGCAGGCAAACCCACTAAAACATTTCTTTATTTTTCTTTCTTTTCTTTTCAGGTGGTGATGGAGGGAGAGGAGCAGAGGGGAGAGGAGTGGCAGGGAGTCCCGGGGCGTGGAGGTGGGGAAGAGGAGGGGTGGAGTGAGGAGGAGGAGGTACTAGTTTAGGAGGGGGAGGTAGTAGAGGAGGAGGTAGTGGAGGAGGAGGAGGGAGGAGAGGAGGAGGAGGGAGGAGAGGAGGGAAGAGAGGAGGAGGAGGGAGGAGAGGAGGAGGAGGGAGGAGAGGAGGAGGAAGGGAGAGGAGGAGGAAGGAGGGAGGAGAGGAGGAGGGAGGAGAGGAGGAGGAGAAGGGAGGAGAGGAGGAGAAGGAGGGAGGAGAGGAGGGAAGGAGGAAGGAGGGAGGAGAGGAGAGGAAGGAGGGAGGAGAGGAGAGGAGGAGGGAGAAGGGAGGAGAGTAGAGTAGAGGAAGGAGTGAGGAGAGTCAAGGAAGGAGGGAGGAGAGTAGAGGAAGGAGGGAGGAGAGTAGAGGAAGGAGGGAGGAGAGGAGAGTAGGAGGAGGAAGGAGGAGAGTGGAGAGGGTCCTCATCCCCAGTCTGGAGAGCAAGAGGCTGGCGGCAGGTCCAGGGCCCACAATTATAGCCGGGAGGAAAACAGGGTCCTCCTGGAGGCCATCCGTGCCCGCCCCGTCATCACCTCGGGGGGTAGGGAAGTCAAGGCTGGGCCCAGGGCTAATGCTTGGCAGCAGGTGGTGGATCTGGTCAATGGTGTGGCGGGCCGTGGACGGAGTCTGCGGTCCATCAAGCACCGTTTCGACGACATCAGGGCCGTGGTGAGAAAGAAGATGGCGCAGGAGGCCGAGGAGCGGATGGTCAAGTACCTTGCACATGAAGGGATTGCAAGGGCCATGCTTGCACCCTCCGACGCAGCTGGAGCATCAAGCCCGGTGGAGCAGCAGGACCCAGCCTCCATGGCAGGTGAATATGACATACAGCAACATGCCACCACATGTGCATCACACACACTACACATCGACATGACACTGACATGTCAGCTCCATGAAATAACAAGGGATAGATGGATGCATCATTAAATTCATGAAGCTGACAAATCACTTTCATTCCTGGTTAACACAACAGTAATCAAGCAATAGAGCAGGTGTGTCCAAACTAGGTCCTAGTGGGCCACACACATGCCTGGATTTAATAACCCTGCTGCGCACAGGTGAGTCAATCGCTTCTTCAGTCATCCTGATTGACTCACCTGTGCACAGAAAGGATATCTTCCAATCCAGGAAAGAGTTTGGACACCCCTGTAATAGAGAGTCCATGTATTGGTGTGCCCGATCAGCCTATGCAGTTACAGACAGCAGCCGTAATACAGATAGCGTTGTGAGCTGAGAACCATCAAGAACAGAAACCTAAGAATAGATAACAGCTAGTATAAGATAGCTAATCAGAGAATCATCTATATTCAAGGCTAGATGTAAGATAATTAGAAATGAACACATATCAATAGGCTAATCAACATACTAATGACATGTACCTTTCTTCTCTATCTCTCAGCATCCAGGAGGAGCTCTGGGTCCTGTGACCAGGGAGAGGAGGCGGGGCCATCAGCCCCGTACCAGGATCTTCCAGCACAGGGGGAGGAGGAAGGAAGATCGGAGGGCTCTGGGTCAGAGGATGGGCTGGTCATTGACCTTGCAGGGTCACCTGCCACAAGCCCTGGGCCTATGCCCATCTTCGAAAGACTTGCTCTGG
This sequence comes from Discoglossus pictus, assembly GCA_027410445.1. Lineage (NCBI taxonomy): Eukaryota > Metazoa > Chordata > Amphibia > Anura > Alytidae > Discoglossus > Discoglossus pictus. Next base: position 42,909,307 of record CM050167.1, on the reverse strand, counting down.
GGCCCTCCCACGCCCAAGGGACAGCACCTCCTTCCCCACACAGTGTGCTGGCCTGGTCACCACCGGGCACATTGTCACCACAGGCTCCAGCTGTGGGCCTCCCCGCTACACCTCACCACGCCCACCCAGCGGTGTCATCGCCGCAGAGCCAGGCTGTGCAGGTGGAGATGCTGGCCGTCATGAAGGAGCAGCTGGCCATCTCCCAGAGGATAGAGGCCAGCATTCTCGAGTCTACGGCCAGCCAGCTCCGGATGGAGGCCAGCATCTCTGCCCTCTGGTCACATATGACCCACAGCCTGGCCAGGCTGTCCAGGGAGGTGAGGAGGCACCACATGACATCGGAGCACCTTCAGGTCAGGCTGCTCAGACAGGCGATGGTCCCCTCCCCAACATCAACGGGGATCTCCCAATCCCCCAGCCAAGAGCAGCCTGGCCCCTCCTCTCCTCCCATGTGTCCGCCACCACCAAGACCACCGCTGCCTGGCACCGCCAGCCCCCCCCCCCCCCCACCATCACCACCAGAGGGGAGACGGAGGATGGGCACAGGTGATGTGGGTCCTGGGCCCAAGCGGAGGATGACATAGGGCCTCATTCTTTCGCAATGTGGCCGATTGCTAAGGGCTCAATTTTAGCACAAAGCATATTTTCTACAGATGTTTGTAGTTAGTGAACTTCTATCCAAAAGCAAGGTCTTCACTAACTACAAACGTCTGTAACTAAATATATGCTCTGTGCTTATATAGAGCCCTTTTCAGTCGGCCAAATCGCAATTGAATGACGCCCATAGGGTCTGCAGACATGTTTTAGCCTTCTCAACAGCACTCCTCAGTGACCATCAATTGGTGACAGGTTAAACAGAACACAAAGGGCCTCATTAAAATGTGATTTTGTCAATTGAATAGGGCTCTATATAAGCACATAGGATATTTTGTTTACAGAAGTTTTTAGTTAGTGAAGACCTGGCTTTTGCATAGAAGTTCCCTAACTAAAAACTTGCTTTCAAAAAGATGCTGTGTGCTTATATAGAGCCCTATTCAATTTGTTACATAGCAATTTAATAAGGCTGTTAATTAGTAGTGTGACCAATACATTGTCACTAAGGAGTGCTGTTGAGATTTCTTAGGTTTTGTCTTTTTTTGCTTCTTTTTTTTTTAGGTCCATGAAGGCATCTCCTGCATCTGCAAGCATTGTAAAGGAATTATGAGGTGGAGGGTTTTCCCAGTGCCTCTCAGGTAGACATGCCTTCAATGGCAGCCCCCTTAACATGTAGCTCCTACAATCTTACAGCTATCATATAGCCAGATATCTCCGACATGATTGTTGGTAGCTTAAATCTAGACTAATACCGCTATGGCGTTGGACTTGCAAAGTCTCACAATGGCATGTTAATAACAGCCAGCATTAATATATGCACTAGAGACGCATGTGATCCTGACCTCAATAGCAGTCTGAGAACAGATCTTTGGGTCTGATGTAAGAAACAGTGAATCTGGCTGCTGACCTTTGTGTCCTCTCCATAATAATGGCTATTTGCCCATATTTCTGATTATCCACAGACCTAGCTAATAGTTAGTAATGCTTGCAGATGGGAATCAGGTGAGTTGGTATATTGGTACAGTATTTAGAACTGTACTGTACATACATCGTGATTCTAAATTGTTTTGGATCCTCCTCCGCATTTTTTGATTTGAACACTTATTTCAGATTTTTTTTTGGTCAACACACTGTATGTGTGAAACTGGATTGGATTACACAGTCCAAAGGTTGAATCATCTGTTTCATTGAGCAGATCTAGTTACAAGTTGTAAGTGCTATGCACATAAATGGTTTCTTCAGTTAAATGGAGAGATTTCTGGTTCCGGTTGCAGCATGTGACCCTGGTAGGTGCTATGCATCATGCTTATTCTAGACTATTAGATTGACCCCTGTAGGTTTCCCCTTTTTTCCAGCCTCTTGCTCTTTAAGGACCCGCCCACACCACACCCATGATATTCATGCAGTTTTGACCACTGCTGATTGTGGTCTGTCTATCAAATAAAGCTTTGTTATACTGTTATGTGAATGCACAATCCTGACCACTGCTGATTGTGGTCTGTGTAAAAAATAAAGCTTTGTTAGACCTTTCTGACTGCGTCCATGTGTTATGAATATGTTTGGTTCTGTGAAATCCACATGCATTACATTAGTGTCACATTCCTATAATTGTAAACTGATGAGCCATAGTTAACATGCAATAGATCAATACATGTAAAACTGTTGAGGAGTCAGAATAGCTTTAGATATCATATGATCCCAAATATCATATCTACTACTAATATAGGGTTAATACACATGACAAGTCTGATTAGCGATACTGTGGAGTAGGAACATTCCCCTGAGGGCCTACAATGAATAGGACAGGTGACACTGGAGTGCTTTTCCAGTTCCTTCTCTAGTTGATTGGGATTAGTCTGACCTCTCTGATAAGACATACCCCCCTACACTGGCCCTATGTAGGATAGCTCACAGCTTCATTGAAGTACACAAACTCCTTCACCCACATCACTTAGCATATGTGTGAATACAGTTAGTTGCCCAATAATGAACATGCATTGGCTAAATATCCTTTGGTTATCATATGTTGTAATGGCCATGCACATGCCAATCTGACAAACCATGCTGCAACATGCATAATATGATTGAAGCCACACTCCCCAATTCAATAGCAAGAGTAAAACATGAGTCAGGTCATATGAACCCTTTGCCACGCACATGAGCTCTATTGTGAGCCCTTAAATCTCTATCTAATTGCATACACATCTAGCTCATCACATCTACATTAGAGAATACAAATAGTTGCCAAATCAGACAGCCACTTGGCATATATCAAGTACCAGGGGAATATTTCATTATATGTGGTTAAGTTCTTCAGTTGTGTCCGACTCTCCGTGACCCTATGGACTGCAGCATATTCAGCTAGGTCTCTGCCTGTGCTGTTATCCACGGTTTCCAAGCTAAATATACTGGTGTGGTTTGTCAGTTCCTTCTCAAGTGGATTGGACCTTGTCTGTTCTCTCTGCTATGATGTGCCCACCTACAGTGGCCCTACATGTTATAGCTCACAGCTTCATTCAGGTACACAAGCCCCTTCACACCACTTAGCAATGCTGAAGGGGACCAGGGGAACATGCACCACACATATCTACTCTGACCCATCAGGAAGGGCCGCAAGCTCTGGGATCGACAGCAAACTCACCACCATCAGGCATAATCTCTGCTACGCCCATCCTGGTGGGAGCCATGTGCCAGGTGTCTAGTTATTCCCATTTGGTGAACTTCCAAACTGTTCTGCTATTTATCAATTTACATGGGTGAGGCTTGCTAAGTGGTGGTGGTGGTGAAGCAGCTTGTGTACCTGAATGAAGCTGTGAGCTACTGTAGGTGGGCAGGTCATAGCAGAAAGATCAGACAAATCCCAATCCACTAGAGGAGGAACTGACAACCCACTCCAATCTCTTTGGCCTTCAAACTTTGGAGAACAGCAAAGGCAGAGACCTAGCTGAATGTGCTGCAGTCCATAGGGTCACGGAGAGTCGGACACAACTGAAGAACTTAACCACATATAATGAAATATTCCCCTGGTACTTGATATATGCCAAGTGGCGGTCTGATTTGGCCACTATTTGTATTCTCTAATGTAGATGTGATGAGCGAGATGTGTATTCTATCGTTGATCAACCATATAGCGTGCATCGGATGTGCGCTGTCATCTGCGCACCGACACATGCGCTCATCAACAACAGCAGGCCCGAGAGGAGGCTAGCGGATCTAATGATTAGGATTAGGCTGTGGGGTGTAAGGGTTGGGATTAGGCTGCGGCTACAAGGGTTAGAAGGGTTTATGGCATTAGGTCATATCACTCGCGCCCTTTCATCGACGCGCACTAGTCAAAAATATTACAACTGCGCAATGATGTGGGACCGCTCATGTCAGCTACATGTTGTCAAAACACATTTGCTGTGCGCGCCAATGTTGGGGTGACATATTCTATTATAGGGCTGTTTTAGAGGCTACAATGGAACCTGTATGTGTGCTGACCAATCAAACTTATGAGGAATATTAAACTAATTTGAACTATTGTTAATTTGGAGGCTGTAATGCTTGGGCCTCCATTTTAGGGTTACAGGCTTAAACCATGCAGACTGCAAAAAACATTACAAAATGGATACCTTTAACCTCCAAGCACGTACGGCCTTTAAAAACGAGCTGCGGGCTTGGAGGACAGCCCGCACGGGCTTGAATACGGAGCTACGGGCTTGGTCATTGAAGTCCGTGGGACTTGTACGGATTTTGAAATCAAAGTACAATTTGGCGATGTGCAAGCTTGAGAATGTTTGGCTAGTAATCCTCATGCCCCCCCATTATGTTCCCCATCATTTACAGTGCTTTGCAGTGCTGGATTGAATATATATTGGCTATTACAATGCTTCGTTTGCGGCCCTCCATCTCCGAACCCATACGGGTTTGAACAAGGACCAGCCCGCGGAACTACGGGACGTAAAGTAATCCGTAAATAATATATCGGATTTGGGCTGATGTGCAAGCTTGAGAGGGTGTTGCTATTAATCCTCGTATCCCCCATTATGATGCCTAGCATTTACGGAGCTTTACAGTGCATTCTCGATTTTATATTTGCATTTTCAGTTTTCGGACTTTGCGGCCGGAAAACAAGATTTACGGGCGCTGGGAAAAAGCTTCCGGCCGTTTGCATGATATGCGGCTGGCCGGAAGGGGATATCCTTGCGGCGCCGTGTAATTGAATTTTAAGGTAAAGGTAGCTCTTCACGGGGCCGTAAGACGGCCGCAAGGAATCGCAGCTTTGCGGCCGTTTTACGGCCGTTAATAGAATGAGGCCCTTAGACTTTGAAATTGTCTGGTCTTTTTACTAAACAAATGTAGAAGCAATTTACAGTTTCCGTATTCCTGGGTAATAAACCCACATGTTTTTAACAAAGAATTTCTCTGAATTTGAATGTGATTCATTTGTGCCTTAAAACTGTGCAGTTTTGAATAAACTTTTTCCACTCCATGACAAAACTGGCTTTTGCCACTCCCAGTCCTAGAGGACTTTGATCCATAACATTTCTTAGCACCCCAGATGAGACTAAGTGAATATTAATCCTTGGTGACCATTGTGTGCTCTGGGGCCCTGGGCGGCATTGACTACAGTACCTCAGCTGGCACCAGAGAAATTCCAGGAGGTCTGTCCTCAGTGGGGCCATCTGTCCTTGGGCTACGGTGCACATACCAACAAACTTGCAGAGTGGAACAAAACTTTAAGGTAGAATTTTGATATTTTGATGATATTGTGGTGTTAAATGCATTGCTGTATTTGCAATGTAATGCAAAATGTTACAGGTACTGTATGCTTGTTACTTACTTTGAAATTTGAGTTTGGGAAATGGAGTGTAAGAGTTATTTTTCACTTTTTCAGAGATACATGGTTAATTTTATCTAGAAGCTGACCTTGAAGTATGCACACAGAGCTAGGAGTAAAATGAAATTTTCCCTGATTACAAATTACAGCAGTTTTTAAAAACATTTCTGACAGGCAGAGACCCCAACCTTTGTTTTTTCAAGGCTGTGTTGTGTATAAAAAAAATGAATAGCATAAGCTGTTGTAAAGTGGTTGTAAATTAGCACCCTTATTAAATTGCGATTTAGCCAGTTCTAAAGGGCTCTATATAAGCACAGAGCATATTTATTTTACAGAAGTTTTTAGTTGGTGAACTTTTATCCAAAAGCAAGGTCTTTACTAACTAAAAACTTCTGTAAAATAAATATGCTCTGTGCTTATATAGAGCCCTTTAGAATTGGCCAAATCACAATTTAATAAGGCTGTAGATGTTTACAGCCTTATTAAATTGCAATTCAGTAAATTTAAAAAGGCTCTATTTAAGCACACAGCATATTTTTTTTACAGAAGTTTTTAGTTAGTGAAAACCTTGTTTTTGGATAGAAGTTTACTAACTAAAAACCTCTTTAAAAAAATATGCTGTGTTCTTAAATAGAGCCCTTTTAAATTTACTGAATCGCAATTTAATAAGGCTGTTTTGTGTAATCAGTGAAGTAACTGGTATATATTCCTAATTACGATAATTAGGATGTTAACTTTGTTTTATTCTTTCTTGTGAACAAGGTCCTTTAATGGAATATTCTTGTTTGAGTACTTAGGTGATTGCAGAATAAGTAATCAGTATCTCTGGGTAATTAAAGGTCCATGTATGATTTTAAGGAGATAATTGTAAGTGATAAAAATGATTGGAGAGACTTAGCAAGTGATTAAGGAGGTCAGAGGAGGTGGGTTATTTATGGACATTTGTAAGTCGTACAGTAGAACTGAAGAAAGCAGGAGTAAGTTATTCAAATTACTTTTTGCATGTGTAAACTGATCCAAAGTTGGATCAGAAATACATTGTTGTTTGGAGGAATTGCAGAAGGTGACTAAGAAAAGAAAAACAGACAGTCTAAAGAGATATTTTTACAGAACCCAAGAGATTACATACATTGTTGTTGAGGGAGAAAATTGATCTTTTAGAGTAAACTATTATCTTACAATTTACTTTGTTGATTATATACAAATAAAAATATGTGTGAAATGGCATTTTCCAGACTACCTATTTATATATTTCATTAGCAAGATACTAATTTTTCAGTACTATTTGTATTATTGTCAAAGGAATCATGACCTGTATTGTTACTGTTGCAGCTTGAATCTAAGGACACTGTGTTTTCTCATTTTTTGTTCTTAGGTACAAGAGTGATGTTGGTATACATCCATTCTAAATTTTTATTTTTTGTCAGGACTGAAACATGCATGTTGTTATATCATCAGTCTGCTCCAAGCATGCTAGCATTTTATTTTCTGAACAATGTTTGAAAAAAGCGAAAATAAAGAGTAAATATCCAGGGTATCTAGTAGAAAAAAATAATTCACATATCTTAATATTCAAGTTTTATGTATTACTACTGAGAAAATATCATTGGCAGTGTAAATAAATCTATAATATTAAAGAGAGAAAGAAAAATACACCTTAAATTCCCACGATATTATTTACCCTCATGAAATGATCCTACATATATAATGGAGAAAATCTTAATCAAATACCTTGTATTAAAAATATAATTGTATTAATATACACAATATACAAAAAACAATAAATATATTAAAATCATGGTAATCCGGCCATCTACAGAATTTAGTTGAATTTTGAAATTTCCTTTTTGGAATTATTGAATGATTATAATTGTATATCAAAAGAATACACCATTCAATATGGTAAATGTAATCAAGAACAAATCAAATAATTAGCTTAATAATAAGCTGGTCAATACCAGTCTGTATTACTGGTTATATATTAAAATTATCATACAATTAAAGATGTTTATACAATTAAAGATGTTTGTCATGTGCAAATAATATATATATATTGCATTCAAGTAAATTCATATACAGTCATTAATGGTCTAAAGATGCCACCTTCATTCTGTAGTGAGGAGTAGAGATGTCACGGACAGTTTGCCCGCTAACTATTCGCAGCGATTTGGCATGTTGGCGTTGGCAGCGGACGGCGAACACATGCGCTTTTCGGTTCGCCCCCTATACTTTATCATTGAGGAAACTTTGACCCTGCACCTCACAGTCAGCAGACACATTCCAGCCAATCAGCAGCATACACTCCCTTCCAGAGCCTTCCATCTGAAGGACAGCATACATTTTAGATTCATTCTGAAGCTGCATTCATTGTGAGAGGACAGATAGTATAGCTGCTGGAGATTTAATAGGGAAATAGATAGCCAGGCTGTGTATTTAGCTTCCATTACAGACCTGAAGGACTCATCTGATATCTGCTGCAAGGACAGCAACCCAAAAAGCCCTTTTTAGGGCTAGAACATCATTTATTTTATTTATAATTGTTTTCTGTGTAATCTAATTGCATATGCCTGCCTACCAGCGTGTGTGTGTGACAAGCTAACACCTAACAGCTTATATTGTGCTTATTTTCACTACTCATACCTGGTGGTGTACCATACATTGAAAACAACCATTTTTTTCCTGTAATCTAATTTCAGTTGCCTGCCTATGTCAGGCTCACAGCTTATATTGTGCTCAGTGAAATAAAACAACACTTTTTTGACTGTAATCGATTGAATATCAGTTGCCTGCCTACAGGCGTGTGTGTGAAGCCTACAGCGCCTACTCTGCCAACTTTTGCCAGTGCACAGTGACACTCATATCTGGTGTCACAGTAGCTTGCACGCATAGTACCACTAATCGAAAAAAAAATGACAGGCAGAGGCAGGCCACCCCGCAGGGGCCGTCGTGGTCGTGGTGCTGTGATTCCCTTTGGCCCTAGAATAATGCCCAGTTTTCAGAGGCAACGTACCCTGAACTTGAAAAGTTCTGAGGACATGGTTGACTGGCTAACACAGGACACTCAATCTTCTACAGCTTCCGCTCGGAACCTAGACGCACCATCCTCCTCCAGCTTAGCTTCGGCACCTCTCCAGTTACCACTCACCCGCCTGCCGCCACCACCAACACTAGCACCTCAGCCGCTTCACTTGATCCGTTATTACAGAGTTATTTACACATCCGTTGGAAGAAATGAGTGATGTGCAAACATTAGTGCCAGAGAATGTAGATAACAGGGATGTGTCCCAGTCAGGCAGCATTACACACATGGACGTACGGTCTGATGACGATGTTGTACCCGGTACTGCTTCCTTTGTTGAGTTGTCAGATACAAGTGAAGCTGTTGATGATGACGATGCGTCCGTAGATGTCACGTGGGTGCCCACTATAAGAGAAGAAGAACAGTAGGAAAGTTCAGATGTGGAGACAGAGAGGAGGAGGAGACGATTTGGAAGCAGGGGGAGGTCGTCGCAAGTAGCTAGTGGCACGGTCAGACAGCATGCATCGGCACCCGGGGTCAGCCAGACAGCACGCCAGTCAACGCATGCTGTTGCCATCACCAGAATGCCGTCATTGCAGAGCTCAGCAGTGTGGCAATTTTTTTGTGTGTCTGCCTGTGACAACAACGATGCCATTTGCAACCTGTGCGAAAAGAAACTGAGTCGTACAACTTCTTTGCGAAGGCACATGATGTCACATGACAAACGCCTATGGGATCAACACATGAGTACAAGCAGCACACAAAGTCAAAGCCGCCATCCTCCTCCTGGTCCAGCATCTTCAGCCACGTCAACCACTGCTGCCCAGCTTGCCCCCTCTCAACCATCCGCCACTCCGTGTCTCGCCCTGAGCAGTCCCTGCTCATCTGCCCACAGTCAGGTGTCTGTCAAGGACATGTTTGAGCATAAGAAGCCAATGTCACAAAGTCACCCCCTTGCCCGGCAACTGACAGCTGGCTTGTCTGAACTCTTGGCCCGCCAGCTTTTACCATACAAGCTGGAGGAGTCTGAGGCGTTCAAAATATTTGTAGCTACTGGGACACCGTAGTGGAAGGTACCCGGCCGAAATTTCTTTGCACAAAAGGCAATCCCCAACCTGTACTCGATTGTGCAAAAGGAAGTAATGGCATCTCTGGCACACAGTGTTGGGGAAAGGGTCCATCTGACCACGGATACCTGGTCTGCAAAGCATGGTCTGGGCAGGTATATCACCTACACTGCGCATTGGGTAAACCTGGTGACGGCTGCCAAGCATGGAATACTTGGCTCTGCAGAGGAGTTGGTGACACCGCCACGACTTGCAGGCAGGCCTGCTGCCACCTCCTCTACTCCTCCTACTCCATCCTCTTCCATAACCTCCTCGGTTGAGTCCTCTTCTGCTGCTGCTATGTCTTGCTCCACATCAACGGCACCCCCCCCCCCCCAGCTCCACAGGTACTATTCCACATCCCAGATACGGCAGTGTCACGCCATCTTTGGGTTGACTTCCCTGAAAGTAGAGAGTCACATCGGACCAGCACTCCTGTCCGCCCTGAACGCACAGGTGGATCAGTGGCTGACTCAGCACCAACTGGAGATTGGCAAAGTGGTTTGTGACAACGGAAGAAATTTGTTGGCGGCATTGAATTTGGGCAAGTTGACACATGTGCCGTGCATGGCACATGTGTGTAATCTGATTGTACAACGCTTTGTGCATAAGCACCCAGGCTTACAGGACGTCCTGAAGCAGGCCAGGAAGGTGTGTGGCAATTTCAGGCGTTCCTACACGGCCATGGCGCACTTTACAGATATCCAGCGGTGAAACAACATGCCAGTGAGGCTCTTGATTTGTGACAGCCCCACACGTTGGAATTCAACACTCCTAATGTTCGACCGCCTGCTCCAACAAGAAAAGGCCGTTAACGAGTATTTGTATGACCGGGGTGCTAGGAAAGCCTCTGCGGAGCTGGGGATTTTTTTGCCACGTTACTGGACGCTCATGAGCAATGCCTGTAGGCTTATGCGTCCTTTTGAGGAGGTGACAAACCTGGTCAGTCACACCGAGGGCACCATCAGCGACATCATACCATTTGTTTTCTTCCTGGAGCGTGCCCTGTGAAGAGTGCTGGATCAGGCCGTAGATGAGCATGAAGAGGAAGAAGAAGAGTTGTGGTCACCATCAACACCAGAAACAGCCTTATCAGCATTGCTTGCTGGACCTGCGGCAATGCTGGAAGAGGATTGTGAGGAAGAGGAGTCAGAGGAGGAATGTGGCTTTGAGGAGGAGGAGGAGGAGGACCAACCACAACAGGCATCCCAGGGTTTCTCGTTGTCACCTATCTGGTACCCGTGGTGTTGTACGTGGCTGGGGGGAAGAACATACCTTCAGTGAGATCACTGAGGACGAGGAACGGGACATGACTAGCTCGGCATCCAACCTTGTGCAAATGGGGTCTTTCATGGTGTCGTGCTTGTTGAGGGACCCTCGTATAAAAAGGATGAAGGAGAACGACCTGTACTGGGTGTACACGCTGCTAGACCCCCGGTATAAGCAGAAAGTGCCTGAAATGTTACCGAATTACCACAAGTCGGAAAGGATGCAGCACTTCTAAAATAAATTAAAAAGTATGCATTACACAGCGTTTAAGGGTGATGTCACAGCACAACGGCAATCTAACAGCGGAAGAGGTGAATATAATCCTCCTCCTCCCACGACCACGCCGGCAAGGAGAGGACGATTTACAGACGTGTTGTTGATGGAGGACATGCAGAGCTTTTTAAGTCCTATGTATCGCCACAGCCCTTCGGGGTCCACCCTCAGAGAACCACTCGACCGTCAGGTAACAGACAACCTCGCCTTAACTGCAGATATCGACACTATGAGGAGCGATGAACCCCTTGACTACTGGGGGCCTCATTCAATTATCGGCCGTAAAACGGCCGCAAAGCTGCGATTCCTTGCGGCCATCTTACGGCCCCGTGTAGAGCTACTTTTACCTTGCAATTCAATTATACGGCGCCGCAAGGATATCCCCTTCCGGCCGGCCGCATATCATGCAAACGGCCGGAAGCTTTTTCACAGCGCCCGTAAATCTTGTTTTCCGGCCGCAAAGTCCGAAAACTGAAAATGCAAATATAAAATCGAGAATGCACTGTAAAGCTCCGTAAATGCTAGGCATCATAATGGGGGACACGAGGATTAATAGCAACACCCTCTCAAGCTTGCACATCAGCCCAAATCAGATATATTATTCACGGATTACTTTACGTCCCGTAGTTCCGCGGGCTGGTCCTTGTTCAAACCCGTACGGGTTTGGAGATGGAGGGCCGCAAACCAAGCATTGTAATAGCCAATATATATTCAATCCAGCACTGCAAAGCACTGTAAATGATGGGGAACATAATGGGGGGGCATGAGGATTACTAGCCAAACATTCTCAAGCTTGCACATCGCCAAATTGTACTTTGATTTTAAAATCCGTACAAGTCCCACGGACTTCACTGACCAAGCCCGTAGCTCCGTATTCAAGCCCGTGCGGGCTGTCCTCCAAGCCCGCAGCTCGTTTTTAAAGGCCGTACGTGCTTGGAGGTTAAAGGTATCCATTTTGTTACGGTTTTTGCAGTCTGCATGTAACTGCTGTAACCCTAAAATGGAGGCCCAAGCATTACAGCCTACAAATTAACAAGACTTCAAATTAGTTTAATATTCCTCATATGTTTGATTGGTCAGCACACATATAGGTTCCATTGTAGCCTCTAAAACAGCCCCATAATAGAATATGTCACCCCAATATTGGCGCGCACAGCAAATGTGTTTTGACAACATGCAGCTGACATGAGTGGTCCCACATCATTGCGCAGTTCTAATATTTTGGACTGTTGGCCGTCGATGAAAGGGTGCAAGTGATATGACCTAATGCCATAAACCCTTCTAACCCTTGTAGCCGCAGCCTAATCCTAATCCTTACACCCCACTGCCTAATCCTAATCATTAGATCCGCTAGCCTCCTCTCGGGCCTGCTGTTGATGATGCGCGCATGTGTCGGTGCGTAAATGACAGCGCACATTCGATGCACGCTATATGGTTGATCAACGATAGAATACACATGTCGCTCATCACATCTACATTAGAGAATACAAATAGTGGCCAAATCAGACCGCCACTTGTCATATATCAAGTACCAGGGGAATATTTCATTATATGTGCTTAAGTTCTTCAGTTGTGTCTGACTCTCAGTGACCCTATGGACTGCAGCACATTCAGCTAGGTCTCTGCCTGTGCTGTTCTCAAAAGTTTGAAGGCCAAAGAGATTGGAGTGGGTTGTCAGTTCCTCCTCTAGTGGATTGGGATTTGTCTGATCTCTCTGCTATGACCTGCCCACCTACAGTAGCTCACAGCTTCATTCAGGTACACAAGCTGCTTCACCACCACCACCACCACTTAGCAACCCTCACCCATGTAAAGTGATAAATAGCAGAACAGTTTCGAGGTTCACCAAATGGGAATAACTAGACACCTGGCACATGGCTCCCACCAGGATGGGCGTAGCAGAGATTATGCCTGATGGCGGTGAGTTTGCTGTCGATCCCAGAGCTTGCGGCCCTTCCTGATGGGTCAGAGTAGATATGTGTGGTGCATGTTACCCTGGTCCCCTTCAGCATTGCTAAGTAGTGTGAAGGGGCTTGTGTACCTGAATGAAGCTGGGAGCTACTGTAGGTGGGCAGGTCATAGCAGAGAGATCAGACAAGGTCCAATCCACTTGAGAAGGAACTGACAACCCACTCCAATCTCTTTGGCCTTCAAACTTTGGAGAACAGCAAAGGCAGAGACCTAGCTGAATGTGCTGCAGTCCATAGGGTCACGGAGAGTCGGACACAACTGAAGAACTTAACCACATATAATGAAATATTCCCCTGGTACTTGATATATGCCAAGTGGCGGTCTGATTTGGCCACTATTTGTATTCTCTAATGTAGATGTGATGAGCTAGATGTATATGCAATTAGATAGAGATTTAAGGGATCCCAATAGAGCTCATGTGCGTGGCAAAGGGTTCATATGACCTGACTCATGTTTTACTCTTGATATTGAATTGGGTAGTGTGGCTTTAATCATATTATGCATGTTGCAGCATGGTTTGTCAGATTGGCATGTGCATGACCATTACAACATATGATAACCAAAGGATATTTAGCCAATGCATGTTCATTATTGGGCAACTAACTGTATTCACACATATGCTAAGTGATGTGGGTGAAGGGGTTTGTGTACTTCAATGAAGCTGTGAGCTAGCCTACATCGGGCCAGTGTAGGGGGGTACGTCTTATCAGAGAGGTCAGACTAATCCCAATCAACTAGAGAAGGAACTGGAAAAGCACTCCAGTGTCACCTGTCCTATTCATTGTAGGCCCTCAGGGGAATGTTCCTACTCCACAGTATCGCTAATCAGACTTGTCATGGGTATTAACCCTATATTAGTAGTAGATATGATATTTGGGATCAGATGATATCTCAAGCTATTCTGACTCCTCAACAGTTTTAGATGTATTGATCTATTGCATGTTAACTATGGCTCATCAGTTTACATTTAGAGGAATGTGACACTAATGTAATGCATGTGGATTTCCCTGAACCAAACATATTCATAACACATGGACGCAGTCAGAAAGGTCTAACAAAGCTTTATTTTTTACACAGACCACAATCAGCAGTGGTCAAGATTGTGCATTCACATAACAGTATAACAAAGCTTTATTTGATACACAGACCACAATCAGCAGTGGTCAAGATTGTGCATTCACATAACAGTATAACAAAGCTTTATTTGATACACAGACCACAATCAGCAGTGGTCAAGATTGTGCATTCACATAACAGTATAACAAAGCTTTATTTGATACACAGACCACAATCAGCAGTGGTCAAGATTGTGCATTCACATAACAGTATAACAAAGCTTTATTTGATACACAGACCACAATCAGCAGTGGTCAAGATTGTGCATTCACATAACAGTATAACAAAGCTTTATTTGATACACAGACCACAATCAGCAGTGGTCAAAACTGCATTAATATCATGGGTGTGGTGTGGGTGGGTCCTTGAAGAGCAAGAGGCTGGAAAAAAGGGGAAACCTACAGGGGTCAATCTAATAGTCTAGAATAAGCATGATGCATAGCACCTACCAGGGTCACATGCTGCAACCGGAACCAGAAATCTCTTCATTTAACTGAAGAAACCATTTATGTGCATAGCACATACAACTTGTAACTAGATCTGCTCAATTAAACAGATGATTCAACCTTTGGACTGTGTAATCCAATCCAGTTTCACACATACAGTGTGTTGAACAAACAAAGATCTGAAAGAAGTGTTCAAATCAAAAAATGCGGAGGAGGATCCAAAACAATTTAGAATCACGATGTATGTACAGTACAGTTCTAAATACTGTACCAATATACCAACTCACCTGATTCCCATCTGCAAGCTTTACTAACCATTAGCTAGGTCTGTGGATAATCAGAAATATGGGCAAATAGCCATTATTATGGAGAGGACACAAAGGTCAGCAGCCAGATTCACTGTTTCTTACATCAGACCCAAAGATCTGTTCTCAGACTGCTATTGAGGTCAGGATCACATGCGTCACTAGTGCATATATTAATGCTGGCTGTTATTAACATGCCATTGTGAGACTTTGCAAGTCCACCGCCATAGCGGTATTAGTCTACATTTAAGCTACCAACAATCATGTTGGAGATATGTGGCTATATGATAGCTTTAAGATTGTGGGAGCTACATGTTAAGGGGGCTGCCATTGAAGGCATGTCTACCTGAGAGGCACTGGGAAAACCCTCCACCTCATAATTCCTCCACAATGCTTGCAGATGTAGGAGATGCCTTCATGGACCTAAAATAAAAAAATTAAAAAAAAAGACAAAACCTAAAAAATAAGGCCTGAAAACATCATAGGGCCTGCAGCATCTCTTCTCAACAGCACTCCTTAGTGACAATGTATTGGTCACACTACTAATTAACAGCCTCATTAAATTGCTATGTAACAAATTGAATAGGGCTCTATATAAGCACACAGCATCTTTTTGAAAGCAAGTTTTTAGTTAGGGAACTTCTATGCAAGAGCCAGGTCTTCACTAACTAAAAACTTCTGTAAAACCAATATGCTATGTGCTTATATAGAGCCCTATTCAATTGCCCAAATCACATTTTAATGAGGCCCTTTGTGTTGTGTTTAACCTGTGACCAATTGATGGTCACTGAGGAGTGCTGTTGAGAAGGCGAAAACATGTCTGCAGACCCTATGGGCGTCATTCAATTGCGATATGGCCGATTGAAAAGGGCTCTATATAAGCACAGAGCATATATTTATTTACAGACGTTTGTAGTTAGTGAAGACCTTACTTTTGGAGAGAAGTTCACTAACTACAAACATCTGTAGAAAATATGCTCTGTGCTCAAATTGATCCCTTAGCAATCGGCCATATTGCAATTGAATGAGACCCTATTCCCCCCCCCCCTCCCTTGGGCCCAGGACCCACATCACCTGTGCCCATCATCCGTCTCTCCTCTGGTGGTGATGGTGGGGGGGGGGGGCGGGGGGGGCGGGCGGTGCCAGGCAGCGGTGGTCTGGGCGGTGGCGGACACATGGGAGGAGAGGAGGGGCCAGGCTGCTCTTGGCTGGGGGATTGTGAGATCCCCGTTGATGCTGGGCTGGGGACCATGGCATGTCTGAGCAGCCTGACCTGAAGGTGCTCCGATGTCATGTGGTGCCTCCTCACCTCCCTGGACAGCCTGGCCAGGCTGTGGGTCATCTGTGACCTGAGGGCAGAGATGCTGGCATCCATTCGGAGCTGGTTGGCCTCAATCCTCTGGCAGCTGGCCAGCAGCTCCTTCAGGACGGCCAGTGTCTCCAAATGCACAGCCTGGCTCTGCGGCGACGACACCGCTGGGTGGGCGTGGTGAGGTGATGCGGGGAGGTCCAAAGCTGGAGCCGGTGGGGAGAATGTGCCCGGTGGTGACCAGGCCAGCACACTTTGTGGGGAAGGAGGTGCTGTCCCTTGGGGGGATGAGGGCCCCAGAGCAAGCCTTTCGAGGATGGGCATAGGCCCAGGGCTTGGGGCAGGTGACCCCGCAAGGTCAATGACCAGCCCATCCTCTGACTCCGAGCCCTCTGATCTCCTTTCCTCCTCCCCCTGTGCTGGAGGATCCTGGTACGGGGCTGATGGCCCCGCCTCCTCGCTATGGTCACAGGACCCAGAGCTCCTCCTGGATGCTGAGAGATAGAGAAGAAAGGTACATGTCATTAGTATGTTGATTAGCTCATTGATAGGTGTTCATTTCTAATTATCTGACATCTAGCCTTGAATATGGATGATTCTCCTCTTTGCTACTCTGATTAGCTATCTTATACTAGCTGTTATCTATTCTTAGGTTTCTGTTCTGGATGGTTCTCGGCTCACAACTCTATCTGTATTACGGCTGCTGTCTGTAACTGCGTAGGCTGAACGGGCACACCAATACATGGACTCTGTATTACAGGGGTGTCCAAACTCTTTCCCAGATTGGAAGATATCCTTTCTGTGCACTGGTGAGTCAATCAGGATGAATGAAGAAGCGATTGACTCACCTGTGCGCAGCAGGGTTATCAAATCCAGCCATGTGTGTGGCCCACCAGGACCGCGTTTGGACACACCTGCTCTATTGCTTGATTACTGTTGTGGTGACCAGGAATGACAGTGATTTGTCAGCTTCATGAATTTAACGATGCATCCATCTATCCCTTGTTATTTCATGGAGCTGACATGTCATTGTCATGGCCATGTGTAGTGTGTGTGATGCACATGTGGTGGCATGTTGCTGTATGTCATATTCACCTGCCATGGAGGCTGGGTCCTGCTGCTCCACCGGGCCTGATGCTTCAGCTGCGTCGGAGGGTGCAAGCATGGCCCTTGCAATCCCTTCATGGGCAAGGTACTTGACCCTCCGCCCCTCGGCCTCCTGCACCATCTTCCTCCTCACCGCGGCCCTGATGTCGTCAAACCGGTGCTTAATGGACCACAGACACCGTCCACGGCCCGCCACACCGTTGACCAGATCCACCACCTGCTGCCAAGCAGTAGCACGGGGCCCAGCCTTTACTTCCCTACCCCCCGAGGTGATGACGGGGCGGGCACGGATGGCCTCCAGGAGGACCCTGTTTTCCTCCCGGCTATAATTGTGGGCCCTGGACCTGCCGACAGCCTCTTGCTCTTCTGCCTGGGGATGAGGACCCTCTCCACTCTCCCTCCTCCTCCTCCTTCCTCCTCCTACTCTCCTCTCCTCCCTCCCTCCTCTCCTCTCTCCCTCCTCCTCCTCTCCTCTCCTCCCTCCTTCCTCTACTCTCCTCTCTCCCTCCTCCTCCTCTCCTCTCCTCCCTCCTTCCTCTACTCTCCTCTCTCCCTCCTCCTCCTCTCCTCTCCTCCCTCCTTCCTCTACTCTCCTCTCTCCCTCCTCCTCCTCTCCTCTCCTCCCTCCTTCCTCTACTCTCCTCTCTCCCTCCTCTCCTCTCCTCCCTTCTCCCTCCTCCTCTCCTCTCCTCCCTCCTTCCTCTACTCTCCTCCCTTCTCCCTCCTCTCCTCTCCTCCCTCCTTCTCCTCCTCTCCTCCCTCCTTCTCCTCCTCTCCTCCCTCCTCCTCTCCTCCCTCCTTCCTCCTCCTTCCTCCTCCTCTCCTCCCTCCTCCACTACCTCCTCCTCCACTACCTCCTCCTCCACTACCTCCTCCTCCACTACCTCCCCCTCCTCCACTAGTACCTCCTCCTCACTCCTCCCTTCCTCTTCCCCACCTCCACGCCCCGGGACTCCCTGCCACTCCTCCACCCTCTGCTCCTCTCCCTCCATAACCACCTGAAAAGAAAAGAAAGAGAAAGAAAGAAATGATTTAGTGGGTTTGCCTGCTCCACGCTCGTCCCCCATTCTGATCGCCTATAACACTATTTCTGCTTGGATATCAATGTTGGAACTAACTGCAGTAATCAACCTTAAGTGGAAAGAGCCTGTGACAGCAGTGGGAGGGGTGTACAGCACCTCTCACTCTGGACCTGAGAGGCGCTGATGAAACACGCTAGATCAATACTTTCATAAACAATGTGGAAGGGTCAGTTACAGTTTGCATATATACAAGGCATGCGGCTATTTACTGTGTGCTTCTATCATGTGTGGGGAGTGGACCATGTCTGAGGCCACTAATATCCTATCTGCATTATATTCTGCACATATTCATGGGCATGGTACCTATCCTGAAGCCATCCTCTGTACCAGAGGTAGTAGGAACTACATGGTCCTGCTGTTCTAGGCTAAAAAAAAGTTATTGTCAAGCCCCATTGAAGAAGCAGTTTGGAACACCTATGTGTATTGCAAATATGTGTAGAAATCTCACTCAAACTCAATCTACAACTCAATCTCAAACTCAATTTCAAACTCAATCTCAATCTCAAACTCAATCTCAAACTCAATCTCAAACTCAAACTCAATCTCAAACTCAATCTCAAACTCAATCTCAAACTCAAACTCAATCTCAAACTCAATCTCAAACTCAATCTCAAACTCAATCTCAAACTCAATCTCAAACTCAATCACACTCAATCTCAAACTCAGAATCAAACTCAGAATCAAACTCAGAATCAAACTCATAATCAATCTCTCTCTCTCTCTCTATATATATATATATAGAGAGAGAGAGATAGAGAGAGATTTTGAGAGAGAGAGACAGATCTAATATTAAACAGAAAAATATAAATAACTTACCTCCCTCCACAAAACTCCTCTCCCCACAAAAACAAACTCGCCAAACCTATAGGCCAACAGCAAAAAAAACACAATTGTACTTCTCGCCAGTGCATTCAGTAAATATAGAAATTGGCAAAACATACAAATAAAAGACAGCTTGATAGGATGAAAAGCATGTACAATGCAACTTACCTCCCTCCAAACCCCTAAGGGCAGGATCAAAGATCCCAAATCCTCCAAACACCTATAAACAAGCAAAGAAATCAATTTTACTTCTCGCCAGTGTATTCAGTAAATATAGAAATTGGCAAAACATACAAATAAAAGACAGCTTGATAGGATGAAAAGCATGTACAATGCAACTTACCTCCCTCCAAACTCCTATGGGCCGGATCCAAACTCCCACACAACCAAAAATACTCCAAACACCTATAAAGAAGCAAAAAACACAATTGTACCTCTCACCAGTGTATTCAGTAAATATAGAAATTGGCAAAACATACAAATAAAAGACAGCTTTATAGGATGAAAAGCATGTACAATGCAACTTACCTCCCTCCAAACTCCTATGGGCCGGATATAAACTCCCAAACTCTCCAAACTACCTCCAAACACCTATAAACAAGCCAAAAACACAATTGTACTTCTTTACATCGGCATCCGTAAATGTAGTAACGGATTCCCGTAAAAAAAACTTAAACCGCGACTTGATAATAAAGCAACTTACCTACTCTCAACCACCTAGCTCCTGGAACCGCGTGCTACTTCGTCCGAAATCACAACACAGTCGAGGCGTGGGTGCGTGTCATTCCTATTTATTCACTCCCACTGTCAATCAAATGCTCTATCCCGTAAGTGATTGGCTGTGCGACCTGTGGCGCGATGCGTGATTCCGCTATTGGATAGTTCGTGCCGGGCGCGGCTAGTCCGTCCCCCTTCCAGCTTGCGTGCGCGCCTAAACGTCACGGCCTTCCTACATTCGGAAGGCCGCGATTCACGCCTGGCTAGATTTAAGTTACGGCCGCATCCGTTGAAGTCCACACGATGCACTTACGGCATTGTAATGAAACAGGGCTGAAAGGGCCCTAAAAGTGTAAAGGAAGCAATAAAAGGCATTCGAATTACTGTAAAAACAATCCACAATGATCAAATATGTTAATAAAAGAGATTTTTGTGGTGTCATGTACATCCTCAAAATGGCAGCCAAATTAACCCTTTAGCACTCAGAAAGAATAGAATGTGTCCCCTAAACATATCAACATTATCTGATTTACATCTCTTTTATCACATCTAGATTTTTGAACACAAATATTGTATATATTTTCACGCCACATTACATAGATCATGGAGCATGGGCCCAAAATCAAATGTGGGCCAGAATATTAGGGGTTACTAATTAAAATGGCTCAACCAATCCATAATCAGGGAACTTCATAACATGATGAAGCTTAGATACACCAGTGAGCTTTTCCATTTGTGAAATCAACCCGGATAATCACAGCTGGGGTAATTAGCAAGCTATATAACCACACCATCATCCATGAATTAGCAAGTCTGAACCATCATGGATAGCAGCAACATGAGTACAGCGTATAGGTATGTGAGGAGAGCGCAGCGTCGTATGAATGGATATTTGTTTCGAATGTTGCAGAGTGGAAACCGGGATGTCAGGCGTGCGACTGTGGAGTGGCTGAGGCGTGACAGAGAGGGGCGGCTGGGAGTGAATGTGGGTGAGCGTGCTGATGCAATCCATGGTGGTCCGGAACCAAGCCAGGCAAGTGGCTCATCACAGGACATGCCTAGGGTCATGGTGGGGGGTCAGTTAGGGGAGAGAGCTCCAGTGGCACAGGGACAGGGGGATATGAGGGCACCTGCAGACAGGGAGGAGGACCTTGATGTGGGTGATCAGCTGATGGGGGGGCCAGATGAGAGACCCCTAGAGGGTGTGGCACATGAAGTGGGGGCTCCTGCACAGCCAGACCCACAGGGGGGTGAGCAGGCCCAGGAGCCGGCCAGGAGGCTTCGTGCACCCAGGGTGTACAGGGACAGAGTCACATTAGAGGGGTTAACTGATGTGGAAGTGTATGAGCGTTTTAGGCTAACCCGTGCCAGCCTGGAGGAGCTCTATGCGGTCCTGAGGGAGGACATGGAGCCTTCCTCACGGACCAATAGAGCCATCCCAGGCATGACACGGATGTTAGCCGCCATACACATCCTATCATCTGGTAGTTTTCAGAACACTGCTAGCATAGTAGGAGGAATGTCTCAAGCAAGCCTTTCAAGGTGCCTGAGCACATTCCTCCATGCTATCGTTCCGAAAGCTGCCAGATACATCAGTTTTCCCCACACTGGGGAAGAGATCTTGAAGGTGAAAGCAGATTTCTTTCGAATGGGAGGTATCCCCAATGTGCTCGGTGCTATAGATTGTACACATGTAGCATTGATACCTCCTAGAGAGCAAGAAGCCATGTTCCGAAATCGCAAACACTATCATTCCATCAATGTACAGGCTGTTTGTGATGCAGGCATGCGCATACAAAATGTGGTTTCCGGCTTCCCGGGAAGTACTCATGATGCCCATATCCTGCGTGAGTCATCCACCCCTCTTTATTTTGAGTCTGGAGAAGCTCCACCTGGGTGGCTACTGGGTGAGTACCCATAAAGGATCCCCTAAAATATACATAATGTTCCACTGTAATGTTATTCCATTGTTGCGCCATAAAGAAGGTGTGCCGACTGAGCCATTGCATCGTAGCTTGTTGCTGTGCCTAACCCGATGTGACGTGGTCATAGGAGTATGAAGTTCCAAGCCAGAGATCCCTAAACTAACGTCACATTAATCATTGCGTATATTTACAGATGCTTTAACGAGCAGCACAAACTCCCATTCATATCTACATCTCCCATTTTTGTTTCCTTCAGGTGATGCAGGATATAGGTGTTTGCCGTGGTTGTTGACCCCTGTGAACAATCCACGCACAGAGGGGGAGGAGAGGTACAATGCGGCCCATGCCAGAACCCGGAATGTAATAGAGCGCACCTTTGGACTCCTGAAGATGCGCTTCAGATGTTTACATTCCACTGGCGGGGCGCTACAGTATACACCAGGGAAGGTTTGTCACATCATCATGGCCTGCTGTATTCTGCACAATATAGCAGTACAGGCAAACTGTCTGGGGAACATTGATGATGCTCCGCTTGAACCGGCGGAGCATCCAGTACCTCCCGATGGTGGGGATAACGTTCAGGGGTCACAACTACGTGCCCACGTCATTCGTGAGTACTTCCCATGTAAGTCTGAAACTAATTACAACCAACTCAAATGTACATGGCTTATGGTTACTAATACATCTCTTTTCTCCTTCCCCATTGTCTTCCAGAATATCCAACAGTCCACAGTAGAGGATAGCTTTGTGATGTAACATATGTCTCGTGACGCATTATTCATACTGGATCAAATACAGCCTGCTCTGATATCCGTTACTGGTAAGTATGCGCACATTCCCATACACATCATATATATTGATATCTGCCAACCTCAAGAAGCTAAGCTAAAGGATGGTCTGATGTATTCCAGAATGTCAATGGATATAGGCCTCACAATCGTATTTGAAAACATCTGCCCAGAACAGTAATGTTCACATTGTCTGATCATGCTATTCCACATCCCATGGAGGTCAATGCAATTCCTAGCAATCTGGATATATGAACATAACAGCATACTGTAAACCATAAGAAATGTACCTCATGTGATGCAAAGAGGGGATGTCCCCTGTTCTTTGTCAGCGAATGCTGGTAAAAGCATTCTCAGTCAGATAACAGGAATAGTCTCAAGGATGTGTTAACTAGGAATCATTGTGCAATATATCATATGGATTGTGTGACTCATCTCATCATATTGCCATTACAGAACTGTTGCCGTGTGTCAACACATTGTTTACCCACACAGACATGGGAAACAACCTTGCCAGCAACAGAACATCAGCTACATCAATGGCGTCTACATTGTAAGTGAGTATTTGCGGGAAACATGTGCATGTATGCATGAGAGGAAATGACTAATAACTCCATTAATGTAGGCCTAACTTTCTTTTTCCCCAAGACATCCCCTATGTATTGCTGAAGCGGTCCGAAATGTTTATCGGACCATGCAGACGTGTCCTGGGGGAACAGATCTCTTCGTTGAATACTCCACTTGATCTATTCAAGGTAGAGAACCACATGTAGATGTCCGAACATGTATCAATGTGTGATAGTTGTGATCTTCCCTTTCTATTACAGGATGCACTGGTGTCTCTCTCTCTCTCTCTCTCTCTCTCTCTCTCTCTCTCTCTCTCTCTCTCTCTCTCTCCACCCCTGTTTACCCTTAATTTATTGAGTCACTCAAGTCTTCTGCTAACTATCCCAATTAACCCTTTCCACTATGTTTTCTCTTGTCTTCTTCCTCACATCCCCTGCCTTTTCCTCAGACTCTTCTTTACTTCTCCCCTTTTTGTCTGCATCATTTTCATTTCAACTCTCATGCCCACCTCTCTCCTTTTATTCGCCCATCACCTAATCCTACTCAAGCTGTGGTTAAACTATGTGTCTCCTGACTGTCCCATCTGCAGATTACATTATCTGTCCACATGGGGCAGATACCTTATTACAAAATAGTGCATCGCACTTTACATCTGATCACTTTCCTCTCCGACTAATGCATATCTTTCTACTTGACACAACCTCCTTCCTATGTATCTCTCACTTACTTATTAACCTTGCTATTCCTTATCTACTCTTCCCCATGTCCATTACCTTTAACTTGGAAGTGGTGATTTTCTAATCTTGTGTGGGCCTTTGTGAACAAATCATTTATCAACAGACTTTACGCTCCAAACAGGGCCCTCCATTTTCTTGCATTGTCAATATTACATACTGTATATTTTTGTGTTCTTCTCCCCAGTACAGCGTTACGGAATATGTTTGCACAATACAAATAAATGAGAATTCGACTAATCCTAATATTCCCACATCAGGACAAATTAGTCTGGGCCATCATTATCATCGTACAGATGGTTAGCTTGTACGAGATCCCAATGCCTAACGTGTGCCGACATACCTACATCGTTTGGTGGCTGCTCATATGGCATATGTAAGGTTTCCACTAATATATTATTTGTGTGTTTGTATTCCAGATCCCGGTCAGAACAAGGCATGACGATAAACAAAGGCATGACGATAAACATCCTGACATTCCGTGGCCATGTCAATGTCCTCATGTATGTGCATGTGTCCGTTTCATTGCTTTGTTGGATCCAGTTTGATATCTGATGACCTTGACTGAATAGCCGATATGTGTCACGAGACAATTTCATTATACAATGCAGATGTGATGTGACATCTGTCAGCTGATGTTCCTGGTATATCCACAGCATGTGTATGCTCATATAGTCTATCTCGATTCACCGGTACCTATTGGTTTAGACATTCTATCCTCTCCTCTACTTGGACTGTTGTGAAGCCTGCAGCACCAACCCTTCAAGATCTTTTCTTCAGTGCTGATGTGACCCTCCCTGTGCATATGGGGAAGAGTAAATCCAGGCTTGGGACTTAACAGTTAAGGAGGTTACGTTAATCTTCAGTTATGCATATTCAACAACAGTGAGTATAGATGCTCAATCAGAGAACAAACTATCACTGATATTGCCTTGTTTGTTGTGAGTTCTCTGCAATAAGTAACATCTGACTGATATGGTCCTGGTCAGGTCACCATCTTTTTGACCAAGGTTATCTATGTGCTGCTTATTGTTGCGTGAGAACTGACGTTATGGGCTCATAGCATTCACTGATTGAGCACTTATACTTCTGATGTGGCATCAGAGTGTCCGTTTAACACCCAAGCATACATTTTGCTCTCCCCATATGTATATCACCTTATTCTGGATTATTATGGTGTTTCCTTATTGACTGTTATATATATGTCGGAACAATAATGAGATCTATTATATTGCCTAATGTTGGTTGATATACTGTACATCCCCTGATCATCCATATCAATGTAATTTTCCATGCCTGCATTCTGCTCTCATATCCCTATTTCCCTGTGTTACTTGGATTTTGTATCCTACCCCCCTCCACCATGATCCTTTGCATACCTGTGTTGATTAGTCAACCTGTGGCTTTGTGGCAAGCTTGCCTTGTTAATTTCGTTAAATATTAAATATGATTTATCTGCGATGTTGTTTGTGTCTGCCTCGTCAATGTTGATACCATAGCATTTCCGGAACATCAATAAAAGGACCTTCAGACTCCACATCTGTGCTCTGCACTATCAGTTAGGGGTGTCAATAGAATTCTCACAGTGTGTTTGCATTACTGATTTCAAACATAAGGGAAGGTTGGTATTAACAATCTATCTGACGCAGAAACAGACAAATGAGACAGGTTTCTGTAAGTGGCTCACATCCTAATAGTGAACATACAGGGCCTCATTCAATTGCGATTTTGCCAATTGAATGGGGCTCAAAATAAGCACAGAACATATATTGTGTCAAACAGATTTTAGTTAGTGAAAACCTTGATTTGGTAGAGATGTTTACTAACTCAACCATTTTTCAGAGAATATATGTTATGTGCTTATTTCAAGCCCTATTCAATTGGCCAAATTGCAATTAAATGAGGGCCACAGTATCTAACATAAGTGAGTACACCCGTCACATTGTTGTTAACATTTTAGTACATCCTTTCATGTGACAACACTGAAGAAATGACACTCTGCTACAATGTAAAGTAATTTTTCGGACCCATCAATAACTCAATACCCAGCCATTAATGTGTAAACCATTGTCACCAAAAGTGAGTACACCCTTAATTTGAAATGTCAAAATTGACATGAAATGTCAATTATGTGTGGCCACCATTATTTGCCAGAACTGCATTAACCCTCGTGGCCAGGGAGTTCACCCGAGCTTCCCAGGTTGCCACTGGAGTCCTCTTCCACTCCTTAATGATACATCAGAGCTGGTTGATGCTAGAGACCTTGCACTCCCCCACCGTCAGTTTGAGGATGCCCCACAGATGCTCAATATGGTTTTGGTCTGTCGACAAGCTTGGCCAGTCCATCACCTTTACCTTCTTTAGCAAGGCAGTGTCGTCTTAGCGGTGTGTTTAGGGTCGTTATGTTATGTTGCCCTGCAGCCCAGTCTCCCAAGGGAGGGGATCATGTTCTGCTTCAGTATGTCACAGTACATGTTTTCATTCATGGTTCCCTCAATGGACTGTAGCTCCCCAGTGCCAGAGATAAATGGATAAGTCACAACGAACACAAAAACATTGATATGAGATGAACCCATCATTTTGAACCAAAACAGTGATGCAGAGAGAGGGGAGGCAGCATCTGACATAATTAGGTAAATGCATATAGTGGGAATCCACACAACATATTAGCAAAAACATCTATACACATGCATATATGTTTGGTCTGGGCCTGCATGCATGCTGCCAGCACTGAGGAGCTACAGTTCTTTGAGGGAACCCATGAATGCCAACATGTACTGTGACAAACTGAGAAAGAGCATGATCCCTCAGATAGGAGAACAGGCCGCAGGGCAGTATTACAACATGCTAACGACAACAAACACACCTCCAAGCCGACCACTGCCTGGCTAAAGAAGCTGAAGGTCAAAAGTTGATGAACTGGCCAAGTAGGTCACCAGACCTAAACCCTATTGAGCATCTGTGGGGAACTCCTCAAATGGAAGATGTGGAGTGTAACGGAACCCATCACTGTTTTACCCTGTTTTATGGTTATGGTTAAAATATGATCATACTGTTATACTGTATGTATGTTGGTTTCTGCTCGGCAAAATCTTAGCCCAGACTATTGCAGACCTTGGCATAATAGATAATCCTAGTACAGAGACTCATCATAGGATAAGGAAGTCTATTGTATAAAGTGTTTTCATTATCAGACATAACAAAGAAGGATGATCTAAGCAATGTCTGATTGTATCAAAGTAGCCAGGTAGTCTCCGGGAGGTGTGACCCACCTGTTGTCCCTCAATGTGTATTGTGTGGCCAACTATGGGGGATGTGTGTATTGCCTGTGGGAAGAGATGTGTATATATATATTTCTGGGCAACAAAATAAAGTCCGTATTCATTTGACTCCCAATTGAGTGTGGGCAAATATTGCAGGTTGGGAATGGTGAGACTGTAGTGCTTCTTGGATATTGTACCGTATACCAGCGGAGATATTGGACTGCGTGTTCCAACTCCATTACAGGGAGTGCAAGGTCTCTAACATCCACCAGCTCCATGATATCATCATGAAGGAGTGTAAGAGGACTCCAGTGGCAACCTGTGAAACTCTGGGGAACTCCATCCCCATGAGGGTTAAGTCAGTGCAGGAAAATAATGGTGGCCACACAAAATAATCGCCAATTTCACTTAGGGGTGGACTCACTTTTGATATTTCCCCTGAATTAATCTATCCATGTGTCATGAACATGAATATCATGCATCACCGTTACTGTAATCAAACTCATGAATATTACCTCCACCCTCAGCTGCACTAGTGGCTGTTACCCCAACCCTACATTAACACAGGGCTGGTATATTGAAGGAAGATGTATGTACTAATCCAATAACGTTGGTGTGTAGCATTCATGTGGTGTTTACCAATCATGGTACAGTACAAACGAAACAAACAATGATAATGTGAGCAATACATAATGTTTAATCTTATGTTGCTTTCCCAAATATTTACAACAAAAAAAACGGGAGGCAGAAATCCATGGACATCAATAAAATGGAACCTAAAGAGATAAGAACAAGACATCAATTAGAACAATATACGCATTGACTGCAACACCTCAACGTCAATAGATCTGGGACATCAATTGCTTCTATATGCAACATGAACATGTTCTCACCTATTTCCGCTTTCGCTTGGGTTTTTCCTGGCTCTCCTGGCCTTTGGAAGATGGTCCTCTAGGCCGGCCCCGACCTCTTCGGGTGTTTGGAGGCTCTTCCGGCCTGGATGCTGGGGACAGGGTGTGGGATGTTGACGGAGGCGAGTTTGAAGGAGTAGCCCGGTCTTGGTGCTGGCCTTCTCGGGCCATTTCAGGCCTTCGGGCGTACTCCTCCATTAACTGATTATGACGCCTCGCCTCCTGGAACATCCGCTGATTTTGCAGTGTCATTTGAGCCAAGACTCGGTCATTATGGCGTCTCCTCTCCTGTAAGTTCCGGGCATTGTTGCGTCTCCTCTCCTGTAAGTTCCGGGCATTGTTGCGTCTCCTCTCGTGGAAGTTCCGGGCGTTATTGCTTCTCCTCTCCTCGAGCTTCCTGGCATCATGGCGTCTCATCTCCAGCATGAACTGTTGATTTTGCTCACGCTCATGCTGGAGATGAGCCAGGAAATCCGGGCACTGGGCCGCTGACAGCGCAGGACTAACTGGCAGCAACCCAGACCACTGTGTCCTCTGGGTGGAGGCACTGCTGACTGGTGTGTCCTGCCTGGGAGACGCCTGCTGGGCCTGCGGGGCCGGAGTGGCTGTCTGGGCCTGCGGGGCCTGTTGGTCCTGAGTGGCCACAGCGGCTGTCTGGGCCTGCGGGGCCTGTTGGTCTTGAGTGGCCACAGCGGCTGTCTGGGCCTGCGGGGCCTGTTGGTCTTGAGTGGCCACAGCGGCTGTCTGGGCCTGCGGGGCCTGTTGGTCGTGAGTGGCCACAGCGGCTGTCTGGGCCTGCGGGGCCTGTTGGTCTTGAGTGGCCACAGCGGCTGTCTGGGCCTGCGGGGCCTGTTGGTCTTGAGTGGCCACAGCGGCTGTCTGGGCCTGCGGGGCCTGTTGGTCTTGAGTGGCCACAGCGGATGTCTGGGCCTGCGGGGCCTGTTGGTCTTGAGTGGCCACAGCGGCTGTCTGGGCCTGCGGGGCCTGTTGGTCCTGAGTGGCCACAGCGGCTGTCTGGGCCTGCGGGGCCTGTTGGGCCGGAGTGGCCACAGTGGCCTGCTGGTCCTGCGGGGGCCACATGCCCTGCCAGGGGCCCATGCTCCAGGGCAGCATTGTTTGTGAAGCCATATTGGGGGCACAACCGGAATGGGACCACATTGGGTGGCCCCACATTTGGCCAGCCCACATTGTCTGGGAGCCAGGCGGTGCCATTATCCTGGCTGGAGGCAATTGCTGGCACCTTGTGGATGGCCCAGGTGGACTTTGATAGGAGGGCCCTGCTACAGGGGAAGTTGACGCAGGTGGTCCTGCATCTTCAGAAGGTGCAGGAACCTGCGGAGGCAGGGGACGCCTGGATGGTACTGAAATGAGACAAGATTTTGATTTGAGTATTGTTGTTTCCATATCTCTGAGATCAGAGTGACTTGTAATTGGCTGTGAATGTTTGACGCCAATCAAAATTGATTTGCATCATTAGTATTGTGGATCCTGGCTGGGATCTTTCCTGTTATGTGACACCGACTACTGGCAGCAGCAGTTGGACCAAGGGGCTGATAGATGGAGCTGCCACTGTTATATACATCATTTTCAACTTACACAGAAGCCCAAAAGCACTAGCCCTCACACTTATCCGAACCCCTTACCTTAACAACACCATAACCCACTAAATCTGCATGATTATATAATCTCCAGGAAAATGCTGTGACATGTAGAGGCTGCTCACTGCTGCTACCAGCAGTCACGGTCAGATAACAGGAAAGGGCCCATGGCTATATGTAATGCTGGTGCGGTGTGCCAACTGCAGTTAATTAGGACACGTGCTCATCTGCATCTGTTGGCCAGTGTGTGAGACAGACCAATCTGTGACCAATCCTCAGCAATGTGAGTTAACATGTTAATGTAACATGGTCCAGATTATGCTGTTACACAACACAAACTTACAGTCCATCAGAGTCTGTATCCGCATATGCTGCAGTGTGCACATCCATACATGTACTCTCATGGTGATGTACCAGCTAGACCGGACCTATCCTGTTGTATGTGCGCATATGTGCGCATCTCTGGAAGTGCCCCACCAACGACTCTAGCTACGCCAGCCCAGCAGGCCAGGTAAGTGGTTATGGGTTTCAGGTTCTGGCTACAGTTAGGGGGGATGGGTTAGAGTTAGAAAGTGGTGTTTAGGGGGTTAGGGTTAGAGGGTTACGGGCTTTGGGTGTACCAACTATTTTTGACGGCTACATGGGGACGCAAGCGCAGCCGCATCCCTAGAGTCGGCGGCGGCACTCTTCCAGCACATACTGAAATGCCCACATAAAACAGGATACATCCGTTATACCTAGTTTCAAAATGTACATGAATTCTAAGCAGTAGGAGGGTTAAGCCAAACAGCTATGGATGGGCCAGTTTAACATGGAGTAGAGTGTGACAGGGGAACTCATGACAATAAAAAATCAATTGCAATAGAGTTGTCATGTATGCTTTAAATGCACTGGGAACCAACAGCAAACATAACAGTAACATCAATAGATTTACAAAACGGTATCATAATCAGTTGTGGGAGGAGGTATTGGACATATATTTCATTGATAACAATTCTGACAAGTAGATTTCTTTACACTGGATTTACATGATTTTCACAGCCTCATATATCTGTAGTCACAACCAGATATCTTACAGTGCAATTCAACGTCAGTTATCTATCTGTGTGGGGTACATGTGCGTACATATGAGGGTGTTAAGGTGTACATGGTACTCACATTGCAGGGTTTCAGGCCGACCGGAGTCCACCAGGCTAGGGAGGCCCACGACTGACGCTGGCCGGATCATGTCGCGGACTGTGGCCTCCCAACCGGGGTATGTGAAGGTTTGTGGCGGCCCACCACCGGTTCCACGTGCTGCTTTGGCCTCATCGGCCATCTTCTTTTTTACATCGATGCGGCAGTCTTGGAACCGGTGCTGGACAGACTGCCAGGTACGATTCGCATACCCCAGCGAGGAGACCTCAGCCGCGATCTCCTTCCAGGCATCTGTCCTCTGCCTGGGCCTCACTTCACTCCCACCGGTTAGGATGGAGTGTCGGGCTTGCACTCCTCTAACCAGTGTTTCGATCTCCTGGATGGTAAAGTTTGCTGCCCTTTTGCGGGCAGCAGCAGCTTGCTGGCCAGCCTGTGGCTGGGGGCCCTGCTCTCCCTGACCTCTCCCTTCACTGCCTTCTCCCTCCATCTCTCCTCCTCTATCTCTCTTGCTCTCACAAAACCTCCAACTCCAAGACCTGTGTGTCCACTTGCACAGCATACAACACAGTCACAGATTACAGAATTTCACTCCCTTTTAAACTATTTGTGCCCTTGATTGTCATCTTCCTATTGGTTAATTGATTTCAGGTTTGATTTTAGGATTACGGGCTTGAGACTTGGCCGTAGCTTCTTAGTGAAGCACGTACGGGTTTGGCGGATGAGTGCCCTCCAAGCCCGTAGCTCGTTATTCAAACCCGTGCGGGCTTGCATGATAGATGAAGTTAAATATCTTTATTTGCACATTTGAGAGTAGGGGAATGTTGAGCTATTACTTCTGAAACCAAACATCACTTTCACTTTTAATAAAAGTACAGGATGGCTTTTCTATGCTACGACTTGTAAGTTAGCCCTTTACGACCCGTAGGTCTATTTTACCCATTTCCGGACTTGACGGAGGCTAATCCCGCAGCCTTCGCGGGTCTGAGGTGCTCCAAGCCCTCGGGACTTTGTCCACGGATATTTGACAAGAATTTGAAAATACAAAAATTGCAGATTTGAGGATAGGGGAATGTTGTGCTATTTTTGCTAACACCTACAATCACTTTATTGTCTCATCAGAGTGCAGGATGGCTTTATTTGGGCTTTATTATGTGCTTAATTGGTGCTAGCGGGACCTGTTTGCTGCAAGTAAGCTGCGGCTCGCTTTTAGCCTTGCAGAGAGGTTTCCCGTAGCAATTGAATAGCAACCGGGGCTTTCTTGCGGCCGAAACTCTTGCGGCCGTTTTAGATCAAAGGCTTTCCTGCGGCGCGTGCGGCCGCAAGGCGCCGGCCGCAAGGCTGCCGGAGCCCCCGGCCGTAAGGGAATAGAATAGCCGAATAGCTTGCGGCCGGTCCTTGCGGCCCCGCAACGGCTGCGGCCGCTAATAGAATGAGGCCCTGGGTGTGCACGCTTGCCCTGTGGCCTGAGCTATCCCAATTTGCCATAGAACTTCTGTCCTGCCCCGCTTCAAGTGTCCTGTCAGAAAGGACCTTCAGTGCAGCAGGAGGTTTTGTCACTGAGAAGAGAAGTCGCCTAGGTCAAAAAAGTCTAGATTACCTCACCTTTATTAAGATGAATGAGGGATGGATCCCGAAGGGACTGACAGTGGGCGATACATTCAATTAAAAAAGGCGTGGTAGATGAGCTGCCTTGATCTAATAATGGTCCACACGCTGCTGTATTTTTTCCCTGAATGCCGGATGACTTTCGTGACTTATCCGCCACCAACTAGGGTTCAAGACGCAATGTTTTAGGGCACTTTCTGCCTGGCAAACTAACATCAATTTTTCTGGTCGCTGCAACAATACCTAATTTTTTCATTTAAATTATTTTATTTTAGAAGGTGTACAGCATGTGATGAAAAATAAAGCATTTTTGAACAGTCTTGCATAACAGTTGTGCAAAAATACATATTTACAATAAAGAAATTTTGTGAAAGATAGCTGGCTAGTCCTTCTTATTTTTACTTTTTAGGTTAATAATTTTTCTTTTTTTTTACTGTAATTGCAATTTAAGAGATACCTAAAACATGGTAAGACAGACAATAGTAAAGAGTATATCTGCAAGAAACACCAAAGTCCTATTAGCTTTCATCCCTCTAGCAGTATTAGCTTATTATTTACAATATCTAACCTGGGCAATCACCCTTGGGTTACCCTAGGGCAGGCTTCAGTAAGCGACCTCTCCTTTCCTGGGATGATTTTGCAGCCGGTTGCTTCTGAAGGGTCTCCAGGGCTCCCCCACTCCGGTCCTTCCCCCAGTGTCGCTTCAACCAGTAACAAATGTTTTATATTTGTAAAGCGACCCAATGATCCCCCTTGATAGAGGTTTATCTTTACAAATTTTGGAGAACCAATTTAAGACCGGTGTCCCCTGTTTCTGGGTCAGGGAGTGTGTCAAATGCCTCAGCCTACAGTAATTGTAATGTTCTGATAGCGGTATCTCATGCTTGTCCCTCAGTTCCTCATAGGTGAGCATCTGGCCCTTTACTAACCAGTCTCCCAGTCTATCTAGTTTCCTTGACCTCCACCAGTGTTGTGATGTTGTGCTCATGTGTTTCGGGGCCTGAGGGTGGTCAAGAATTGGGGTCATTTGGGTGGATCCAGGGAACAAACCTGTGTGTTTCTTGGCCCATTTCTAGTATGATAGTGAGTGTCTGATTAGGGTGTTTGGCGAGTTTTTAAGGCTCTGAGGCAATTCTGATAGCCAAGCCACCTTGTCCCAGGTTAAGGTCCTTCAAGTGTGGTTCTCTAAATACACCCAGGCCGGTTGATGCCCTATAGAATGTGCTATTGGGAGGAAAGATAACTGAGCTGCCTTGTGGTAATATTTTAAGTTTGGACACGATAGTCTCCCCTCTGACTTATGAAGGTACTTAATTTTCTTTGTGATGCGTGAGGGAGAGTGGTTCCAGATAAACTGAAATATTTTCCTTTGAAATTTTCTAATTCTTTTTATTTAATCGGGATCGGGAGTGTTCGAAATATGTAGAGCAACCTAGGAAGGACATTCATTTTTATCGTATTTATTCTCCCTAGACATGATAACCTATACTTTGTCCATTTACTCAGGTCATTAATTATTTTTTTATAAAGTTTGGAGTGGTTGGCTTTGTACAAGTCCTCTAGCTTAGGGGTTAGTCGGATTCCCAGGTAGTTTATGTGGTTCTTATCCCACTTAATATTAAACTTCTCTTGGAGACCCTGCTTCTCTACTGCTGTTAAGTCAATCGCTAGTGCTTCTGTCTTCTCTATGTTCAGTTTAAGGCCAGAAAACTGACTAAACTCCTCCATAGTTCGAATCAACTCTGGGACCGATTGGGTAGGGTTTGAGAGCATACACAGCAGGTCGTCTGCAAATAGACAAGTTTTGAAATGGTGATGGCCTATTTTCATGCCTGTGATCCCAGCGTTGGCCCTAATTGTCTGAGCCAGGGGTTCTATTGCTATTGCGAATAGAAGGGGAGAAAGGGGGCACCCCTGTCTTGTTCCTCTTTCTATTTTAATTAAGGATCTCTCATCTCCCGGAATCTGTAACCTTGCCCTGTATGATTTGTATAATGAGTGCATGAGATTTATGAAATGGCCTTTAATACCAAATTTTTCAAGCGTGGCGTATAGGTAAGTCCACTCCAGGGAATCAATGTCAAAGGCCATAAGACAGGCTTGAATTTTAGAGGCTTTGGTGTGGTACAGTAGGTTCATGACTTTTCTAATGTTGTCTCCCGCTTGCCTGTGGGAGACAAAGCCTACTTGGTCATTATGTATTAACGTAGGCAAGAAGGATGACATTCTATCCGATATTATTTTTGACAGGATCTTTGTATCACAGTTTAGTAATGATATTGGCCTGTTGTTTTTTGGTTCTAGGGCATCTCAATCCTCGTTAGGAAATAGAGCGATATCTGCCCTTCTTCAGCTCTGCTGGTGTTTGCTTGCCTTCTAGAACTCTGTTAGAGTGACCAAGTGCGGGCCTAATAAGTCTATAAATTTTTATAATATAAATTGGTGTACCCGTCTGGGCCTGGTGACTTACCAGGTTTGAGGTTCTCATTTCCTCTAGGGTCACTTTGGCATTTAAAGTCTCTAAGTCATTTTCTTCTATTAAGGGGAGATCACAGGAATTAAGAAATCCCCTCATTTTGTGTAAATCTATGTGTTTTGTTGCCGTATAAAGGGTATTGTAAAATTTTGTAGAAATCTTCTGGATCTTATTTGGGTTCGTTGTTTTTTCTCCCTTCGAGGTCTTAATTTGAAGTATCCTATTTTGTGTTTTTTTGGTTTGTAGTTTCCTGGCTAGTAACAGGCCAGGTTTATTGGCTTTATTGAATCCAATAGAAATAAATAGTACAACTGAACACACCTCTCCTATTTGGTGGCACCTTAGATTGCACGCGCAGTGCCCCAAATTTGGAGTGGGAGGACCCACCCAAGCATCTTTTTCCATCTCCCTGTTCCAAAAATCCATGCCATATACACGTCCCCTGATAGGTGACGTAACAGGTATTAAACTGATAGGAATAAATAGTACAACTGAACACACCACTCCTATCTGGTGGCACCTTAGATTGCACGCGCAGTGCCCCAAATTTGAAGTGGGAGGACCGACCAAGCATCTTTTTCCATCTCCCTGTTCCAAAAATCAATGCCATATACACGTCCCCTAATAGTGGAAGTAACAGGGATTAAACCGATAGGAATAGTACTACTTAACAGTACACACCTTATAATATAATGCAGACAGAGGCAACGCAGAGAGAGGAGTCTGAAGAAGAGGAGTCAGAGGAGGAAGGTGGCTTTGAGGAGGTGGAAGACCAAACATAGCAGGCGTCCCAGGGGGCTTGTTGTCTCCTTTCGGAGACCCTTGGTGGCTGGGTGGAGGAAGAGACCTTCAATGACATCAGTGAAGATAAGGAACGAGACATGGCTAGCTTGGTATCTAACCTTGTGCAAAAGGGGAGTTTGCGGTTGTGCAAAGGGACTGTTTGCAGTGGTTTGCGGTGCATTAAACGGTTAGATTGGTCTGTTACTGTGAAGCGGGTGTAACCCTTACACTACCTGATCGATACAACATCATACCTGATGTTTTAAAGCATGTTATTCCAAACAATTTAGGAATGTTAGGTAATTTATGCCCTTTATGGCTTAAAACCAGACTCTGCATCAACTATGTAATTTTCTGTGGGAGTTTTGCCATGGATCCCCCTCCGGCATGCCACAGTCCAGGTGTTAGACCCCTTGAAACAACTTTCCCATCACTATTGTGGCCAGAAAGAGTCCCTGTGGGTTTTGAAATTCGCCTGCCCATTGAAGTCTATCGCGGTTGACCGGGTTCGCCCATTCGCGAACATTTGATGGAAGTTCGCGTCCGCTGTTCGCGAACCGAAAATTTGATGTTCGCGACATCACTAGTGGGGAGTATATAGGCATGTAGGGATGACTACAGTCTTACCTCTTTGGCCCTATATACAAATACAATAGCAGATTTAGAAAACGGAGGCCTGCTATTTACCTCCCTGACTATCTGTCCAAGCTAAGTCTATTCTATCTATTCTGAGACTATGCCCTCCACCTGCCCACTTACCTACTCCCGAATGACCTCTGTGGACTAAAGGCACAGCTAGACGCAGCACACAATCGAAGGTACTGCACAAACGAAGGCACGCCAGCATAGAGGCCTGACCGGAAGTAGACAGCCGGAACCAGAAGTAGATCCGACGCGCTCGTTTCGCACCAGCTTCAACAAGGATCGTGACGATGAAGGAGGCGCTTCATTATTTAAAGGTAAGTGATTACCATCATCCATTTCAGATATGTGGCTGTATATTGGTTTAGCCCAGGATCAAAGAAACGTCACCAAATCACACCTCAAAAGAAGAGGAAAAATGCAATTACATTCTATATCATCATACATTCATATTATATATATGTCATTGAAACAGAAAAAATGCAGTTATATTACTTGTATGCAATATATATATTATTTGCACATGACAAACATCTTTAATTGTATAAACATCTCTAATTGTATGATCATATGAATATATGACCAGTAATACAGACTGGTATTGACCAGCTTATTATTAAGCTAATTATTTGATTTGTTCTTGATTACATTTACCATATTGAATGGTGTATTCTTTTGATATACAATTATAATCATTCAATAATTACAAAACATTTTTTATATATTTATTGTTTTTTGTATATTGTGTATATTAATAAAATTATATTTTTAATACAAGGTATTTGATTAAGATTTTCTCCATTATATATGTAGGATCATTTCATGAGGGTAAATAATATCATTGGAATTAAAGGTGTACTTTTCTTTCTCTCTTTTTAATATTATAATTTTCTGAACAATGTCAATAGTATTTTCAATTCAGCAGTAAAGGGTAGCTTTATATACTTAAGAGAGATTCAAGGTGCTTGCTTATGATGTCTGTAGGGAGGGCACCTTGGCAACTTTTGATTTGGACTTTGCAGTTAGTGCTTTCTGTATTGATAACAAAGGATATAAAGGTATGTTTTGATTTCACATGTTTTCATTGCATTAACTGTTAAATTCTGCAATATGGCAAAACATGTAGCTTGAAACTTGGCGGCGCTACAGAGCGATAAAATTAGACAAGCCCGCAACAGACGTGGCCGACATCCAAATCCTTAAACCATGCTTCCGCACATTGCATTTGCGACCGTGAACATGATCAATTGGTCAAACCGATGGTCACGGTTTAAGACAGAGCCAATAGTAAAAAGATTGTCATCATTACGTCACAAAAAAATAGAGGTTAGATTTCGATCACTTACGGGTTTAAAATACGAGTTGCGATAGGACCCGCATTCCAGAAATAATGCAATATTAAATAATCAATAAATAGGATATTCTAGTCCATGCATGTTCAATAACATGCATTAACACATTGATTGCTGGGACCAATATATCAGGGAAATTAAACATAAAGTACATTATTTTTTATTGCAGATTTGCGGACCTGAGAATGTTGAGCTATTAATATTAATACCTCACATCATTTTCCCTTTAATTTAAAATACAGTTTTGTGTTTATATTTACATTTACAGTGCTCCATTTGCCGTTTACGGGTTTGAACGCCAGTGCATCTTTGGGGATTCATAACAATTTAATAGCAATTTGCAATCATTACATTTACGGGCTTGACAGATGAAAGGCTTAGCTGGGAGGAGGCCAGATTTTGACGTTTTTTCCTCCTGTAACCCGCAGATCATTTGCGGGTAGCTGAAAGAGGCCAATTTAATAGCTGTAGCTCTTGCTGGCTCCTTTATGGGCTACAATTTCTGCAGTTGGAGCAATTTAATGGGGCTGCAGGTCATTTTGTGTTTCAGTTGTGTTTCAGAAATTATTTAAAAGGAAGGTTTGTATGCGTATTAATATTTCCTTTAATAGTATTAGGTCCAGCCGAGAAAAAAAGATTGTTGTAAAAGATATTTGGTTCAAACCCTGGTATAAACCTACAGTAGTTTGTGTGAATAAGACATTTACATGAGTTGTGGGTCTAGATTGCAGCTTTCTGGTAGGGTCACAAGCTGGTTTTGCCGGAGCTCAGGAAAGGATGTATAGTGCACAGATATAGGAATGATGATTATTCAATTCAATAGTCTTTCATTAGGTAAGAGTCCTACAGCCCCATTAAATTCCCCCAACGTGTAAAACCATAGCCCGTAAGGGAGGCCACAAGACTTACGGCTATTAAATTGGCCTCTTAAAGCTACCCGCAAACAAACTGCGGGTTACAGGCGGAAAACCGCCAACAGGATGTCAAAATCTGAACTCCGTTGCCATAAAACCTTTGATCTGTCAAGCCTGTAAGTGTTATGTTCAAAAATCGCTATCTAATTGCTATGACTTCTCAAAAATGCCCTGGTGTTCAAACCCGTAACCCGCAAATGGAGGCAAAAATATTATGGCCTCCAAATAGGGCCAGCAAAGGCTTTACAGACAAGTTCTCAACACTGTAAAAGACAATATAAAAACACCACTAGACTTTAAAATATGGGGAAAGTATGGAAAGGCATTACAATTACTTGCACAATAATACCCAAATAAAAAAAATAGGCATTTAAAAAATATTTCATTTCATCATATGTTGGAATGGTCATGTATATGCCAATATGAAAAGCCATGCTGCAAAATGCATAACACAATTAAAGACACACTACCTGATTAAATAGCAACACAAAAACATGAAACAGATGCCATATTAACCCTTTCTCACTCACAGAGGCTCTAATGTGGACCCTGGAATATATATATGATTGCATATACATCTCGCTCATCACATCTACATTGGGAAAACAAATAGTGGCCAAGTTACACCACCACATCACATAGATCAAGTACCAGAAGAACATTTTATTATTTTTTTGTTAAGTCCTTCAGTTATGCCAGACTCTCTGTAACCCTTTGGGCTACAGCACATTTAGCTGGGTCTCTGCCTGTGCTGTTTCACAAGGTTTGCATGCCAAAGATACTGGAGTGGGTTGACAGTTCTTTCTCTAGTAAACTGTGATTTGTCTGACCTCTCTATCACCTGCCCACCTACAGTGGCCCTACATGGTAAAGCTCACAGCTTCATTTAAGTACACAAGACAGCAACGCAGAAGGGGAACTGGGAAAAAATACACCACATCTACTCTAACCAGTCAGGAAGGGCTGCAAACACAGAGGGAGGCTGAGCAGAGGCACGTGGAGCAACTCTCCTCAATAAGGAACAATCTCCACTACGGACATCCTGGAAAGTCCCACACCATTGCTTGTGGCCCTGTGCCAAGATGTATACCCATTATTATTTGATGACCTCCCATTAAGTGTTTTGCTATCAATCAATTCACAATATCACCTTCCTATTCCAATGAGGCCTTCAGGGGAATGTTGATACTCCACACTATCACAAATTGGACCCGTCATGTGTATTAACACGTTATTATCATATATTATATTATGATATCTTATGATCTTATTATTATTAGTATTATCATTATTATTATTAAAAGTATTATATGCATTAATCTATTGCATAGTAATTAAGGCTCATTAGATATAGGAATGTGACACAAATGGGATGCAGTATGTGGATGTCCCATAACCACAACCATTGAAAACCCACTGACACAGTGAGAATGGTATAGCAAAGCTTTATTTCATACACAGAGCACAATCAGCAATGAACAAGACTGTGCATTAATATCAAGGGTGTGGTGTGGGCGGATACGGGAAGGGCAAGAGGCCTTGGGCAATTAAAGGACACCTAAAAGGTTAACTGTTAGACAACATGATAGGACTCTGGAAAACATAAAGAGGAGGTGTTAGAACAATCATAAGCTGTTATTATAATACATTATTTTTGCTCTGGACACTACAATAAACCAATTAACATGAACGTCATCTACGAGCAGTGATAACCATATTGATTCTGTCCTGTTTAATCAGTGTTCCCGGAATATGTTGAGGATGTGTAATACAAGAAGGCCTGTGTCACTATGAATACAATCTTTCAGCAAAGAGTACTATCACTATCTACATGGAATAGTTGTGCCATGCTGATATCACATCTCACTGGTATATGGGTGGTACCAATGACAGACAGATTACACTGTTCACATTACCCCTAAACACATGCAAATTGATCCTGATGTCAAACCAAGGAAATTATCCATTTTGTTTGTGGATGACATGACATACATTAATCCACTTTCATACTGTTAACTGGATGAAATGCAACAAAAAAACTACTGGATTGGATTAGCAGATCCCAATGAGAGCATACAACTCTAATGCCGGGACGCTATTCATTATAATTAAAACTCACACCAGTCATGGTCATTAGTGAAGAGATATGTAGTCATATATTGCATTTCAAATCTATCTGCAGTGATGAATGACACTGATCGAATTCCTGTTGGGAACTGGGTTGAGTGTTCACTCACATGATGGTATTGTACTGCTCGAAGATGAAGAACATGGCTTCATGGTCATGAGATTTCACTATTAACACCTATAGAGACAAAAACAAGATATCAATCATAACACTATTCTGATTAACTACAACACCTCATCTCAAGGTCAATCCACCTTGAAAATCAATTGTTGAAATATTAAACATAACCAGACATGTACACACTCTGAAGTCAGCCAATAGTATGTCAACATCCATACCAATCAGTATCCAGTGAGGAGTGATCATGTGGAGGACTTTGTGGATGGCCCTAAGGCCTCCTCTTATGCAAGGCTGGGTCCCCACCTTCCGTGCCCGCGCCCCGTCTCACTCTTTCACGTCTTGGTCATGTAGGAGCATGGGGTGCCACCATGTTGGGTGGCTGGGGATCAGGTTGAGATGGTGGTGAGGTCTGAGATGAAAAGGAAAATGTCTCGGGTTGCAGTTGTGCAAATGAAGGCTGGAGAGGTATGAGCTGGAGTTCGGCTAATTGGATGAGTTGCTATCTTTCCAGAATCGTTCATTCCTCATATCGCTCCATCCTTCTGATGTGCCTCCTCACCTCAGAATGGAGATAGCTTGTGCTCGCCAGGAGGATGTGTGTGAGACGACACTGCCTTCTAAGCAACCGGTGCCTTTCAGTCTGTTGTTTCTTGTGTACCATATCCTCCCTGGTGAAACGGACATGATTTCAGGGGTGGTGGTGTTCACGGCATTGGGGCCAGAGGTGTCGGCATTGGGGCCTGAGGTGATGGCAGGAGGACCGGAGGTGTCGGCCGCAGGGCCGGAGGTGTCTGCAGGAGTGCCTGAGGTGTCAGCAGGGGGGCTGGGGTGTTGGGCCATATTGGGGGAGCCCATGGTGTGGGAGGTCCTGTTGGGGGAGGCAATTGTGTGGGAGGCTTTGTTGAGGGAATGTTAGGTATTTTAATTGCTTCATTTAGAAATTAATTGTATGTTATACAAATTGTATGTTGTAGAAATTATGAAAGTATGTCAGCATTTTCCTTATCTCACTAGAATGTTTAAGTGCGTGATCTGTAGAGTGTCTATGTATAAAACATCTGTATCCTGTTTCCTGTTTTTGCTTCAGATACTGCTGAGACAATGTATCTGAAGCAAACAGGGGTTTTTTTTAGATGGTGTTTTGCCGAGTAAACATTGTCTGAAAAGACAGTTGCTTGCAATTTTGTATTTAACCCTATTTCCAACTATGCTAATAAGTTGTGACGTGTTCTATGCTATATAAGAGACAGACTGTCTAAATAAAGATCAGAGATTATCCTGATGACACTCTGATTTCTGTGCATTATTTATCTCTCATTATATCTAGGTGCCCAGATATAATTGACACACACAATCAGAATATATAATTACTCACTAATCTGATCCTATCATTTTGGTCCTTCGAGACGGAAGTTGTTTCCCTTATCATTCCTCGGACGAAGCAAAACTCCTTTTACCGTGCACGGGGGGGTAAGTCACTGAGGACTCCCTTACCTTGAGAAAGACCTCAGGCCTGATATATACGATCAGTTGGACCACAGAGGCAAGGTGTTTTTCCGAGGGATGACAAGGCACAGCTTACAACGAACTGACAGTGAGTATATGAATTTCTGTTGCATTTTGCATTTGTGTGTATGTTCTGTAGGTCCTTACCTTACGGTGATGTTAGGTAAAAGAGTTGTACAACTAGGTTTCTAGCCTAGTAATAGGTAGAAGGGTTGAAACTTACCCATAGGGAGGTAAAAGAGTCATTATCCTGAGGAAAAGACTATAAAATAAGTTCTCCGTACGTAACAATATTGAGAAAGCTTACCATGAAAAAGGGGTAAATGAGTCTGACTTTCACATGAGCTCTTGCAAGAAAATATGTATGTGTGTGCATGTTACCATTTTGTATGATTTAAATACCGGTACCGGCTGTATGTGTGTTTGTGAGGAGTGTAACACGGATAACAGTTTCTTGGTTATTATATATACCTGTAAACATTCTGTATATTTCTGTGTACTTGTGAGTGTATGTATATATGTACATATGTATTCTTTCTCATTCTTTACTTGGTTATACAATGTTGAAATATTTTGTCTGCAGTTTTCTGTGTATTCATAACTTCTTACTAAAATACTCTGTAAGATTGTGTGTATGAAGCACTGGGTGGGAGATATACAGATTATTTCTGGAAAATGTATAAAAGGTCTGTTGGTTGTTGTATGTATATGTAATGCTATGTATATTTCCATGTACCTGTGATATTATTTGTTGTGTATATCTATTAACTTTAATTGATACTATAGGAGTTCAAGATATATATATATATATGTGGGTATATACATATGTATATGTATATATATATGTATATGTATAGGTGGATAGGCTCTCAAGGGCATAAATGGCACTGCCAGGAGTGTGGTTTCTAGACCCTGCAGTTTTCAAGGTTATCTCTACAGAAATGTTTAATATGCACAGGGTTTCTGGTGTGCATCTGGGACTTATGTCTGGTAAAAACACACTTATGTGTGGGAATTGTGAACACTGTATTCTAGAATTAAAGTTTCTGTGTCTTTGTACCTTTACTCAATGCTTTACCTTTGGGCAGGGAGGTGATTGATCTGTATTATGTGACGATGTGCAGGGTCTGGCCCACCCCCCACAGTCAGCATAGCAGACCACTCCCCTTTCTACTCCAATTTTCTCTGTGTGTGTGTGTGTTAGTTTTTTTTATGTAAAATATGTCTGTCTGTAACCTTAAGGGAACATAGCAGAAGGGAGGAAGTGTGGTTGCTGTAAAGATAGACAAAGGCATGTTATTATAACTCTTTTAAGTGATGACAATGCTCACCGCACCCACTGGATACACAGCATCTACTATACTACCTCTGCTGGAAATCGGTGCCCTGTATCCACTACTTCTTGGCAATATTAATCCTTATTACAAGGAAGGTATAGGAGACGTTCAAACTTTATTGAGCTTTACTATATACAAAGAAGTATAGGAAAGGAAAAGTAAACGCAACGTTACTTAATTAAGGAAATCAACATAAAAATACTAAAAAGTAAATACATTTTCTATACTAAAAATAACAAATTGTTGAAGATGAAAACAAAAAGTTAAATGTGTATCACAATGACGGTGCCTACGGGGGGAGGGACATGTAATGTTAACCACCTCTCTCCTTCGGAAGAGGATATGTTTATGTGTACACAGAAAAGACTTCCACGACTGACCGCCCCTCCACCTCCTGGGAATATGGTCACTTATAGTGATGATGTAGAGGACGAATTTGATGATGCCCGCAAATACCTGCTTGCCGCCACCGCTCCAAATCCACCTCCTCCAACACCACCACCTTAGGGACGGCCCGCCAGAACCAGGCGGGCACCAGATCGTCAATACGGAGGTAAGGGAATAACATC
This sequence comes from Discoglossus pictus, assembly GCA_027410445.1. Classification (NCBI taxonomy): domain Eukaryota; kingdom Metazoa; phylum Chordata; class Amphibia; order Anura; family Alytidae; genus Discoglossus; species Discoglossus pictus. The sequence continues at coordinate 42,864,994 of CM050167.1, read as the reverse complement.
TGTGCCATTTTATCCCTTAATTGAGGTTCCCAATCCTAGAGGGGGGAAATGTGTTGCCACCCACAATGCTAGTATACCGAGCATGGACAGATGCAGATGTGAGGAGAGCTGTAGAAGGAGTCCCCCACCCAAATGACAATATGGGAATTTTCAGACTTAAGTTCCAGCGATTGCAGCAAAGTTTTAAATTAAATGGTGTGGAGGTTGTACGGTGTCTGAGGCAGATATTAGGGTCCGATTGGATCCTTAGTGAAGGTGACTGGAATCCACTGGACCCAAGGGGGGAGCCATTGCAATATGGATCACAAGAACTGACCCAAAGAGTAGACACTCTAATAGGCAGAATAGCTGACAGACGCAGACTGGACTAAGATAAACGAGTGTGTACAGAAAGATGATGAAAGTGTGGAACAATATATAGGGAGGTTGCGGGTAGTATTTGACAGCCATAGCGGGGTAGCCAGACCTAACCCATATGATGATGCTGGACCATATGCTCAGCAGCTAAACAAATAAATGACTTTGTGATACAGCACCAAATTACTTACAAAACATGTCCCCTTAGGGAAACCATAGAATATGCTAAACATGCAGAGGAGCAGTGTAAGAGAGCGAATGAAAAGAAACAGATAAAGCAAGATAGTAAACCAAAGGAGGTGTATTTGATGACTTCTGTTGATGGGAAAGCGCAACCTATAACTTTTTGCTTTCTTTTCTGGTGATGGTGGAAATAACCAAAAACGTGGAGGGAGAGGAGGTGGACGAGGTCGAGGTGGAAGCAGAGGACAAATTTTATGGAAATTGTTACGTATGTGGCAAGGCCGGCCACTTAGCACGTTCCTGCAGAAACAAAAAGTACCAGGAGGAAGAGGGAGCAGATGACGATGACCAGACTGACAAATGACTAGAACCAGGTTGTACCCTTCCTTTACTAATATTTGCTGAACAAGAATTGCATGAATCTGAATTGTATGAGTATGGTAATAATGACGCAAATTTGCCAGAAATAAATGATGTGTTGAATTTAGAATCATGTATAGACTTAATGGCTCTAGCAGAACAACCAGTCATTAAACTAGATGTAGAGGGGGTAATGATAATATTTTTATGCGATACAGGAGCCTGTAGGTCAGTATTGAGCGATGATGGCACATGGAGTATTTATACGTCATCACAAAACATACTGGTTAGGTCAGCAGCAGGACAGACAAATAGTGAACCTGTATCATGCCCACTTACAGTGAGATTGTTCAATGGCTAAACATTTGAGCATCCTTTTATACTCTCCCCTAGATGCCCGATAAATCTCTTGGGTAGAGATCTGATGCTGAAATGCAACATTAGAGTGGTTCCCACATGGAAAGGCATGAAAGCATACATGGGGGACATACCTGTCAATGTAAATGTAGTGCAGGAGATGGGTGAACCACATTACTTTTACACATTAGACATGGTGTCGAAAGGGCCGGCACAAGTATCCAGCACTTTGGTAGCCATGGCTAATGACCTAGCTCCATCTTCCAGTGTAAAACAAAGCACAGGGTCATTACACTGCACTATGAAATTTGAAAGTACACCGGGGAGGGATGTGGACTATGAAAAACATTTTTCAAACACACCAATACCAGAATAACCTTGGATTACATATACTGGACAGAAAATGGGTATACAGGGGTGGGAGTAAAATTGAATGATCAAGACCAGTTACTCTATGCAGGACACACAGTGCCACACATCACTGGCTATGCCGGCTGGTGGAAGGTGGGTACAGGTAGGAGGGATGGTAGAAGAGGCTCAGACAGATAAAACACCATGGGAGTACTTACCCTATGACCTCGGAGTGCAGTACTCACCGAGCACAAAAATATATCGGAAAATCCTAAACTGGGTAACAGAGACAAAGAAAGGAATACACTTACAGTCATCCAGGTGGGAGAAAGTTCTTCTGTTAGAGGAACCATGACACAACACACAGATACTGTTCACTCAGGAACAGGAGGTAGCATTAGAGAGCCTTCCGGACACCTTATGGTCCACAGGGCCCGCTGATGTAGGCCTTATAAAGGGGGTAGAGCCAGTAAAAATCACCCCAAAAAGTACTTTTCAGCCACATCAGAGACAGTATCCTCTAAAACCTGAAGCAGAGAAGGGCATAGAACCTATTATAAAAGTTTTGATTGAGAAAGGGATTATAATAGAATGCCCAGGATCCCCATGTAACACCCCACTTTACCCAGTCAGGAAGACAACCGGAGCTTGGAGATTAGTGCAGGATTTGCAAGCAGTAAATAAAGCTGTAATTTCCCGAGTACCCACGGTGCCAGATCCACATACACTCCTAAATGACATACAGCCAGATAACACACATTCCTGGCAGAAGAGGGACATAAGGTTAGTCGGGATAAATTACAGCTCTGGAAAGCAGAAGTGAAGTACCTGGGATACCTAGTGAGCAGAAAGGGACGATCACTAGACCCAGTTAGGAAAAGGGCCATACTAGAAGCCCCTAAGCTGGTCACAAAGAGACAAGTTATGTCTTTCTTAGGGATGGTAAATTTCTGCAGGAGTTGGATTCCCAACTATGCAGAACTTACAGGGCCCATACAACACCTTATTTATGCACAATCAATGTCAGCTAATGAAAAGGTAGCGTGGACACATGAAGCTGAAGCAGCATTCATTCAGCTTAAGAACACAGTAGTGGGAACATCTGTATTGGGATTGCCAGATTACAGCAAGCCATTTGTGCAAACTGTTGACTCAAGGGGAGGCTATATGACTTCTGTTGTGACTCAGAAACATGGCCTGCGAGACCGACCCTTGGTTTTTTACTCAACCAGGTTGGACCCTGTAGCCAGGGGACTTCCGGTTTGTGTACAGGCTGTAGTGGCGGCTTCCATGGCAGTTCTGGCGTCGGCAGCCTTAGTCCTGTTCCACCCTTTGACTCTAAGAGTACCACATGCTGTATCTGTCATTCTACTACAAAATAAGGTTTCATACCTTTCCCCTTCAAGACACTTATCATGCATGACTATACTTCTGTCACAACCACACTTGCACATAGAAAGGTGCACAACACTGAACCCATCAACGTTAGTTCCCATCCAGGAAGATGGCACACCACATGCATGTACTGAAATCATAGAAAAAGAAGTCTCACCAAGAGACGGCCTTAGAGATGTTGCATACACCGAGGCTACACTAACTCTGTTTGTAGATGGGTCATCAAGTAGAAACAAAGATGGTACAAATGCAAGGGGATATGCAGTAGTAACACAAGAAGAAACTATAAGAGCAGGAAAACTTCCATCACATTTTTCAGCACAGGCAGCTGAGATCGTGGCCCTTACTGAAGCCTGTAAAATAGGAAAGGGACAAATAGTAAATATATACACCGACAGCCAATATGCATTCTCAACTGTGCACATATTTGCACAATTGTGGAAAAATAGAGGTATGGTCACATCTACTGGCAGGCAAGTCACTCATAAACAACTCCTTTTGCAGTTACTTGAAGCCATTCAACTGCCCTTGAAGATTGCGGTATGTAAATGTGTGGCTCATACCACGAACACAGACGCAATTTCAATAGGAAATGGCAGGGCAGATACAGCTGCAAAGCAAGCGGCTCAAACGGGAAACATACACATTTTTCTCTTACACAGCTACACATCTGTGTATTTAGTAAACCATATTGACAAGAGTATTCTACAGCAACTACAGGCAAATGCACCCTCACAGGAAAAAACATACTGGTTGAAGAAAGGGAGTAAACTAAATGCTGATAATATTTATGAGAGTATAGAAGGGAAACCAATTTTACCAAAATCGCTATTCAGATATGCAGCTATGTTGAGCCATGGAATTAGTCATGTCTCAAGAGGGAGTATGGTAGACATGGTCAGCAGAATATTTTCAGCCTATGGATTAAACACCTATTTTAAAAAATTTTGTGCAGGGTGCCTTGTTTGTGCACAACATAACCCTCAGGGTAACTATCACCCCATAAGGGGCACATTCCCAGAACCAACATACCCCTTCCAGACAATATGTATGGATTTCATTGAACTAACAAAGTGTGAAGGGAAGAAATATTGCCTAGTGATAATTGATGTATACTCTAGGTGGGTGGAAACGAAACCATGTGCACACCCTGACGCAATCACAGTGGCTAAAACCTTAGTGACACAAATAATTCCTAGGTTTGGTATACCAGAGAAAATATATAGCGATAACGGCACACATTTTGTGAACAGAATTATCAACCACTTGAGTAAAGCATTACACATAGAGTTGAAAAACCACTGTGCGTACCACCCACAGTCAGCTGGATTAGTGGAGAGAACTAATGGTACCATTAAAAATAAATTGAGGAAAACGATGGCAGCGACAGGGAAAAATTGGCTTTACTGTTTACCATTAGTCATGCTAAACATGCACATGCTTCCAGGCAGGAAGAAGTTAACCCCGTTTGAAATATTGTATGGGAGACCATTCCTACTACCAGAATTTAGACCATTTATCTCAGAAGATGAGAACATGAGTGAAAACTTAGCAGACTATATGAGAAAAATGTTAAGTAAGAAAGATATTACCTCCATCTCTCTCTCTCATCCACAGCAACAGCAGGGACCCTGCTTGGTACAACCAGGCCAGTGGGTCCTAATTAAAGTAATCAAGCGTAAAAATTGGGCATCGGCCAGGTGGGAAGGACCGTACCAAGTTCTGCTGTCAACACCCACTGCCTTGAAAGTTGCCGAACGAGCCACCTGGATACACCTGACTCACTGCAAGAGAGTAAAAGTGCCAGAGCTTGAGCCAGTTGATTCCTAAAACCTGCTAGCTGACTCATTGCGAGTCAGGCTGGGCTACAAAGGGGGGGAAACTCGTCTCAAACCCAGTGAAGAACCGAATGGTGCGGGTTTTGGGGGTTCTCAACTGGCCCAAGAAAATGTCCTGGCACCTGTTCAAAAGACCTAACTGGTGTGGCCTAAGAATCTCACTGACATGCCTCATCTTGATAGCACCCATAATCATATGGGAAGAAGTAACAAAACCCAGAGGCAACCAGGCGCAATCTATCGGAGAGATGTGGATGCACAGAATGAAAAGAGACATGATGGAAGTCAATTTAACTGGCCAAGTGACCCTAGTGTTCAAGGAAGGGCAGATAGGAACCAACCAAATAGACCTATGTCAAGTACTAAGATGTGGTCTTTCTGGAGGAGGACGTAGTGGAGGGGTGAGAAAAGCGCCAGTATATTTGTGTATAGCCTCTCTGTATGGAAATGAGAGATGTCCTAGCTGGAAACTGGCCTTATGGAATACAGGAGCTGACTGGGGTTACTCCCCACCTAATCACATGAAGTGCAAAAGTACAAAGAGACGCTTAAAGCTGACACGGGGTGTGGAGCCATCCTCTTGCAGCCAAAATCAGCTATGCAACCCCATCCGGATCACCCTCCAGGACCCACAAAAGTGTGATGAGGGGAGATATACTCTTGGAATTTACACCTCAGGCAGAGGTAACAACATGGAATATTTGCATATTCAGGTACTGCAAAAAGAGGAGCCCAGACAGACTATTGATACCATGCATCCGTGGATTGGTGAACAAGGTTGTTGACCAAGCAGTAACTCAACAATACCTAATAGAGACGATACCCCTCACTCAAGGAGAATCTGATTCTTATCTTGATCATGACATTGATGATGTATAAAAACAAGTGGATTAAGAGAAGCACCATGATGGTCCAGACCCCAACTCTTCACTAAAGAAAGGACTATGACCTGAACCTTGCCTTAAGACCTTGGTCTAATACATTTATAAGAGGAGGGATATGTTAGGTATTTTAATTGCTTCATTTAGAAATTAATTGTATGTTATAAAAATTGTATGTTGTAGAAATTATGAAAGTATGTCAGCATTTTCCTTATCTCACTAGAATGTTTAAGTGCGTGATCTGTAGAGTGTCTATGTATAAAACATCTGTATCCTGTTTCCTGTTTTTGCTTCAGATACTGCTGAGACAATGTATCTGAAGCAAACAGGGTTTTTTTTTAGATGGTGTTTTGCCGAGTAAACATTGTCTGAAAAGACAGTTGCTTGCAATTTTGTATTTAACCCTATTTCCAACTATGCTAATAAGTTGTGACGTGTTCTATGCTATATAAGAGACAGACTGTCTAAATAAAGATCAGAGATTATCCTGATGACACTCTGATTTCTGTGCATTATTTATCTCTCATTATATCTAGGTGCCCAGATATAATTGACACACACAATCAGAATATATAATTACTCACTAATCTGATCCTATCAGGGAACCCCATTGTGTGGGAGTGGTTGTGGCCTGCCATGGCTGCAATGTTGTTGTAGCAGGTGGCAGCTGTGATGATGGCTGGGGCCAGGGCATGGCCGGTGGAAGGGGCTGGAACAGCTGTGCGTGGCTGGGTGATGCTGTTTAGGGCCCAGGCAGTGATTCACACTCCTGATATCATGGTGAAAGTAAATGGCCAGCTTTTGTAGATGGTCCCTAGACCTCTGGAATGTCCTGGCCTTCTTCATCAACCACTCCCACCTCCAGTGGGACCTCCACCTTTTCCTCTGTGGTCGGCCTTGTCCTCTTTGGTACTGAAATGGAAGAAAACATATATTTGAGTTGCTTTCCCTACACAACTGACAGCTATTTGTTTCCATATACTTGACGTCATGTTCACCTGTGATTGACTGTGGTGCTTGTGTTACACAGATGAACCACGGCCTGCATAATGAGCATTGTGGATCATGGCTCATATGAATATGTGTACTAAAGGTGCAGTGTGCCATCTGCATGTGCATCAGACACGTGCTCTGCTGGATCTGCTGTGCAGTGTGTGTGACTGACCAATCTGTGACATGTTACCAGCAATGGCTGTTAATATGCAGCTGAGACATGGTCCAGATTAGGACAGTATATGACATGAAGAGTCTGTATCCACTATGCCGCAGTGCGCACACCCAGACATGTAGTCTTTTGAATGTCAAATCAATCTTGATCTAATAAAAAATCGTATTTAGAATCAGTTTTAAAAGCAGGTATTGGCCAGACATTTCATTGATACAAATTATGAAAAGGATATGTTTGCTACCATGATTTATATGGTTATTGATGCCCCATATATCTTCAGTCATAACCATAGGGTTTACAGTGCTATTGTATGTCAGTTATCTATATATGTTGGCAGGGGTGTAGGAGCCAGAATAATTATAGGGGGATACAGCTCATTGTATACACCAACCAGAGAAAATGCTTAATTATACATACATACATCATGATATCTGCAAGGTATTTCGTCCACCCAACCCGCCCCCCCGGCTCAAACACCAATGTGTGTGGTGTGATATGATACTCACTTTGCATGATTCTTGGCACACCCATGTTCACCTGTCCGAGTAGGCTCCCTACTGCCGCTGGTTCAATCCACTCCTTCAGGGACTGCTCCCATCGAGAATAAGTGATATTGGCTGGTGGCCCACCACTGGTTGCACTTGCAGCTCTTGCCTCCTCTGCCACCTTCCTCTTAACCTTCAGCCGACTATCACCATATCTTTGTTTAACAGACTTTACCTCCTATTTGCAACCCCTTAGCTATCTGACTCCAGGCCTCACATCTCTCACACCATGTATGATCCGATATTGGGCATGGATTTCCATGAGGGGAACGTACATCTCCTCTGGGCTATAATTGGGGGCCCTGTACTTTGCCACAGCCTCTTGCCCTCCCATCTGTGCCTGGGATTCCTGGCCTCCCTGTTCTCTCCCTGGGGCCGGTCCCTCATCCCCACTACTTCCCCCCATGGGATCAGGCCCCTGACCCTCTGTCCTTATTTTATGTGTGCCTACATCTGGAGGCACACACCCCCCCGCTCTCCTCCTCCTGTACCTCCCCTCCCTGACCTGGTTCTCCCTCTCTCCACACCTCTACGGCTCAACCGCTCCTCCTCTCCTCCTCTCCTCACTCTCCTCCTTTCCTCACTCTCGATCTCCGGTGTTCCCCTCTCTCTCTCCTCCTCTCCTCTCTCTACTCACTTTCCTCCTCCCCTCCTCTACCCATCTATGATTTATGAAATAAAAATAAGGATAAATAAATATAATATATACGTGGATGTGTATTTGGTAAAAGAAAAATGTATTATGTGTAGTATATTAATGGTAGAGGGGTGGGAGGGCTATGAAGGGTGTAGATGTGATGTAGCCTACCGCTATGGATAGCTATGTTTGTGAATTATGTGATATCAGTAATTATGTGTGTTGTAAATTAAGGGTTAATATAAATTAGAGGTCAAAATATCAAACAACTTACAAAGCTCCTTCTCTCTTTCTCACTCTCTCTCCAATGCTCACAAACCCACCAACTCCTAGACCTGTGTTATCACCTGTTCAGCTACAGCACAGTCAATGATTTACGTTTTTTGCACCCATTTAAAACCCCTTCCTGCAATGTTAATGGTGGTTCCCTGCTTTCTATTGGCTGTTCGGCCTGAGTCGCATTACGTTATACCGTGATTGGATAGTAACAGCCGATCACGGCTAGGAAACCCACTTCAAAGCTTACGTGCGCTGAATAGGCTTATGGGCTTGCGACCACAGCCAGTGGCTTGTGGCATGGTTGAATGTAATAGCTCGATAAAGCACCAGAATTTCAAACCGGCAGGCTTTGCGGGTGTGCCATTGCCTCTACAGACTTGGAATTTAATAGGGCTGCTAGTGTGACAACAATAAGAATTCACCTGTAACCCAAGTTGTTGTTGTTGTTGTTGTTTAGTTGTTCAGTCATGCCTGACTCTCCATGACCTTATGGACAGCAGCATGCCAGGCACATATGTCAGTCACTGCCACCCTAAGCTCCATTAAGCTCATGTTAATTGCTTTATTGATCTCATCTATCCATCCATCTCTATGCGCCCCTTCTTCAAGTACCTTCAGTCTTTCCCAGAATCCTGTATTCTCATGATATGGCCAAAATATTTTAGCTTCAGCCTCATGATCAAACCTTTCAGTGAACAGTTTGTCTTAATTTCTTGTAGTACTGAGGTACTGGATCTTTATGCAATCAAAGGGACTCTAAGCAGTTTTCAACAACACCACAATTCAAAGGAATCAATTTTACGCCATACTTTTTCCTATGCTGAACTTTGTCAATAATATAATATCTTTACTTTAGATAGATTAGATAGATAGAAGATTGCCAAAGCTTTCCTCCCCAGAAGCAAACATCTTTTAATTGCATGGCTACAGTCAACATCTGAAGATATCTTGGATCCCAAGAAAAGAAAACCTGTCACTGCCTTTAATTCATCCCCATCTATTTGCCAAGAACTGAGATTGCTGTGTGCCATGATTTTCATTTTTTTTACATTGTGCAGTAGATCAGTTTTTGCACTCTCTTCTTTTACCCTCATCAGTAGGTCCTTTAGTGCCTCCTCACTTTCAGCCATCAGAGTAGTATCATCTGCGTATCTGAAGATGTTGATATTTCTTCCAGAAATATTGATTTTGGTTTGAATTCATCCAGCCCGGCCTTACGCATGATCTACTTCATGTATAACATTTATAAATAAGGCGACAATATACAACCTTGTGGCACTCCTTTTCTGATCTTGAATCATTCTGTTGTTCCATGTTCGGTTCTGACCGTGTCTTTTGGTCCACATTCAAATTCCTCAGGAGGCGTATGAGACATCCTGATACTCCCATCTCTTTAAGAACTTGTCACATTTGATGTGATCCACATAGTCAAAAGCTTTAGAATAGTCTCTTGCTTTTTTTATTATCCAGCGACATTGTCAATTTGATCTCTTGTGCCTATTCCTCTGCGGAACCTGGCTTGCATGTGTAGTAGTTCCCAGTCCATATATTGTTGGAGTTGAGCTTGTAGGATCTTAAAGGCATATCTAAGTGAGCTCACTCATCACATGACTATGTGAAATATGTCTATTTAAATAGGATTGTAAGTAGGAGTTAACACAAATTTATGAGGGATATGTCATGTCAAACTAATTTAATTAGTTTCTATGTGGAGGTTAGTAGGAACCTGGATCAAGGCAACTCAATGGATGTAGTCTTTTTGGATTTTGCAAAGGCTTTTGATAGTGTCACATGAAAGACTATTGTGCACACTTAGGGATGCAGAAATTGCAGTACATATCTGCTCATGGATTGAGAACTGGTTAAATGAAACAAAGGGTTGGTATAAATGGAGCATAATACGTATCTGACTATATTGAAGACCCTCCTGCTTAACACAGAAAAATCTACAAAATATATATTTATTAAGAAACTAGATGTAAATACGCCGAATTGTAAAGTTAAAAATAGGGGAAGTCAGTGTAAGTAACTACAGGTGGATGTGAGCAACACAAATTTCATGTGGAGTTACCCTTTGGACATATAAGGGTACTGCAAATACTCCACTGTTATTCACATCCCTAATAAACACAAAAAACAAATGAATAAACCCCCCCCCCCCCAAAAAAACACATCTTCATATACAGCAGTTTCTGCTTAATCATAGGGTTTGTAGGTGTTATAATGAAGATCACACTGTGTAAATAGAAAGCAAACATGATTCAAAACAAAAAGCCAGGAGTGCTTTGCAGAAAAAGAAGATATATATCTATATATCAATGGATCAATAATGGCACAAAAACTTGTTCTAGAAATGCTACCAAAAACAGCCTAAAATGTGTATAATGCATAAACATAGCTTAGGTGGACATCTGCTAGTCCAATTAGATATCATTAAAGCAAATACTTGCGATTCAAATCATGCCTGGTGGTAGTTCCATTGAGTCATTTCTTGCAAAATGTAGACCTGCTAAGTGCACTCCTGTGAGGTCCGATGGTTCGGTTTCACCCATTTACTGGGCTTCCTCATGGGCTGAAGAATAAAACATTTGGGGAGCTATTTATACCCCTTACTTTTAACTTCCTGGGTTTAGAGGGCGCCAATAGGAGAAATGTGATGACGTAATCATGCCGCGCAACGCAAAGACGCAATGCTCCAGAAGGCGTGATGACGTAGGCACTCTATGTGACGCAATAACGTGACACGCTTAATACGTGTGACGTCACGCGTAAAATAAAGCTTTATTGGTATTGTCACAGGAACATTGGGTTTTGCAAAGGCTTTTGATACAGTGTCACATGGAAGACTATTGTGCAAACTTAGGGATGCAAAAATTGCAGTACATATCTGTCCATGGTTTGAGAGCTGGCTAAATGACAGGAAGCAAAGGGTTGTTATAAATGGAACATACTCAGATTGGACTAATGTGGTAAGTGGGGTTCCTCAGGGTTCAGTATTAGGTCCTCTTCTTTTTAACATATTTATTAATGACTGGAAAGTATTGTCTCCATTTTTGCTGCTGACACGAAGTGCAAGTAATTAAATCAGAAAATGATATACTTTCCCTCCAAAGGGATTTGCATAATTTAGGGAAAAGGGCAACAAAATGATTCACCTAGGAAGGAAAAATAGCCATGCAATTTGTAATCTAAATTGCGCAAATCTAGGTAAGGGATCTAGGTAACAGTGCACAATGCCAAACAGCATCTGCAAAGGCAAGTAAAATATTTGCATGTATTAATAAGGGTGTAGAAGCACCAGAAGCAAATATAATTCTCCCACTATATAAATCCTTCATTTGGAATATGGAGGACAAAATGACGACATAGGTAATCTGATTTCTTTATTGTCCATCTATGATGTCCATGTGTTGGAAGAGGTTGTTTGCTATGACCAGAAAATTATCTTGACAGATTTCTACTAATCTCTGACCTGCTTCATTTTGTACCCCAAGGCAAAACATGTCAGTTATTCCAGGTATCTTTTGGTTCCCCTACCTTAGCATTCCAATCTCCTATGATGAGAGTAATCTCTTTTTCATTGTTATCTCTTTGATGTGTTGAATATCTTCATAGAACAGGACAACTTCAGCGTATTTTGCATCTATAATTGGAGCATAGACCTGGATTACTGTGATGGTAAATGGCTTGCCATGAATTCAAATTGAAATAATTTTGTCATTTATTGAGTTATAACCGAGCACTGCTTTGGCCGGCCTTTTATTGACTATGAGGGCTACTCCATTACTTCTGCAGGATTCTTGACCACAGTAGAAGAACTGGTGGCTGTCTGATGTGAAATGTCCCATTCCAGTCAATTTGAGTTCATTAATTCCCAGGATATCAATGTTTAACCTTGTCGTCTCATGTCTCACCACATCCAGTTTGCCTTGGTTCATAGCTCTAACATTCCAGGTGCCTATGCTAAATTGTTGTTTGTGCAGCAGATTTTACTTTCCCCTCCATACACATCCATGGGTGGCTATCCTCTTGTCGTTGGCCCAACCACTTCATTAGAGCTGGTGCTACATTCTGACCTTAGGGGCTCCTCTTCCAGTTCCATTTTGTTATTTCTCTGGTTGTGCTTGTACATAAACTTATCATCTTAACAAAGTTACTGGAGTGGGTTGCTAGTTCATTCTTCAGTGGACAGCAATTTGTCTGACTTTTCTGCTATGACCTGTCCATCTTGGGGGACCCTACATGGTATAGCTCAGAGCTTCATTAAAGTACACAAGCCCCTTCAGCACAATAAGGTAGCAATCTAGTAGGTTTACTGAAAATCTTTATAACGTACCCACTATGGTAAACAGGGACAAGATTCTATGAGCCACTCTAACATAAGTACATAGTTAGAGCACCCCTTGGGGGTGGACAGCAGATTACACTGTATGAGCATAATATTTTAAAACACAAGTACAGGGAAAATCCCAGACTTGTCAGTGTGAGAATTCAACTAACACCCTACTTTTCCATCCTCTTACCTGTTTTCGTATTAACTGGTGTTAATAAAACACAATGCAGATTGAAAGTCTGTTGCAGTAGACGATTTGGTAGTTGACACAATAGGAGAAAGCATTAAAGGATTGTTGTGAGAGATGGGCAAAATATTTGAATGCCGTAACTCTTGGCCAAAGGGGGCTGCATGGAATTTGCTGGTGTTGTATAGTATTGAAGCTGCTATGGTTAAAAACGCAAGTACAATGAAGAAGACAATGCAATTATGATGCAATTATGATGTGATGAAAGATTGCTTTGATAAGTGGGAAACTGAATATGAGCAATTGAGGGAACATGGGTTAACAGATGATCACAGTGCTCCTCCCCGACCTTATCCTAACACCCCCCCCCCCCCCCCCCCACTAATAGACAAGTATACGCTCTGTGCAGAAATAGCATTTATTGGGATAATAGTAAAAATCAAGGATAAACAGTCATAACCTTTGATATTTAGTTACATCACAATAAACAATCTACCTGATGTCTATTACAATCTCTTTTGGATGATTGGTTAACAATTATTCTTTACACACTTTATATTTGATTTAGATCAATACAGAGATAAAAAAACAGTGTATATAAACTTATCAAATGTGGTTTAACAATTTATTTTGATACAATGTATATTCGGTTAGTTCAATATATATGATCTGTATTTATCATTGTCTGAACCTAATTTATGTACAGCGCTACGGAATATGTCGGCGCGTTATAAATAAACTATAATAATAATAAGAGTATATAATCAGTGTATATAATCTTATAAAGTTTGGTTAACAGTCTGTCTGAGAACAGTCTATCATTTGGTTAGTGCAATACAGAAATGATAGGCAGATTCTATAAAAATCAGCAGTTTATTTGATACAGTATATATGTATCAAAGTTGGTTATATTGTATGTGAGATTGCATGCTAATTAACCTTTGTATTTAAGTATTGGTAAGCTATTATTTGGTTATTGGTCTTATATCAAGGTTGACTACATTTTATTTAATTTTTCTATTCGGTCAATTCAATCAACAATGATGTAAAACAGTTTTGTTGATTGTGTGATACAAGACTATGAGCATCATTCAATTGAGCTTTTGGGAGATCAGGGCTTCGGAAATGTAGCCTGTAAGTTATTTTGCTATTAAATTGGCGTAACTTTCGAGTTACTGGCTCCGGCCTCCGATTCACTGTAAAAATTCACATTGCAAATTGATGACCCTCAAAGCCTTTGATCTTTCACTGCCGCAAGAAATGCCAATTCTAAAATCGCAAATCGCTATTCAATTGCTCTGATTCCATCTCGCAAAGCAAGCCGTCAAGCCAGCAAATGGCAAAAGTGGAACCACAAGTCACGGGTACCAAGAAGGACTCACAAAGGGCTTAAAAACATGTCCGGAGCACTTTAAAAGCAAATTAAAAATCAATACTGTACTCTTATTAAAAGGTAAAGTGATGTTAGGTATTAGAATTAATAGCTCAAAATTCTTAAGCTTGCAAATCGGCCAAAAAAATACTTTATTTCATGTTTGATTTCTGTGTTATATTGATCCCACCAATCAATATGTTAATACATATAATGGAACTCGCATGTAATAGAATATCATATTTACAGTTTTATCAATATTGCAATATTTCAGCAATGTGGGTCCGATCATAACTCTAAATTGAAGCCCGTAGGACTTTGAAATCCAAACTCCCTTTTTCATTGATGCAATGATGACGATCTCTGTTTCCATTGGTTGTTTCTATCTCAGGAGTTACAGCCTTGGTTAATTGATCTGCTGAAGCTCGCAAATGCTACATACGATGGCATGGTTTCCGAATTTTCGATATCGGCCCATACCTTGCGGTCTTGCCAAACTAAATAGCACCGCAACTCGGGCGCACAGGAGGCCCGCAGAATTCGGCCTATACTCCATAACTTGCCGCCTCCGAATTGAATGAGGTTCTATATATGTAGATTATTGCTAAGTATGGCTTACTGTATAGGTGTTTTAAATAATTAGTTTTGTAGCAGAGTTAAATGGTTACATTATTGAATAAAGTCAATCCGTCTGTTTTAGGGAATATGGGCACAGAAATAAATATATTGACTAACACTTACAGTCTGGAATGAAGGTGCTAATTAGTCTGGGTTCTGTGACCACTCCCAAAAGGGTAACAGAATGATTGTGGTAATTGGATTAATTTACCTCCATTACAAATAAGAAAGTTAAACAAGTTTATACATTACCATGTATAGGAATTCAGGCTAACATCTGTCTCAATTTAGGATCCCTTCACAAGATAGTCTGATGTAATCCCTTTTTGTGTTATTGGTTTGGTAGAAAGAGTTGTAGAGCTAGAATAGAATTTGGATAGAGACAGATATAGTAAGATATCTTAGAGAAATTTGAAAGGGGCATAGGTTTATGCCAAAGAATGACAGTCAGAGGTGTTCACAGACAGGACTGACAGGACAGATGGAATAAGACCAGAACAGACAGAAAAGACCAGAAACAAATTAGATAAGCAGGAAAGACCAGGGGAAGACCCCAATCCATCTATCTGCCTATTAGATAAACTATTTCTTCCCCATCATCACAAGGTTGGTTTCCACCTATCACAAATAGTCTCTTCCCTGTTCGCATGTAGAGGTATAATTATAATGTATATGCATAATATGTTGTGTATATCTGTTTCTATATGCTTGAGAGTGTTCTGGTTACAAGTATTACAATTAATGCATTAGAAAATATGTATGACCTCTGTCCCAGATTGTGCCTGCCATATATTTTTGGTTATAGACTAGGCCATTGTGCACTTAATCTTAATACCTGTTTGATAATTTTATTTAGAACAATGTATTTATTTGGAAATGTGTACATCCATCTATCTGCTGGCAAGAAAAAAGATACAAGACCTGTTGGAGTAAGTCACATACTCCTTACTCTTTCATCATGTCCCTGGAAATCTGCACATGATAGACTACTGCCTTGACCAAAGTATCTCATATTCAAAAGGAATATGATTTCTTGAACCATATAACCTCAGAGGGATCTTTATTTGTGTAATGTATGAGATTGTTTGTTTTTTGTGGAGAGTATATGAGACTGTGTTTATATTGTTTAACATTTTTCACTTTTTATGTTGTTTTGTAGTCCTGTCTTCCTTTTATCCCGTTCTTTAGCCTCTAACACTTAATCCACCTCATTCTGTCAACTTGCTAGGCTATAGAATGTACTAACATCTGACAAGGGTAACTAAGTAACTAAGGAGAGAGGACAGTGTCTTGCATAGACTCTGAGTTGTTGATAATATCAGTTGCATTTCAGGCAGTGTTTGTGCAATGACTGATGATAAGTGCTGAACCTAGGTCAAAGCTGAAGATAATTAACATGGTAGTCTATTATTGGATATTAATCATCCCCATCATCTCACTGCCCATTATGAACAAGAAAACAGGTATTGATAGAGATTTGCTCTATGATCTAAGCATTAGTGGATGGTTGGCTGGTGACTGGATGGCATTGCATGTGAATATGTAGTCTGTCCTTGCCATTGTTATCATATTTTCCTGATCTGTCTGCTCTCTTGTGGGAAATGATTGTTGCACTTACATTGGTGACAACCACAAAGCAATCCAGACTGACATTGATCAAATGAGCTTCTGTGAGTGCTCTCTTCTACCTCTTCTGGACTTTTTCCCAGTTATGTGAACTTAGTCAAAAGATAATTATTTGCCTTTTATTTGGACTGGCTTTTCTCCTTTGCATACGTTTTGTAATCACCTGTTGTAAGGCTCTCATTTAAAATGCTGTATCTTTTTGTTTCAATATTTTTTATTGTCAAACAAAGCCAGTGTTGTTACACACATTTTGCTTAATAAGGTTTTACAATGTTTTAGAAGGAATTTGTTTGTTATGCAGGGTATAATATTTGTTTAACACTGATAGAACACATTTCAAAATTTTCTATTTTCTAAATTGAAAGGTTGTAAGAAATTCTATAACAATCTTGATACAATAAACAATACTGGTTGAGATCTTATGTTGCAAATAACAACACTGAATTTAGATTTAAAATATCAATGTTTCACATAATTGTATATTATAAAAATGGAAAGAAAGGAAAAACATTTTTACTTTGAACAAACAAACAATACAATAACGTGAACTTAAATTGATATGTGTCCTATGAGCAAATAGGAATCTTCATATATAATCCAAATATCGTACCTGTTTCGACTTTGGAAATTACCGTCAACCAGTCACTCACCCAGCCCATAGTACGAGTTCATCCGGCTCCTGGGGTCGACGAAGGGGGATCCAGGTTTATTTTTGAGGGGAGTTTCTTCACAATACCCTGCCATATTATCTTTCCCAATGAACTTTCTCCCTCTGGGACAAGAGTCCTTTATGGAGACAGTTTGAAGCCTTGCATTTTTTACTATTTGCTGTTGAATTTCTATGTCTTTATTTGCAATGCTTGTAACGACTATCAAGAATGCACCCAGGTTTAATCACATATAATTGTTGTCAAACTACGAAACATCGTCACGCTTTGCGAGCTCGAAGCAAGGGGCCGCATTTGCGGAAGGTGGAGGCTTTACGGTGCATCACTTTGTAACAACACAACTCGCACAATCGTTAACTCGCAGCACTTTGTCCTACGGCGTCTCAAAACACTAACACAACTCCGCACAATCGTTAACTCACAGGACTTCTCCTACGGCACCTCAAAACCCCATACAAAACTCCCACAAAAACCTTAACTCGCAGCACTTACTCCTACGGCGCCTCACTGCACCGCACACAAAAAAAAGAAATACGAGTCATAACACTTAGAAAAAAAAAAACGAATCATAAAAGTGCGCACTTAACAGCCGAGACGCGCAAACCAAAAACCACAAAAAAAAACAATAAATACGCTAAAAATAAACAAAAAAACATCACAGCACGGGGGAGCTGCCAGGACATCTGGGAGTGAGGTGCAAC
The DNA here is from genome assembly GCA_027410445.1 of Discoglossus pictus. Taxonomy (NCBI): domain Eukaryota; kingdom Metazoa; phylum Chordata; class Amphibia; order Anura; family Alytidae; genus Discoglossus; species Discoglossus pictus. The sequence goes on along the minus strand of CM050167.1, from coordinate 42,847,138 downwards.
GGGATTTTAGGTCCAATTTGACGAGTTTACCCACTCGAAAATCGCTGAAGCAAGAAAAAAAATGACGGCCAAAAAAATTAAAACAAGACTACAAGACCCTGAAGCGCGCAAAAGACTGCCAGACACATAGCAGTTTGACAAGGCACGTACGAGGTAACACATACAATATCGCTGCCATTTTACGATAATCTACATATTACGCATTTGAAATGACTGATTTCCCGCTTAAACTAATGGTTCAGGCATGAACTTAGCCTACATATAGGGCACACTTGCCACAGTGCTGACACTTTCTCCTCAGATGATGACAGTCTGACTGGACATTTTCTGCTGCTGGACAATCCAAAGAGATTGTTAGCTCTTCAGGATATTGATTGCTGGCTATTTATTATAAATAATATTAATTAATTAATTAATTTAAAAAAATTTATTAAACAAAAAAAAAATAATCCATTTTGCAATGCCTTTACTTTATCAAGATATTAATCATTAACCATTTCAAATATATTTATTAATTGATTAATGATTATTTAATGGACATTAATTTATTCATTATTATTTATCATTATGCTAACAACATTTTATTTTTCACTGACTTTATGATTATATTATTGATTAACTTTATAATATATTTAGTGATTGATTAGTAAAAAATGTATCAGAAAATATGTATACTTCACACTGGACTTACATTTTAGCATTGCTGCTGAATTAGTAATGTTCATTCATTACTTAATTAATTAATCATTTAGATTCATAATGTTCATTAATTAATTAATAATTAGTCATAATAACGAATTTAGTAAAAAATGTATAAAAAAAGATGTATATTTCACAGTGGACTTACATTTTGGGGTTGCTGCTGAACTATTTATGTTCATTAATTACTTCATTAATCATTAATTATTAATAAGAATTAAAAAAAAGAAAATTCAAATGCCTCCAAAGATATGTACATTTTACACTGCACTTACATTTCTGTGTTGGTGCTTCATTATTACATTGCAGTTGCAATGCTGCTCATTGTCTCAAAGGAATAGGATCCTCAAAAAGCTTAAATATTTCTATTATTTTATTACATTTTAGAGTGCATTTATTTATTAATATACTACGCTTATATTTTGCATGTATGCCAATTAAACATCATACAAACATTAACAATGCTTTTCATTTTATTTCACAGTTTGATCATCTGTGCACTTGACTACACAGAGTGACGTCTGCAGCATTTGATCTGCAATAAGCTCACCTTTACAGGTATATCATTTAATGATGCTGTTTTTTAGAAGAAAATGAGTAACAGCCTTAGTAAATTGACAGTTCTACATAACCACAGAGCATATTTGTATTACAGAAGTTGCCAATTAGTGAACTTCTATCCAAAAGCAAGGTCTTCACTAACTAAGAAACTTCTCCAAATAAATATGCTCTGTGCTTATATACAGTCCTATTCAATTGCCTGAACGACAATTTAATAAGTCTGTAAGGATTTTTGATTTTAATTGATCAATGTCATTAATTAATCAACATTAATTAATTAATTATTCATCAGGAATCAATATAAAAATATAGATTGTCTATTTGACAATGCATAGGACAATGTAAGCAATTCAATATTTAAATTCCTTTTAATATTTGCATGTATGACAAGTACAACAAATACTTTCAATGATTCATAAATTCATTAAAACAAAAAATTAAATATGATTTGTACATCATTTTACAGATTTATCATATCTCCACCTGCCTGAACACAGAGTCGCCTCTGCAGGATTTCCCATTATAGAACATCAACTTCACAGGTATGTGATTTCATGATAATATTCTATCGCAAACAGAGATTAAGTATATTTTTTAACATACACAACACTTATTGATTAATTATGTAACGTACTTATTAATTAATCAATAATCAAAAAAAAAAAAAAAAAAAAATATATATATATATATATATATATATATATATATATACACATATATGCTTAGCCATTTACATTTTAATAATAAATTACAATTACACATGATAACTTGATTTAGTCATTATTTCATTTTAAAAAAATATATAAAATACTTTCACCACAATCTATAGTTTGCTTATAGCTTTTTTGCTGTGCCCTTCTTTAGGAAAACAGGATTACCTGTTTATGTTTTGCATTCATAATAGTTTTAAATTATTTCTTTAATCTATATTGATTTTATAATGACTTCATAATTCTGTTCATGCCCATTGTCTAACAGGGATAGCAACTGCGAAGCAATTCAATATTTAAATACCGTATATACTCGAGTATAAGCCGACCTGAGTATAAGCCGAGGCACCTATTTTACCACAAAATACTGGGTAAAATGAGTGACTCGAGTATAAGCCGAGGGTGGGAAATGTGCTGCCCCCTGTGTGCCTCTTGTGCCCCCCTCTCCCTTCCCTGTGTCTCTTCTCCCCTCTCCCTTCCCTGTGTCTCTTCTCCCCTTGCCCTTCCCTGTGTCACTTCCAACCTCTCCCTTCCCTGTTTCTCTTCCAACCTCTCCCTTCCCTGTGTCTCTTCCCCACTCTCTTATCACCCTCCTTAACCCCACTCCTAATCCTCCTTCCTCATCCTCAACCTCCCTCCTCATCCTCAACCCCCTCCTCATCCTCAACCCCCTCCTCAACCTCCCTCCTCAACCCTCCATCCTCAACCCCATCCTCAACCCCCCTCCTCAACCATCATCCTCAACCCCCCATCCTCATCCTCTCTCCTCAACCCCCCATCCTCAACCCCCCTCCTCAACCTCAACCCCCCTCCTCAACCCCTCCTCCTCATCCTCATCCTCCCTCCTCATCCTCCCTCCTCATCCTCCCTCCTCAACCCCCCATCCTCAACCCCCCATCCTCAACCCCCTCCTCAACCCCCCTCCTTAACCCCCCCTCCTCATCCTCCCTCCTCATCCCCCCAATCCTCATCCTCAGCCCCCCATCCTCAGCCCCCCATCCTCAGCCCCCCATCATCAACCCCCCAATCCTCAACCCCCCATCCTCAACCCCCCATCCTCAACCCCCCCATCTCAACCCCCCTCCTCAACCTCAACCCTCCTCATCCTCCCTCCTCAACCCCTATATCCTCAACCCCCCTCCTCAACCCCCCCATCCTCAACCCCATCCTCAACCCCCTCCTCAACCTCCCTCCTTAACCTCCCTCCTCAACCCCCCATCCTCATCCTCCCTCCTCAACCCCCCATCCTCAACCCCCCCATCCTCAACCGCTCCTCAACCTCCCTCCTCAACCCCCCTTCCTCAACCCACCCATCCTCCACCCCCTCATCCTCAACCCCCTCCTCCACCCCCCCATCCTCATCCCCCTCCTCAACCCCCCCATCCTCATCCTCAACCCACCCATCCTCATCCTCAATCCCCATTCTCAACCTCCCTCCTCAACCTCAAACCACCTCAACCCCACTCAACCGGCACCCGGTATATGCTGATGATGCAGCGCGCATGTGACGTCACATGCGCGCCGGGTCAAGAAGGAGCGGAGGCCAGAGCAGAAGCAGGTAAGTGAGTGGAGAGGGGGATGTATTTATGGGGGGTTACAATGAGGAGGAGGGGGGTTGAGGAGGGAGAATGAGGAGGGGGGTTTATAATGAGGAGGGGGAGGGAAACAGACACGGGGGTTAGAGAGACACAGGGGGGTTGAGAGACAATGGGGGGGTTAGAGAGACACGGGGCGGTTAGAGAGACACGGGGGAGTGGCTCGAGTATAAGCCGAGGGGGCCCTTTTTAGCCTTAAAAAAGGGCTGAAAAACTCGGCTTATACTAGAGTATATACTGTACCTTTATTACATTATGACCATATTTTATCTTTTAAAATGCATTCACTTAGGAATATGTTGATTATCACCTGTTTTTGTTTTGCATGTATTCAAATTAAAATTAAGACTTTAAATTATTCATATAATTATTCAAACTAAAATTTCTGCACCTGCTTCAAGACAGTGACTTCTGACCGATTTCAGTTGATATAGCATCAACTTCACAGGTATATGATTTTGTGATGACATTCTTTAGAAATATAGCAGTAATTTTGAGTCCATTGACGACATATATTGCTTAATTAATTTAAGTCATTCATTTTAAAAATTAATCAATAATTACAAGGAAAAAAAACTAATTTTTATACATATATACTTAGCCATTGATGTTTTAACTAATTACACTTTCACATCATATCTTGATTTATTGATTAATTCCACATCATATCTTGATTTATTTAATCCATTTAATACCAAAAAAAGGGTTTCACGACAATCTATACTTTGCTCATAGCTATTTCCGTTTGCCTTTTTTTACGAAAACATGATTACCTGTTTAGATTTTGCAGTCATAAAAGTTTTACATTCTTTTATTCATGTGTATTCTTTAATCAATTACCTTATCATTCTGTTAGAGCTCATTGTCTAACAGGCATAGGACCTTAGAAGCAGTTAAATATTGAAATACATTTATTATATTAGGACACTTTTTAACATTTTACAATGCATTTTCTTTGGCATATATTGATGATTAGGATTTACGTTTGCCATGTATGCCAATTAAAAATGATGCTTTCAATGATTCAGAAATTAATTTAAAAATACATTACAAACCCTTTATATGTCATTTTACAGATCCATCATCTCTGCACCTCCCTGAAGACACAGAGTGACATATGCAGTATTTCAGTTGATATCACATCTAATTGACAGGTATCATTATTGATGACATTCTTTATAAAAACAGGATTAACACCCTTTTTAAATTGCAAGTTGGCGGCCAATTAAATAGAGCTCTATATAAGCACACAGCAAGATTTTTAACACAACTTTTTAGTTAGTGAAGACGTTGCTTTTGGATAGAAGTTAACTAATTAAAAACTTTGATAACAAAAATATGCTCTATGGAGAGTGACTCGAGTATAGGCCGAGGGGGCCCATATCAATTTAAAAAAAGGGCTAAAAAACTCTGCTTATACTCGGGTATATATGGTATATGCTTACACATTTATGTTTACATGAATGAGAATTACACTTTAGAACTTTATTTATTGATTAATTAATTCCATACAGATATTACTAAGCTTTTTCGTGTCAATTTATAGTTTGCTATTAGCTCTTTTGCTTTGCCCTTCTTTAGGAACACATGATTACCTGTTTATGGTTTTGCAGTCATGACACATTCAGGTTATTTGATTAATGGATATTCATTCATTAATTACTTCATAATTCACTATAACATGAGAGAGAGAAAGAGAGAGATTACAACTATTTTTTTTGGAAATATTTAACAGGTAAAAAAATATGTATAATAAAACAAATACAATTCTTACACCTCTATTTCCAATAACAGATTACAATGCCGGACAACGCAGAAGATAAGAAAGAATATAAAAGAAGAATGGCAAGGGAACGGAAGCAGAGATGGAGAGATACACAGACCCCTGAGACTTCACAACGGTTAAGAGAAGAAGATCGACAGAGACTTATAAATAAAAGAAAAATGACAAAAAAAAGCACAAAATGAGTCTGCTGGAGAAAAGAAAAAGTAAACAAAGAAATGTCTGTCAATCATTCTCTAATGACCCAATATTGACTCCTGACACCAATGTTGATAGAGATGACACCAATGTAGATATAGAAAGTTGTACTGAGATCTATATTGAGGATGCTCACTATAGTAATTAATGTACAGCACTAACAATAGACACTCATTATTGTGGATTAATGAATGTGGTTTGTCAGTTTTGTGGGGCCTATCATTTTCTGAGAGAAAGACCAACTGATGGAGAGTTTATTAGTTGCTGTCAGAAAGGAAAGGTAAGACTTCCAGAAAGACACACATTTCCAGAATATTTAGAAAGTATGAGTGATCCTACATTTCCAAATTAGACCAATTTTAAGAAAAACATTCAGTCTTATAACAGTGCAATTTCATTTGCTTTGATGGGTGCAACATTAGCAGAAAATGTCCCAGGACATGGTCCTTACTGTTTTAAAATCCAAGGACAAATATAACACCTGACTTCACATTTAACCCAGAATCAAGAGAACAAAGGAAATTTGCACACTTATATGTCCTTGATACAATGGAAGCTGTTGAACAACGAATGATGCTTCCTGAAAAGTAACAATGCTTACCCATAGTCTTTGAACAGCTTGATAACATTATGGCCAACAACCCATATAGTAAAGCATACACAAAATTTGCAGTGGTTGAAAAAGAACAACAGACACATGCGCAAATAAATCAATTGCCAATGCCAAGAGTAAATATGGTTCTCAAAAGAGATCGCTATACTGATCAAAGACGGTATCATTTACCAACAGCAAATGAGGTTGGATGGTATTTAAAAATGATGATGGGGAACCACCATTTCAGCAGGATAATAGAATATATCCACGCAATCAAGAACAACCTTTTATAAACATAAATATTTTAAGTTGAAATGTGGATCCAATGACATATCCCATTTTCTTTCCAAATGGGGAGCCAGGATGGCAACCAAAAGTACAGTTGCAAGGTTATCCCAATAGTAAAGTTCGTGTTAGAAACAGTATTTCCATGCTGGGATATAAAGTGGCACAAACTGCTGTTCGGGGTCATTTTAATCCTAATTTATGTGGGGCAAACTCACACAACAATGGATTATTGATTCCTATCTACAAAAATAATCTACATTTTGTCACATTTCAACAAAGCAAGCTTAGAGTAGAACAATATTGTGGATTGATGGATTATGTTGCTGAATTGGATGCAAACAGAGACATTCCTGCAATGATTTTGCCATCCTCTTTCCAAGGATCTCCTCGCAATATGCGAGAAAGATACAATGATGCCATGGCTATTGTCACTAAATTTGGCAAACCGGATTTATTCATTACATTTACATGTAATGCACAATGGCCAGAGATAAAATAAAATTTACAGCTTGGACAAAATACTTCTGACTGACCAGATTTGGTGGCAAGAGTATTCAAAATAAAACTAAATGAATTAATTCATGATATAACTAAAGCACACTTATTTCAGAAATGTGGGGCTTTTGTTTATACCATTGAATTTCAAAAAAGAGGCCTGCCACATGCACATATACTTTTAATCTTGCAAGAAAAAGATAAATTGAATATGGCAGACAGAGTAGATTCAGTAATTACAGCTGAACTGCAACATCCAGAGAAACATTCCAAACGTTATGAGATTGTAACTCATAGAATGATACATGGTCCATGTGGAGATATGAATCCAAATTCACTATGTATGGAAAATAAATAATGCACAAAAGAGTTTCCAAAACAATTTCAAATGCAGACTTATGCTAATTGTGATGGATACCCTTTGTATAAAAGAAGAGAAGGACAAACAGCTATTATCCGTGGCCAAAAGGTCGATAATTGAAATGTGGTTCCATACAATCCACATTTGCTGATGAAGTACAATGCACATATCAATGTGGAAGCTTGCACTTCTATCAAATCCATGAAATATGTGTATAAATATATATATATATATACCAAGGATATGGTGCAGCAACTGTTGTTGTGCAAGGTGCACAAAATGAAAAAGACAATCCAATTTTACATGATGAACTTTCATCCTATTTAGATGCTCGCTATGTAAGTGCTCCAGAAGCAATGTGGCGTCTTCTCAAATTTGAGATGCATGATCGGTCACATGCTGTGTATCGATTAGCTGTCCATTTCCAAAGTGAACATAGAGCAACAACACTTATTGCTTGGTTTCAATTAAGTTGTCAGGACACTGAGGCCAGACAATTTTTATACATTGACATTCCAAATCACTATTTATTCGTAAATAATGAATGGCGACAACGAAAAAAACATAATTATCAAATTATCCCAAGAATGTATACCGTCAGTCCATGAGACATTGAACGTTTCAGTTTAAGATTACTTCTTTTACATGTTCCTGGTGCACAAAGTTATGAACATTTACGCACTGTCAATGACATAGTTTATGACACTTTCCAGTTAGCTGCAAGACATCAAAACTTTCTGGCAGATCATACAGAATGGGAGAGATGTCTTGAGGAAGCAGCACTATGTCAAATGTCAAAGCAAATGAGAGAACAATTTGCTTTCATTTGCATCTTTTACAATGTACCTGATGCATTAACTTTGTGGGAAACATTTAAATTACATATGTGTGAAGATTTCTTGAAATGTTACAATGAGACCATTGCGCTATTGAAAGCATTAATGGAAATACAGGAAATCTTTCTTTGTCATGGATTAAATTGTGCCAATTTTAATCTGCCTGATCCAGGAATTATAGATGAAATTAACTTTTATGAGTATGACACTGACATTGAATACCAAAAAACACAAGAACAAATTGCAACTTTAAATGCATTACAATTGGAAGCATTTAAAGCCATCACAAATGCAATAGAAGATGACATGCTCAAAGAGTGTTATTTTTATCTGGATGGCCCTGATGCATCAGGGAAAACTTATCAATATAATTTGTTGATGAGTTGCATTCGAGCACAGGGTCAAATAGTACTGACATTTGCATCCACTGGAATTGCCGCACTTTTGTTAGAAGATGGTAAAACTGTGCATAGTGGATTTAAACTGCCAGTTCCCATTCTGGAAACATCAGTGTCGTATATTCTAATTAATTAATTACAAGCAAAAATATTTCACAAGAGTAAATTAATTATAATAGATGAGGCAACTATGATGTCATGTCATGCCCTGCAATGTATTGATCGATTATTAAAATAAGTTATGGCTAATGATTTGCCATTTGGTGGAAAGGTGATGTTGTTAGGAGGAGATTTTAGACAAACATTACCTGTGGTGCCACATGGCAATCGGACTGACATTGTCGAAACGTATATAAAAAGAAGTAAGCTGTGGAAAATATTTACACACCTTAAATTAGAAATAAATATGAGATCTGAAGGCTAAAATCAAATAAATGATTGGCTCATTCAGATTGGAGAAGGAAAACAGCCAAAAATAAATAATTTACCTGATGATGCTGTTCAAATTCCATCAAAAATTATTTCAAAAGAACCACTAATATCGACAATCTTCCTCAATACCATCAATAACGAGTATTACTCAGACATTGCGAGCAAAGTCATATTGACATAAAAAAATATAGATGCCTTGAATCTAAATAACGAAATTTGAAAATGAATCCATGCACCCCCAAAAAACTATTATAGTGTAGATTCTGTTCTGGCTGATGACAAAGATACTAAAGCTAAATTTACTATGGAATTTATTAATTCTTTAACTTCCTCTGGAATGCGACCAAATATTTTGCTACTTAAAAAAGGGGCAATTGTCATGCTACTGAGAAATATTAATCCCAAAAAGGGACTTTGTAATGGGACCAGATTAATTGTGAAGGATTTAAAGGATCATTTTATACATGCAGAAATTATGAGTAGTACCCATAAAGGCGAACAGTTCTTATTCCGATAATTGATTTGGCTCCAAGTGAGAGTGGTTTGCCTTTTGTCCTTCAAAGGAGACAATTTCAATTTGGCCATGACCATCAATAAATCCCAAGGACAAACTTTTAAGTCTGTGGGTATTTTATTTATTTTTTTCATATATTTTTTATTAAGAATACAAGGTTAATTCCATAACACAAGTGTTTCAAAAAGTAAAACATTAGTAACATAACCAGAACACTTAATAAATGACAACAAATACATATAACCTTTTAAACCTAACTTTGACAGTTTTGCTATTTCTGTTTTAAGTTAAACTGAAACCATATTACACGCATATCTATGTGTTAAAGTACTACAGTAAAGGCACACCGAGAATAAAGAAGAAGAAAGGAGAAGGAGTTCAGAGTTATGTTTGTTCTTAAAGGGGGAATCCTAAACTATTATCCTACTCTACATACTTACCACCTAATCTTAAGAATCCAAGTGTCCCAACATGAGGCCCATTTCCTATATGATTGGTCCAAGTTGGCTGAGATAACACTCATGTTATATATACATTTAAGTTTAATCAAAACTGCACTATATTCTGGTACTGATGATTTTCATGTTTTGGCTAACGTAATCCTCACTGCTAAAAACACTTGGTGTGATAAGAGTTGAGCCTCTTTACTGAGACCCTCTATGGGGAGGCATAAGAGAGCTTCTTCTGGCTTTTGGGGAATCCTGTGCCCCCATTGTCTCCCCAAAATATCATATGTCTCCAACCAAATGTGGGCGATCTTAGGGCATTCCCACAGGGAACATGTTTAAGGGTGCCCAGAGTGTGATATCCCCTAAAACAGCATTCTCCCTAAGTATAATATTTAGTGAGGAGCCTGTGGCCTGCTTATGTATCCTATTCCACTGTGCATCAGTTATATCAATGGCGAGTTCCGATTCCCAAGAATGTTGATGGTGGAGTTTGGACGGTGTGGTTAGGTCCATTAAGTAAATATAAATAATGGAGATATTTTGTTTGCCATTAGGGTTGTAAAAACAACATTTTTCGAATGGAGTGACCTTAGCAGAAGAGTTAAGTTTTATTACCCCAGATATATTAATATGTATCTCGGATAAGTTAAGCCATTTCTTTAATGACAAATGATGTAGGTCTCTAAATGTTGTAGGGGACCATTGTTGATTTTCCTTTAACAGATGAACAGCAATCAAAAACTTATTATCTATCCACCATTTAAACTGTGAAAATCTATTTACTCACTTATGAAATAACCACCGTGGGGTAAGCCAAGAACCTGCTTCTACAGGTGGAGTTCTCTTGTTAGTCTGAGTCAGAACTGCCAAAGACTGAACCATGCATTTGGGAAGGGAAGAATTACCCAATTTAAAATGTAGGGAAAGCCATAATACTTGTCTAAGGTGAAGGCCACTTTCTTCAAAGAGATCTTTCCTTTATCTCCACCTACACTGCTAGGTGTTCCTTACCAAACCACTTGGTGATTTGGGCTAATCTGGCAGCTTTATAATACTTGAGTAAATCTGGCACAGCCAACCCTCCTTTAGCTTTAGATGCCATCATGGCCTTCTTATTTATTCTAGGCCTTTTACGATCCCAAATAAAGCAAGTGATTGCCCCCTGAAGAACCGAGAGGTCCTTGGTACGAACAACTGTTGGAATAGTGCGAAAAAGATACAGAAGCTTGGACAAGATATTAATTTTAATAGCATGGATCCTCCCTAGCCACGAGATTTTGTAGGAGGACCACATGTTAATGTCATTGAGTAGTTTTTTTATAAGTGCAGGAAAATTTGCCTAATATGTTAGGCCAGATTGTCTAGGGATATAAACCCCTAAGTATTTAAGATGATGTGGAACCCATTTAAAGGAAAAGTTCCCTGATAATTGGAATTCTAAATGCTTTGGTAAAGAAACATTTAAAGCTTCGCTCTTAGTCGTATTATGTGAAGCAAAAAGTCCAAGAGCATAAAATAGATTAGGGAGACTGGTCAGAGGCTCAGTAACAGTTAGCATAACATCAATAAGCTCAGTTTATGTTCTGTCTCCCTCACTCTAACTCCCTTTATATTCAAGTTTTCCTTGATGGCTGTAGCTAAAGGTTCAATGCACAGTGCAAAAAGGAGGGGGGACAAAGGACAACCCTGGTGCGTCCCTCTTGTTATTTTAAATGATTGTGATTGAAACCCCTGATATGCCACATATGCTTTCGGGGACGAATACAGTGCTAAGATACCCTTCACCAGCTTATCACTTAGGCCAAACTTATGTAAAGTCTCGGCCATGTTCACCCAGTCAATTCTATCAAAGGTCTGTGGGTATTTTTTTGAAGGAACCTGTGTTTGCGCATAGACAACTCTATGTTGCATTTTCAAGATGCAATAATCCAGAGGAAATTAAGGCACATATTGAAGAAAACCCAAGTCAGGGTGATTTATTGGAAGATGGATGCATTTTTGCCAAAAACATTGTGTACTATGAGGTGCTGTAAACACAGCGGTTTAATTTCGACACAACTTTTTATGTCACTCGGACTAATTTTAGAGAACCACTATTTCAATAAGAAACTCTATACAAAGGCAAAAAAAAAACATAGAGAACAGTGGTGTTACTTCCAGGACAAAGTTTTAGCTCATTGGGACTCTTTATAGAGGACCACTATTTCACATAGGAAACTCTATGTGCCATTTGCACAAAGTACAACAAGAACAAACAAAAAAAAAAATCAACAGTAAACAGTGGTTATATCCCACAGACAAAATTACAATTCTGCTGGACTCTTTGGAAGGGAACCACTTGGACATATATATGAAGACATTGCATTTTTTTTGATAACAACATTGAAAATTGAATATTTCTCTTATTTCAAAGAAGTTTTACCACACCAAATAAAGAGAACAGTGGGTTTTATTTTGAGGACAAAATTTTATGTCACTCAGACTCTTTTTAGAGGACCACTATTTCACTAAGAAACTCTATAAAATGGCAAAAAACACAGATAACAGGGGTTATACCTCGTGGATGAACTTTTATATCTGGTGGTCTCTTTTTAGAGGACCACTTTTTCACTTAGGAAACTCTATGTGCCATGTTCAACAACTGCAACAATAAAAACAAAAAGATAAATTAACAGATTGGAATGTGTTAGAACTTACCTTTTTACATGATTGGCCTCACAAAATAATTAGGTAGCATTTTCATTAAATTCAAGGTTAAATGTTATTGTTTTATGTTGCTATTTCACATGTTAACATTGTATTTTCAAAGTTGTGGAAAGTTGGTTCATTGTATATAGTCAAGGATTTATGTTACTAGAAGTTTCACCATTTACTAATACATTGAACTGTATAATTAAATACAGAGTATTGATTCAGGGAGTAATCTGATCACCAGTTAATGGGGTCAGGAAGGAATTATAATTTTTTCCCTCTTTGATACAATTGGCCAAGTTTCAATGGAGGTTTTATTGTTTGCCTTCCTCTGGATTCAATGCCTATTTAGTTTAACAAGAATTTTTTAAAATATTAAATCTTATAAAGCATGTAATTGTTCAAAATAGTTATTCACAGAAAGTTTACATAGTCTTCTGTTATTCATGCATAACTATCAATTCTAAATGTTATTAATGTTAAAAAAAAATGGTTTAAGATTGTTTAAAATACAAGTTGCATGTTACAAACTTTTATGTTATGGTTTACAATATATATTCATGAAAATTTCAGCCATTGTTATATTGTTATTCCATATATGACAATTAAAAGAGTTAATATTGAAAAATCTGTATTCTAAACCTGTTAGTGAAATACAAGTTGAAAGTTAAAAAAATAAAACGTTTTATTCAAAATGCTGTATTTCTTTGTACAGTAGATAAAAAAAAAGGTTAAGAATGTCAGACACTCAATTAGTGTGGCAAACAGTTTTAACAGCATTAACATTTTATTGCCCTGTCATTTTTGACGGGCAAGTCGCTAGTACTATTATATTTCTCTAGTGTTCATACGTTTATTTAGTCAACATCTCTTGGTGTCGAAGGTGGGAAACTGCAGCAATATAACTACTTGATTTTTGTTTTGCTTTTTCAAGTTATACACATTTATTGTCTTTTTTTTTTTTGGCCTAACTGTAGCTAATACATAATATTGCAAAAAAATAACATGACTTCGATAAATAACTAAGTAGCAAATAAAGATGCTTTGAAACTGCAAAATAATAATGTTGGGACTGCAAAAATATGTCTGGTTTAGCTGGTTTGTATTGACATTGTAAAACTAAATATGGACATAGAGATATTCTTGTAATATATATCTTTGTAAGACTGCATTGTAGCACTCTCCAGACAGGTCTGCCTAATAAAGAAGAAGTTAATTGAGAACTTTGATATAAACTGTTTTCCTAAGTACCTGGTTTGACTAAGAGAGAATCTCAGTGGGATATTTTTCACAACAATACTCACACACCTGATTGATACAGAGACTGATGGGTTAATGATTACCTACCTACAACCCATCCACTGCAATATTCCTCTGCAATAATAATAAACCACATCCATTTGTCAATGTCTACAAAGGCACATTGTGGCAATATTTACTGATTTTTTTATCTTTACTGGGGCTGCTATGGGAATTGTTGTTTCTGGGCACTGACTGTGAAACTTCAAAATTGCATGTGATTAAGTAAGCTACTTCCCTTACATGATAAACCACCTGGCTATGTAACAGAAAGTTCTTACATGAAATAGCCTGTGGGAGCCATGTAATAGCTATTTAAATTCTCATAGAAGTACTCCCTGACTACAAGCCAGCCTTGCGGGAGATCCTACAGAAGAAATGTAATCCAGCTCCAAGACAGAAGCTTGAATTCAAATTGTGGGACTGCATCTTCAAAAGAGAGAAATTTGGGATATGGGTTGAAAGAGGGGTCACCCTGCCATAAGGGGTAGACAGAGGGTTTATGTCACTGGTACTGTATAACAATAGATTACTGCTGATCTAACTTATTACATGTTATCATTTCTGCTTGGTCATTAATATGATAAACCTAGTAATGTGTTCCAAATTCCTTTGGCTTTAAAAATAAAGAATTGTGATGAGTGGGAGACTCAATATTACCACTATCCATTTGACCTGATAACTCCTCCCATTGCTCACTAGTGACTGTCTGTACTAGTTTTCTATGAAAGTGTCATCATTTGCATGGCCTGTTCTGATTGCATCAATTAAATGCCAATGGTAGAGTACTTTATAAGCAAAGTATTCTTCATGTCCATTCTCATGTGTTTTGTTACAAATTAGAATACATATTCAGCTCTTTGACAATAAAGGTGTTATTGTAAAGGACCTTCATATTATTGTACAAAGACAATAATTCTTTCTTCAGTGATTAGCAGGTTTGTTTGGGAGGGGAGATGTTAAGAGGTCCAAAATTTTCACAAGGTTTCAGACACATGCCATTCTGTCTCCCAGCGACCAGCTTAAGTGGCACAGAATAATTTGAGCATATTATGTTATTTCTGTGAAAAAATTGAAGGACTTTGTCAAGAAAGGTAATTGTATGTCTAATTAAGGCTTGTCTAAGTCTAAGTATCTAAGCATGTTCTTTTTTTTCTGTGCACACCCACGCACTCTCATTTCTCTGACATTCTATAGAACATAATGTGGCCTCTGCAATTTAACAATAAGAAAGGTGAAATCTTTTGAAGGCATTGGGATTATGGCAAAGCAACTGCAGAGAAATAGCTAAGCACATGGTAGTTGCTGGAAACGTAGTTATTCAGTCAAAAGTACTGCAGTTTGTGTTAGTACTCCCATCTAATATATGTTCCAAACATTCCTCTGCGTCTCAGCTATTTGTAAAGCATTTAAATTAAAGAACTACTGAAGTCACTAGATTTGCTCTGCATCTTTCAAACAGAACTTAAAAGCATGTGGAAAAAGAGTTTTGTGCTTTACAAATTACAGCTAAATTGATTGAGTTATAAACATTTGTAATGAAGGCTTTATGAATGCTTGTATCTACATAACAGAAGGGGTCAGTTGCATAAATTAGTCATATTATTGTTCATAACCTTATAATTAATACATTTTATTATTGATGACTATGGGTGTTGGAATTATTTTAAAATAATTATTTGAACTTAATAAAAAAATGTTAATATAAATAAGAAAGAACTGAGATTGGAACTCACAACATCTTATGTCAGAAGTATCTATTTTTCTCCCTCTCAGCCAACTCTCTCCATAATAAATTGGAAAATCTAACATAAAACCACTGTGAACTTTTACACAGCTACTTCCTTCATTGCCTATACAGTTTTTTGCTGAAGGGATTCAAGACCTATACAAGCAATAACTTCCATGTTCTTTTAAGTATAAATATCTCCAGTAGTATGAAGACTGATTCATAGGCATCAGTTTTGTAAAACAGAATCATAACCTAAAGGACCCTACTGTAATGATAGAGGTTACTTCTTTTAACCTCTATCATTACAGTAGGGTCCTTTAAATAATAATTATTTTTATTATTTAGTTAGTATTTTTCATAGTTTAATAAAGGTAAACAAAACTTATGTATTATGTGTTCATGTATCCTATCAAACATCTTCCTCCCCAACTCCATGATACTTACAATTTTGTGTCATTTGGTTCCCGACTGTACTTGGTGAGTTATTTACATCTATGCAAAATTCATGACTAAGATAGTTCTTATTTTGGAGGGAATACAATAAATTTGCATTGAAATTGATATTGACTAAATTAACCTTTGGGAAACAGTGATCACTATAATAGAAAAAGATAATGATCTATATTGCTAGTATCCTGGGTGCTTAACACCCCTTATTGTATCAAAAAAAGATTATATAAAGAAAAAAACTTTAATTGGATACTATGGATCCGGAAACTACACTGATTAAAATGTATAAAAAAGAAGACTGTATAGAGATACTTGAATAAATGATATGTATGGATTATGGAATATTTTCATATTGCCTAATCATACCATAGACTATGATACACAATCCTCATAAATCAGAATATACTGATCCTCCTGTAAATACAGGATATACTGATAATCATAGGATTGTGAAACAGCTTTTGTAAAAAGTGTAAGTATCTATATACATATAAAAACAAATATACATAGGAAGAGAATCTGATACCTTAGAAAATACTTTAAATAAACTGAAAGCGTGTGCAATCACAAGTAAATGACTCTATAAAATATCTACAGTGTCTATATCAAGGAGAGGGTAGCACTATTGGATAAAAGCAAAACATAGAGCAGTATAATTTTATAACATGAATACAGCCATAATGGCAATATACTTGCTGTTCAGTAGTAAAGCTCTCCAATAAGGCTCTCCATAGGCTCTCTGTTGCCACTGAATAGATAGAGTATAAAGATAGAATAATAATTGAGCCAATATAGTGATAAAAAAGAATTACACTCCAAAGAGTGTTTGTACTTAGCTTTCAGTAGTCTAAGGTTCAGAAAGTTGGAAAAAATTATGCCAACGGGCCGTTTCGTCCCTCCACGGGGACTTTTTCTAAGGCTCTTGACTTTAACTAGCGTTTTAGGCCTATTTAAGGCCTGTAGAACGCTTTCTTAATTGGATTCCATTAAGAACGCAGTAATGCGCAATGTCATGACGTCATGACGTTTTTCAAAATTGAATTAACTTTATTCGTATAGACAGAGGCTGAATGGACGCCGGAACGTCAACATGGTGAAGTCACAGTGTCCATTCAAATCCCATTCATCTTTATTAAGATAGTTAGTGACAAAAAGTACACTTCTTTGTAAATTAAAGCTAAATAGGCTCAAAACTGCCTATACAAGTGTAAGGAACTTAGAGAGACCTCACCAATCGAACAGAGGGCTATGTATATTATTTTGAAAGGGTGTTTTATTGACTTTAGATATGAAAATAAGAATAAAGTATTGAAACTCATTATGAATATAAGAGAAACCAAAGGACTGGATTGTGAAACTTACTGTTTAGTATATTATGCTAGGCCACCAATATAAATAGAAAAGAGAGACAGCACCTATATTTCAAATAATCTATATATAGCTTAAAAAAAAAAAAAAAAATCAATAACTTTGAAAGATAAATAATAAAAGATATATAATAACCAGAAGAATAGGCATGCTGTATAACATACATTATTATTTTCCTATTTGGTATAGAGTCATGATATGCCAATTGGTATTTAGACATTGAGGGATAACATAGACCGTGATTCTACAGTGAAAAATATTGCTTAAATGGATGAAGTAGATGTTAAGGAATGAGTGTTAAAGTGTAGTTGAGTGAACTAAGATGATGTTGATGTGCCGGAAGCACTGAAGTGAATACTTAAATGTATGAATCTGTGAAGTTGAACACCAAACCTATATGAATTACATAATACTAGAATATAAACGTGAAGTACAAATATTGACTTCAAAGTGACAGACTAATGAAGTGAAAATTGTGTTAAAGAAATAAAAAAGTGTCTAAACAGAATGTGTGCTCTAAAGAAAAGCAGAATAGGAATATCCTTCATTGAGGCCCATGGGGTATTTGCTGTTGAGTGTGAATATCCATTTGCTCTCTTTTTGGAGCAAAATTTGATCTATGTTTCCTCCTCTCGGTCCTATAGATATTATTTTATATTTCTACTTCTCCTGTATGTTATGGAGGGTTCTGATGTTAATGATTCTTTCAGGGCCTCATCCTCTTGTAGAATATACCAATGTTTTTTAAGAATTTGTTTAATGGCTCGCCAATCTTTTCCATATTGCATTATGCAACGTATTTTCATATCCCAGTCATTGAATTCACCTTTGTCTTTTTTATATAGTAAATCTTCTCGTTTACTCGACAAAGCTCTACTGTAAGCTCTTTTGAGCACACGATTTGGATAGCCTCTTTGTTTGAATCTCATACGCAAATCTTTAACTTTTTGTTTGAAATCCGTTTCATTGTCACAATTTCTCTTTAGGCGCAAATATTGTCCTGTAGGTATTCCTGATTTCAGTCTCAGAGGATGCTGGCTAGACCAATGGAGTAGTGAATTTCATGCAGTGGATTTGCGGAATACCGATGTATGTATCTTGCCTATATTATCTTTCATGATGGTGAGATCCAAAAATTCAACTTCTCTATTGTTAACCATGTATGTAAATCTTAAACCTATATCGTTTCGATTCAATATATTAATGAATTCTAGGAACAATTCCTTTGGACCTGTCCAAAACAGTAGTATATCATCAATAAAGCGTTGCCACAGTAATATGTTTTCCGTAAATTTCTGCATTTTTTCATTAAAGACTTCTAATGCCTCCCAGTAGCCTAGATACAAATTGGCGTAACTGGGCGCACAGGAGGTCCCCATCGCCGTTCCCTTGCTTTGATGGTACCAGCGATTATCAAACAGGAAGTAATTCTTAGTGAGTGTAAACTCAAGTAGTGTAATAATGAATTCATTGAGTTCAGTATCTTCACTACTATGCATACTTAGAAAGTATTTGACTGCTTTAACACCCATGAGGGATAGATGAATAGAGCTGTTCGAAGTCAATTGTAATCAAAATTGTTGGTTTCTCTTATATTCATAATGAGTTTCAATACTTTATTCTTATTTTCATATCTAAAGTAATTAAAACACCCTTTCAAAATAATATACATAGCCCTCTGTTCAATTGGTGAGGTCTCTCTAAGTTCCTGACACTTGTATAGGCCGTTTTGATCCTATTTAGCTTTAATTTACAAAGAAGTGTACTTTTTGTCACTAACTATCTTAATAAAGATGAATGGGATTTGAATGGACGCTGTGACGTCACCACGTTGACGTTCCGGCGTCCATTCAGCCTCTGTCTATACAAATAAAGTTAATTCAATTTTGAAAAACGTCATGACGTCATGACGTTGCGTATTACTGCGTTCTTAATGGAATCCAATTAAGGAAGCGTTCTACAGGCCTTAAATAGGCCTAAAACGCTAGTTAAAGTCAAACATTTTTTCCAACTTTCTGAACCTTAGACTACTCAAAGCTAAGTACAAACACTCTTTGGAGTGTAATTCTTTTTTATCACTATATTGGCTCAATTATTATTCTATCTTTATACTCTATCTATTCAGTGGCAACAGAGAGCCTATGGAGAGCCTTATTGGAGAGCTTTACTACTGAACAGCAAGTATATTGCCATTATGGCTGTATTCATGTTATAAAATTATACTGCTATATGTGTTTTGTTTTGCTCTTATCCAATAGGGCTACCCTCTCCTTGATATAGACACTGTAGATATTTTATAGAGTCATTTACTTGTGATTGCACACGTTTTCAGTTTATTTAAAGTATTTTCTAAGGTATCAGATTCTCTTCCTATGTATATTTGTTTTTATATGTATATAGATACTTACACTTTTTACAAAAGCTGTTTCACAATCCTATGATTATCAGTATATCCTGTATTTACAGGAGGATCAGTATATTCTGATTTATGAGGATTGTGTATCATAGTCTATGGTATGATTAGGCAATATGAAAACAGTGATCACATCGCATTTGAGATTAAATTTAAAAAACAAACAAATGCTTTTTCCTTTTTTTCTTTTCTCCATTTGACTGTAGCTATAGATTCAGTAAAACATATTAACTAAATGATCCTAAAATATATTAAACTGAATGAACCCTAACATTCGGGGGGTGGGGGTGTACACGTGAGTGAGTTTCTTTTTTTTAATCCCTAATGGGTTTGAACTACAGATTACAATTTTGTCAGAAAATTTGTTATTGAATGCATACCTTCGGTTCCACTTTCCACTCTGAAAGATTATCAATTCAGACAGTTTTAATATAATTTTTTAGGGTTTGTTTTGTGATATTTGTAACTTTTATATGATTGTGATTGAGTATGGGGAGTTGATCCATACATCCCATATTTCTGTAAATATTGGATATGTGTTGGATATGACATGAGTAATTTTTTCAATTAATCATTATGAAATTGAGTTTATGTATTATTTTTCAGAGGTGATGCTGGGGCGTCTTCCATGATTTTGCAATGTGGCTTTTCGTGGCCATAATCAGGAATTGTAGCCATTTATTATGTCGCTTTTGTAGTAGAGGAGAATAGTTTGCCAATAGGCAAATG
This sequence comes from Discoglossus pictus, assembly GCA_027410445.1. NCBI lineage: Eukaryota > Metazoa > Chordata > Amphibia > Anura > Alytidae > Discoglossus > Discoglossus pictus. The sequence continues at coordinate 42,826,542 of CM050167.1, read as the reverse complement.
TCTATCGAAGGCTGTATTGTTGTCTTCAAAATGGTAGATGCCAATTCCATGGCTTTGGTCCAAATGTTCTGAACTATCGGGCATTCCCACCAAGTGTGGAGAAATGTACCTGTAGTTTGACATATTCTATAGCAACTTGAAGATGTTTGTGTGTTAATTTTATGTAATCTATCAGGTGTGAGATAAGCTCTGTGCAGCACCTGCACGTTTCAAGTAGACTGTAATTTTGTGAGACTGCTTATATTTGTGCAGATTTTTTTCCCACTTATGTGGATCCCATTGAGTTCCCATGTCTGATTCCCATTGTTTCATAAAGTTAGTTTTGAAATGTGTTGTCGGGCATTAAGTATAGAGTAAATAGATCCAAGGACACCTCTGGTTAGTGGGGCTTTGCTGCATATAAGAGACAACCAGTTGGTTTGAGGTTTACCCTATTTTTTTTAGTGTGGTCACTAAATGTTTTATTTTACAATAATTGTAATGCTCCTTGAGTGGGATGTTATAGTTAATCCTCAATTGGTCAAAGGTAAGGAATTGGCCACTTGTTAACCAATTACCTAATTTGTCAAGTTTAGCTGTTGTCCAGCCAATTTTTAGAATCCTTTCTCAAGCTGTCCTAAATAGGTTGTGATGTAAGTGTAGGGGTTAGTTCTGTTATTCTAGCTGCTAATTGATTTTTTGAGTTAGCCCCTTTCCAGTTTCTTATCAAAAGCTTTATCATAGTGTTTAACTAAACTACAACAACAACATTTTTTTATACAAAGACTTTATCAAATGCAGTTTACGACAAAAAAAAAAAACTGTAAGGGGCCAACAAAAACTCTTAATTTTAAAAGGGCAGATTTTAACGGCCTAAGGGCAGCAATACAAAGTATAGACTGGGACAAAGAACTGATGGGTAAAAATACGGAACATAAATGGACAACGTTCAAATCCTTACTAAATATACATACTTATCACCATATACCATATGGAAATAAAAGTAGAAGGAGTAAATCACATTCCATGTAGCTTAGCAATGATTTGCCGATCAAGATATGAAGTAAACAAACAAGAGGGGACAGAGACTGCCTTAGGTAAGTGCAAGGAAATCAACAAGGCTTGCAAAAGGGCTATTACACTGGCTAAAATAGAAAATAAAAAGTTAGTTGCAAAGGAGAGTAAGACTAACCCTAAAATATTTTTTAAATATATTAATGTGAAGAAGGCCAGGAAGGAAGCTATAGGAACATTACAATGTGACACAGGCCATCTGATAATAAGAGCCAGGAAAAGGCAGATGAGCTAAATAGGTTATTATCTTTGATATACACAAGAGGACACTGCAACATAATGGGGTTATACTACCTTCACCAAATAATTGGTTAATGCAGGAAGAAATCCAAAAGAGGTTGGAAAAAATAGATGTTAATAAAGCCCCAGGTCCTGATGGAATACATCCATGGGTACTGAGGGAACTGGGTTCTGTAATAGCAAACCATTATATCTATTTTTTCAAGATTCACACAACACAGGGTCCCTACCAGATGACTGTAGAAAAGCTGATGTGATACCTATATTTAAGATGGGAGCAAGAGCAAATCCGGGGAATTATAAACCTGTAAGCCTCACTTCTGTTGTTGGGAAGCTTTTAGAAGCGTTAATAAGGGATATTATACAAGAACATGTCTATTTAAATAGGATCATAAGTAGGAGTCAACACAGATTTATGAGGGATAGGTCATGTCAAAAAATGTAATTAGTTTCTATGAGGAGGTTAGTAGCAACTTGGATCAAGGCAACTCAGTGGTTGTTGTCTTTTTAGATTTTGCAAAGGCTTTTGATACAGTATCACATGGAAGATTAATGTGTAAACTAAGGGATACAGGAATTGCAGTACATATCTGCTCATGGATTGAGATCTGGCTAAAAGACAGAAAGCAAAGGGTTGTTGTAAATGGAATATACTCAGATTGAACTAATTTCGGAAGTGAGGTTCCTCAGGGTTCAGTATACGATCCTTTCCTTTTTAACATATTTATTAATGACTTAGAAGTTGGACTAGAAAGTATTGTCTCCATTTTTGCCGATAACACAAAGTTGTGCAAGGTAATTACATCAGATAATGATGTACTTTCCCTCCAAAGGGATTTGCATAAATAAAAGAAATGGGCAGATGATATTTAATATGAATAAATGCAAAGTTCTGCATTTAGGAAAGAAAAATGGCCATGTAATTTATTATTTTAATGGAATAAATCTCAGGGTATCAGATATTAAAAGGGATTTGGGAGTGCTTGTGGACAACCACCTGGGGAACCACTCAATGCCAAAGCAGCAGCTGCAAAGGCAAATAAAATATTAGCATGTATTAAATAGGGTAGCAAATATAATGTTGCCACTATACAAATCCCTTATTTGGAATATGGAGTACAATTTTGGGCACCCCTTAATAAAAAGGACATTTTAGAGCTGGAAAAAGAACAGAAGAGGGCAACAAAACTAATAAGAGGAATGGAGGGGCTAAGCTATGAAGAAAGACTAACCAAATGAAACTTATTTTCTCTAGAAAAAAGCGTCTAAGAGGGGATATGATTACCTTACACAAATATATCCAGGGTCAATATAAGGCTTTGTCAAGTGAACTTTTTGTGCCAAGAGGCTTTCAACTGACAAGAGGACATCCTTTGAGGTTAGAAGTAAAAATATCTCACCTTAAAAATTAAAAGGGTTCTTCACAGTAAGGGTGGTTAAACTGTGGAATTTTCTACCAAAGGAGTCGATGACAGCGGATTTGATAGATAACTTTTAAAAGCGGTTGGATATATTTCTAAATAAAAGGAGCATTCCGGGTTATCCTGGTAAATTTAGAGAGTATTGATGCAGGGAGGAATCCGATCGTCAGTATCTGGGGTCAGGAAGGAAATAATTTGTTTACCCTTTGAGACAATTGTCAAAGTTTCACAGTTTTTTTGTTTTTGTTTTCTGTTTGCTTTCCTCTGGATCAATTAACCAATTAATCAATTAACAATTAATAATTAATCTGAATACTGCAGATCAGAGGAGATCTTAAAATGTTGAACTTGAGGGGTGAAATATTTTTTTCAACCTCAATTACTATGCAACTATGTAACTAAGATTGCAGACAGGGAGTATGCATGAAGAAGTCTCTTGTAGATGTTTTTTTTTTTTTATTGACATATGAAACCTGCAGCATGTGGGTCAAATGCAATCCTCTGATTCCATGTGGCACTTGATATATATATTTGGGTAAGAACATGCTCAATTTTATATGTGGAAAAGGATATCATAGCAATTGTAATGTGTGGTACCCAATTTTTTTTTTCTTTGAGTCAATGGCCTTAGATTGAAAAAAATTCATTTATATATTTATATTTCCTAACTTCATTCACAGTTTTTCAGAATAACTTATTTATGTTAACAAAATGAAAGCCATGATGCCCCATATCATACCTCATCATAATCGGAGTCTCCCATTTTTAGCTTTAAGCCCAATGTCACACACAAATACTGACTTAGATTTACTAAGCCTCACAGAGGTAACAATAAGACAATACATAATTATATGTAACTATACATATAAATGAATTTAGCGCTCTGTCATACAGAATCTGTTAGTCTGTAATCGAAACAATATAGAAGCACAAATACACTCTACTTCAGTGTTTCTTGAAAGCGGGGGTGGGGGTTCTTCAGCTACTCATAAGGTGCACTTAGATGTAAGAAATCCAAACATATGTTTAAACATTTTAGCATCTGCCTGTTTATTGTAAAATTACCTTTGTATATGAGCTGATGTGAAGTACTAAAGCACATGGAAGCAATACTGTCACTGCCATAGCTTACAGTTTAACTGCAGTCTGATTGTCTCTTTGATTTACCCAATCAACTTATAAAGGTCCCCGGGTCCTCGGTGGCCCTGTGGGTCCTCAGTGCCCCCACAGATCCCCTTTGGCTGAGGAATGTAACGCCAACACTGCACTGGCTCAGTGACTCATGCCTGCTTCCAGGTAAAACTGAATTGCAGAGACATACAGAGGATGAAATCTAGGTGTCTGTAAGCATTTTGTGGCATGACAACCTGGCTCTTGTCATCCTGTTGAGCCCTGTAAAATGTAATTTAATAAAAATAAAATATTTTATGTTATATTTTTATAATATATATATATATATATACATACACACACACATATATATATGTTATATGTATATAACATATATATATATTTATATTTATAATAGAATATTTATACTGTATACTTAGAGCCTCATTCAATTGAGCTATCGCATATTACTGTAGCCAGTAAGTGAGGCCTCAGGATGAATTTACTATTCAATTGGCATCTTTAGAGTTCTCGAAACGGGTTACAGGTTACGGCCATAAAAACTCTGCGATGGTTAAACCCGAAACTTACAACCTCTTGAAGCCTTTGATAGTTCACGGCCGCAAGACTTCTGATCGCAAAAATCATTTAAAACTGCACCCGCACTCAAGCCCGCAAAAGCCATTGTAAGACTTTGCAAGTCCACCTCCATAGCAACAATTATGTCGTAGATATCTGGCTATGTGATAGCTTTAGAATTGTTGAAGCTACATGTTAAGGGGGGCTGTCAATGAAGTAATGTATACCTGAGAGGCACTGTGAAAACCTTAAAGCTTACATGTCCTTCACAATACTTGCAGATGCAGAAGATGCCTTCATGCATCTGAATTGTACCAAAAAAAAAAAAAAAAGAAAACAACTACAACATACATCCCTTAAGGTTAGAAGTAAAAAGATTCCACCTTAAAGAAAGAAAAGGGTTCTTTACAGTAAGGGTGGTTAATCTGTGGAATTCTCTACCAGAGGAGGTGGTGACAGCGGATTTGATAGATAACTTTAAAAGGGGACTGGATTTATTTCTAATTAAAAAGGGAATTCAGGGTTATCCTGGATAATTAGAGAGAGAGTATTGATCCAGGGAGAAATTTGAGAGCCAGTATCTGGGGTCAGGAAGGAATTATTTTTTTTCCCTTTAAGACGATTGGCTAAGTTTCACTTGTTTTTTTTTCTGTTTGCCTTCCTCTGGATTAATTTATAGTTAAAAAACATAATAATAATAATAATTAAACGATTAATAATTAATTAACAATTAATTAACAACTAATAGATTAATATTTAATCCGCATATTGCAGATCAGAGGAGATCTTAAAAGGTTGAACTTGACGGACCGAAAGTCTTTTTTCAACCTTAATTACTTTGTAACTATGTAAATGTTAAACAGAACCCTACGTGTCCACAGAGAAGAGGATCATGGACCCTGTGATGGGAGGTAGCCATCTGCATACAAAATATCACCATCACATAGGCAAAGATACAAGACTCAGTAGCCAGGTTAGATTATGTTTACATTTGGACCAATAGATTGTCACTGAGGAGTGCTGTTGAGAAGGCACAAACATCTGCGCAGCCCCTAGGTCTCCCTGGTGGTGGTTGGGGGGGGGGGCAGAAAGAGGCAGCGGCACCAGCAGTGACGATGCTGGAGGCATGGGGGGAGGAGAGGAGGGGCCGGCTGCGGGTGGCCGGAGCTGGAGACCAGAGAGCATCGCATATCGTCTTCTGGCACCTCCTGGAATGCGCTCTGGTCCACCCCCATCCTGATCAACCCAGCCAGGTAGGATGCTGTCATTAGGTGGTGCCTCCTCTCCTCCCTATTGCTCGTGGCCAGGCTGTGCATTACCTCAGCATGATTGGCGGAGATGCCGGCCTGGATCCTCTGGAGACACTCCAGCATCTCCACCTGTGCAGCCTGGTTTGGTGTTGGGGATGGAGGTCCTTGTGACGTGGCCTGGTCAGGAGGTGGCGGTGGTGGTGGTGGTCCAGTGGGGAGGGTCTGGAACCTGGCTGGAGCCTGATGACATACGGGAGGTGATGTTGGTGGGCCTGGTGGTGTGGTGGTGGCCAGTGCGACGCACTGCTGTTGGGGGGAGGAGGAGGTGGCTGGTTCAGATGGTCCCTCCAGTGGGAGGGCCCTGGTGATATACTGATTCTCTGGAGGAGGGGGATAGAGGGATCAAATGCCAATGGTGTGACCCCACTAGCCAGATGATATCCTCCTCCTCTAAACCAGGGCCCTTGGGTCCTCTTCTTTCCTCCTCCCCCTGTGCTCGTTCCTGATGGGCGGGGGTTTGCTCCTCCACTTCCTGCTCCTATGGAGCCGACACCCCCACCTCTGGCTCACCACTGGATCCAAACCTCCTTGATGCTGTAAGAGACAAAAAGAAAGGTTATGTTGTTATTAGTATGATGAATCATACATTGTTTTGTGCTAATTTCTAACTATCTGACATGTACTGTAGGCTTCAACCTGGATGATTCTCCTAGTTACAACTCAGATTAGCTATCATTTGCTAGATATAATCTTTTCTTTGGTTCTTGGTCTTGATTGTTCTTGGTTCCTTATGCTATCTTGATTCTGGCTGTGGTCTGTAGCTGCATAGAATGCAGTGGACACACCAGTTGGTTGATTACTGTGGTTGATTACTGTGGTTAATCCAAGGAATTACAGTAATTTTTCAGATTCATGGATTTAATGACGCATCCTTCTATCCCTTGTTAATTCCATGGAGCTGACATGTCGGTGTCCTTGTTGGTCATCATGTACATGTGTCAGCATGTGTGTAATGTACATGTGGCGGCATGTTGGTCTATGTGATATTCATGGAGGATTGGTCCTGCTGGGCCACCAGGCCTGAAGCTCCAGTGACGGGCACATGGTTTAGAAGGTCCTTGGCCACCCTCTCCCACTCACTATATCGCACAGTCACATTCTTGTCCTCCTTGGCAATCATCCTCCTCACCTTGGCCATGATGTCGTCAAAATGGTGCTTGATGGACCTCACATCCCTTTGCGCTGTGCCCATTGCTGTAACCTAAGCCGCTACCTTCTTCCATGCCTGGGCCTTAGACCGTGGCCTGAGTTCCCTTATTCCCACAAGGATCACAGGGCAAGCACAGATGGCATGAAGGAGGACCACATTCTCCTGGTGCATGTAATTGTGGGCCCTGTGCTTGCCCTTAGCCTCTTTCCCTTCCGACTGTGGACAGAGTCCTTGCCTCTCTGATCTGTCACTGAGGCCTGTCCCTCACCTGAACTACCACCCCCCCCCCCCTGGGATCAGGCCCCTTCTACTCTGTCCCTCACCTAAACGTGCTAGGGCCGCCCTGCCACCACCCAACTCTTCTCCAATCTCCTCCTCCACCTCTTCCACCACCTCCTACTCCTCCCCCTTCTCCACCACCTCCTCCTCTCCTACACTACTCTCCTCCACTCCCCACTTCCTCCTCTCCTCCTCTTCTCCACCACTTACCTCCTGTCAACCGCTACTCCCCAGGGCCACCTTTCTCTCTTCTCTCTCCTCCTCGCCTCTCCTCTTCTTCTCCACCCCACCTCCCCATTCCTCTCCCCTCCTCTCTCCTCCATCCATTACAATCCCCAAAATAATATATAAATCAAATATATGTGTAAACAAGGAGTAAGTGTAAAATCGTAAAAAATATAAATAAATAAACCCACAAATACTGCTCTCAAAACTCTCCTACACTCTCTCGATCTATAACCAACCTCCAACTCTGGCACCTGTGTGCTTCTTTGGAAGAAAATACAACACAGTCAACACATGGGCTGGTGGAACAATCATCTGAAGCTAGCCGCTTTCTATTGGCCTGTGTCGCACTACTTTATACCGTGATTGGATCGTAACAGCCGATCTCATCTCGGCCAGCCCATTAACAGTTTGCGGCTGCGGGAGGGCTTTACGCGCTTGAAGCTTTGGCCCATAACTCGCACCCTTGCTCAATTGAACAGCTTTAGATTCTGAGAAGAACGGGAGCCCGCAGCGCGCCTGCAGACATAAGGCCTACATCCCGCGAGATGCAGGCTTACAATTGAATCAGTCTCTTAAAGTTTTATATATTTTGTTTACATTTTATATATATTGTATATATATATTTTATATATGTACTGATTAGTTGATGTTTGATGGGGTTAGGGAAGTGCAAAACAAAATTGTGCCTGCCCCCTCCTGGTGGCCCAAATTTAATTTTGCACCGGGGCCCTCCATGCACTAGTTCTGCCACTGTAGGAAAACTGCCAATGAAATTAGCTGTTTTTCCCACCATCTTTAGTGTGGAGCTCCACCTTCCCTTAAAAACAGCTCTCCCATTATCGTGCAGTTATTTAAATAGAAAACTTGTAATACTTTACTATGGTGGCCCTTCAACCGCAGTTCATCATTTCTCTTTCGATCAACTTCATAATCATTTTTTACATCCTATTTGATCTTTACTCTTTTTACATGAGGACTGGCAAATAAGGTCTTATAAACATACACTGCTTTACAACTCATTTAGAATGGTTGCCACCTCCCCACTGTTGTTGACTAATTCACTATATTGCTGCAGTGATCTACATTTCTTTGTATTCCAAAAAAAGTTAATTTTGATATACAGAATAAAAATACATTTCAGATTTGTCTGCTCAGTTTCAATTTCCTAGTTATATAACTGTTCATGAAGTCATACAGGTGAATCACAGATCCAGCGCCAATTACTCCAAATGACCTGCAACAAATTGCAGTCTGATGTGCATGGGAAATAATAAGAGCAAGCCTCTATAATAAAACACTTTTTCACATTTTTTCATCATTCATGATGCATATACTTTATATGTTTTCATTTTGCAAAAATATTTATAAAATAAAATACTTTATTAATTTAATCGACAATCAATGTCACATTGCAGCATAATAAATAGACCTTTTAGCATTAATGTCATTGCTGGAAACACATTTTTATGCTACAACATGACTGAACCGCTACATGAATTTCTGATGAAGGAAAGTGTCCTTGTAATCTCTGGTCAAAGCAAAAACTGTACTGAATGATACAGCCATAACCTTCAATGACACTGATAATCTAGATAAATATCAGGAAGTGTAATTGGCAAGCTAGTTTTGTACATGCTTTTCTGGAGGTTTGGCACTCTGATATGATCTTTAACCAAACCTAGAGTGTACTAATTATTGCATTACTATATCTGCTATTATCATAGAGGCGGATGTGTCAACATCTAAATTAGTAGTGATAAAGGGGCATAATTATATCCCCAAGAAAGGCTGTGGTTAAAATCATCCAATCAATAATATTATTTGTAAACTATCATATCTTTTATTTTTGACTGCTTAATATGAAAATGTTATTTTTATGTGTACGATTCCAAAATGGAAATTTTACTTCTTCACGTCCACTAACTATTTAGAAATAAAGTACCACAGTAAAAAATGATATGCCACTTTACAACATTAACAGCTTTGTTAAATTTGAAGCCCGTATCGGCATTGTTACACCCACAAAGACTGCTGGCTTGAAATTCGGCTGCGTTATAGAGCTATTACATTGAACCATGCTGCGAGTTACGGGACATAGACGCAAACCAGTAAACCATTCTTGTTTACATTGGATGTGCGGTCATGAACTCAATCAATAAGTTAAACCCGTAGATACGAGTTTAGACGGAGCCAATGGCAAATGAGATTGTTATCATTATGTCACTGAAAAATGGAGGTTAAATTTAAAGTCTTACGGGTTTCAATTACGAGTTTCGATCGGACCTGCATTCCAGAAATAATGTAATATTAATAAATCAGTAATGAAATCAGTCAATGTGAGTTCCATTATACTGTATGTATTAACATATTTATTGCCGGGATTGATATAACACGGAAATTAAATAGAAATAAAAGTATTTTATATTGCAGATGTGCAAGCTTGAGAATGTTGTGCTATTAATTTTAATACCTAACATCACTTTCCCTTTAGTTGAAAATATAGTAGTGTGTATATTTGTATTTACAGTGCTACGGATAGGACTTTAACCCCCTTGCAGATCCTTTCTAGTACCCGTTGGCTTTTTGGCTCCATTTGCAGGTTACTAGTTTGATCTCCAGTGGATTCATAGCAATTTAATAGCGATTTTCTAACATAATAGTTACAGGCTTGAAAGATCAAAGGATTTGCAGCCCTGTAGTTCAAATTTCAAGGTCCCATAGGGTTTTTCCACCTGTAACTCGCACAGGCTACGGTTTTACACGTTGAGGGTATTTAATAGGGCGGTAAGCTTAGGTTATAGAGGCCATAAGTTTGCTGCCTTGAAATTTGCTACAGTTACAGCGTGATTCAATTGAACATGTCTGCAATTTAAGGGCCGAAAGCTGAAACCGTAACCCATGCAATTGTAAGTAGCATGGCGTGATCATGATCAATTAAGCAAGGCCGTAACTACCGATTTAGAAACAGCCAATAGTAAATTAGATCATCATCATTACATCAGTATAACATGGAAGTTAACAGTCAATCAATTAGCGTTTAGAGGTCCGATGTGCGATCGGACTCGCAATCCGGCAATGTACAAAATAATAAAAATGAATGACGATACTGTTCTACATTTGCCATTTATGTGTGTGAGAACATTTGTGGGTTTGACAGGTTCCATTACGGGCTCCAGTAACTTATAATTGCTCAATTGAATAGGGGCCTAAGTCATTTCAAATGGCAGTACAGAATCTTCTTTCAGGTGGCTTCAAGGAATTCCTTGCCTTGCCTTATACTGCGTACTGGCTCTTTGTTATTTTTGGTCTAACCATTAATGTAGTTTGGTCCCTACAATGAAAAGTGTAGATGGCTATGTTACTGAACCATTATAGTCATGAAGCCCTATTAAATTGTCAAAATCTCAATTACCGAAGCCCGTAATGTAGCCTGCAAAAGTTACCCGGTTGTCAAAATTGTAACTCCATGCTCCGTAATTGCATTCAAACCCATAAATGGCAAATGTAGCAAAATATTGTACGAGTATTTAGAGAGGACTCACAAGGGGGTTAAACACCTGATCATAAAACTACAAAAGCAAATAAAAAGTCAACACTGCATTTTAAAAGACGGGAAAAGCAATGAAAGACATTAGAATTAATTACACAACAGTCTCAAGCTCGCAAATGTGTAATCAAAAATATATATTTTTTAGGTCTCATTTCCATGTCATTTAAGTCTCGGGAATCAATAAGTTAATACATATCAGGCCCCCACATGAACTATAACATTTCCTTTATTCATTTTTATTATTTTGTACATTGCCGGATTGCGAGTCTGATCACATATCGGACTTTTAAACGCTAATTGATTGACGTTTAACATCCATTTTACTGATTTAGTGATGACGGTTTCATTTACTATTGGCTGTTTCTAAATCCTTATGGGCTTGCTTAAGTGATCCTGATCATGGCCCGAAACGCTACGTACGGTTACATGGTTTACAGATTTGGCTTTCGGCCAGGTAGCTGCGGGCTTGTTCAATTAAATCACTCTGTAACTGTTGCAAATTTCTATCCCGCAGACTTATGGTCTGTATGAAGGCAATTGTGGGCTTGGAATTTAATAAGGCCCATGTTCTTGTTTACCTGGTGTATCAACATCAATGGATTTTGTAAACAAATAAACTTCCATTAGTTTTACTTAAAGCACTTGAATTAAGTAATGCAGCCAAAGTATTGATGCAATTTAAGAAAAACATTTAAGCCATAAATACAAAACTGATGTCTTGAGTAAATTCTAATCCTATACAAAAGTGAATAAATGAAACTTCCTATTCAAGTTTCTAAAAACATTTTTCCCATAATCAAGTTTTCTTTTGAAAGGAGCATACTTTAAATATGATGCAAAGTTTATTTAATCCTTAACTGGAACAAATTGTTAAATGGCACATAAATGTTATGTATGCTTTAAAAACAAATTAAGTGAGTGCTTTGCATAAAGAGGCAAGCAGTGAAAAAAACAACAAATGCTAACAGTGTAATTATTATTATTATCGTTTATTTATAAATTGGCAGGAAATTCTGCACCGTTGCACAACACTTAGTAAGACTTAAACGTAAATAGCAAAGGCAGACAAAAGAATTCAACTGCTTGTCAGGTTCATGGCCTCTGTCGTGTTATAGAGTACAGCCCAGCCACCTGCGTGGTTAGCCAAATTAGATTATTAATGGGTAGCCTCTTTTACTTGAAAGACCATATAATTGAAATAACTCTTTTTTATTATATACTTAACATGTTGAATAGAGGCATGAGTAATTTAAAGGTGAATACATGTGAATATAGGTATAGATAGTGAGAGGAAGTGTTTTGTATGGAAAAAGAATATGAACTGTGTTCCTTTGAATAGCAACATGACAGTTTGTAAGAAAAATTTGCCCAACACATTATTACATACTAGCGACTTGCCCGTCAAAAAATGACAGCAATAAAATTGTAAGGCAGGCAATGCTGTCTGCCACACAATGTAAGGCTTTTAGTCCTCTGAGTACATTAGGCGCTCATTGCGAGCCTCTCCACTTGTGTTCTTTTGCTCTTTTGAGCACCCTCCGCGCTCATTGTGAGCCCCGCGCTGAACGCTCATTGCAAGCCTCTCCTCTGCTCTTTTTTTAATTTTTTTAATAATAATTAATGAATTCATTAAATAATAAATTAATATACTTTACCTATTTGTAAATAATATATCCAGCAATCAATATCCTGAAGAGCCATGCTTTTTGATTTTCCTGCAGCATACAATGTACATTTGGACTATTGCTGACCTGAGGTGTAAGTGTCAGCAATGTAGCAAGTCTGCAGAATAAATAGTTAAGGCGATTTTCGAGTGCCGAAACTCTGGAAATTGTGTTTAAATTGTCATGCAACCTCACTCCCAGGAGTCCTGGCATCCACCCATGCTGTGTGTAAGGTTCATTTTATTTTTTTTACTTTGTGTTTTTTTTTTAAGTGCGAGGTTTGGCCGTCAACGTGGAAAAAAAAAATACGAGGTAAAAAAATACAAAGTCCTGCTAGTATTTGTTTTTTTCTTCGGCCGCCATTTTTTTTGTCTCAGGCGATTTTCAAGTGCTGAAACCCATGAAATTGTGTTTAATTTCTCGTGCAAATTAACTCCCAGACGTCCTGGCTGTCCCCCCGTGGTGTGTGTGATGGTTTTTTTTTATGATTTTTTTATTTTATTTGTGTTTTTGTTAAAACTTCATATTTTTTTTTACCTTGTATTTTTTTTTCTAAGTGCCGCGGGTCGTATTTTTTTTTCTAAGTCCCACTTTCCTTTTTGCAAAATGTTACAGGACATAATTTTTCCACTATATTTTTTCAAAGTGCTACGGGCCTCACATTGTGAAAGTTATTTTTTGCCAAAAATCCTTGCTGCACCATTCTTTGAAGTAATACGTTATAGAAGGATTTGTACCACTGGAAATTTTAGAAGTGAAGTTTAATTAGAGTAGTTGAGTGATTGGAGTGGGAACATTGGAAAAGGTCAGTCAAGGTGAGAGATAACAGGGAAGTAAATTGTGTTCAGTATTGGCAGTATCGGGTGCAACTGGGAAAGCAATGACCTTTAGTGGTAATTGGTAGGACTTCAGATAGCAAAATCAAGAGTATAACTTTTTTGGCATCAGGCATGGTGTGTGCACTTTGGAGCTGGGCTACAGATAGAAGTGGGTTATGAAACATGCTTTAGAAAGTGTTTGTACTGATGGAAATCATGTTAGAGCTAGCAGTGTAGAATACAATATCATGAGAAAGATATGACACTGAATGCCATTAGGATGACATTGAGTATACATTACACGGAAGGCCAAAATAGTTTATTGCTAGGAGTCTGAGAATATACTCCAACACAAGCCAAAGATGGCCACAAAAGCAAGTGTTACCATGAGTTAAGCAGGAAGCTAACATATTCACATTCTTAAAAATAAATATATTTTAAAAGATATAGCCATCTTTCACTGCATCAAACACAGGGTAACATAAGGACATGCATTGAAAACTGAACATTGAAAAGGAAATACTTTTATTATATTTATTACTCAGCAATGGCAAAAATTCAGCTTCAGTATATTATTGTTTATCAAGTAGAAAAGTTTAGAATATATATATATAGGAGGATATGCTAGAGAAGCAGTTGGCTGAGAGGTAGGGCAAGGTGAAGAAGCAGAGCCAGAGAAGGAGACATTAAATGTTCTATTTTCCAGAAAAGATGTGAACCAAGAGAGAGCAATATCATGGATGCCAAGAGAGCTGAGGATTTGGATAAGAATAGGATGGTCAACAGTGTCAAAGGCAGCAGAGAGATCCAGAAGAATAAGAATAGTATATATATATATATATATATATATATATATATATATACCACCATAAAAAGATAAAAGTGTTGTACACACTGTGCTATGACAAACCAATAACACACCATTTAACCACAGGGACTTCTAATGTGTTCTTGCCAGGACACAGAGTTTTTGATTGTAATTTTGTCTCTGTGGGATCAGGATCTCTCAAGCTAAGTCTGTATTTATAAAATGAAGTAGGGTAAGAGTACTGCTGCTTGAAGAGTTAAATCCTAAGATGTAATCACACAAATGGGAGCTCTGGTCCTTCAAGCTCACAATTAAGAAATTGGTCACTTAAATATTATGAAAGATGGTTTTGAAGTGTTATTTAAGAAAGGTCTCATTAAAATATAATCTTGAAAATGTTATACTTTTTGCAGTGTAAAATGATGGAAATTTACTGATGTATCCCGTCTGATTGGAATATTAGATTAGTTGAATATTATCTGATTTTTTGTTATCTTAATATTGCAGGATGAATCACTTGATATGGCCCCAAATTGATTTCTAGAGTTGTTTGCAAGGGTTCATATTTTAAATTTGAATACTGTGATCTGACACTCATGCCATCATCTCTTTCTCTTGTTCGCTATGGTTCATACTGAGCTGTATATTGCTGGCAGACATGAGAAACTATTTCCATATTTATCTATGTGAAACATACAGTATATATATATATATATATATATATATATATATATATATATATATATATATATATATGTATATATAAAGTCCAGCGTCACAAAATAGATAGGGATGAAAATATGGGTTCAAGTTCTAAGTCAGCCCTGTACCTCACCCTTACCCTTTAAACTGTAAGTGTGGGAGTTTTCAATCTTGTGTCTGTGCTTTGGGGGATATCAGAGAGCTCTCCCTTTTTTTGAAATGTGTTAAAACTGTTAATTTATACTTAACCCCTGTACAGCGCTACAGAATTTGTTGGCAAGTAAAAAATAAAGGATAATATGAAATAATCAGCCTACTTGTAAACATTTTCAAGTTTGGGTTCATGCATAGGAAAGATCCTTTTATAAATATGTACACATTATTTTTCATGAAACAGTCTAGCAATAGGGGAGAAAACGTAACTTTAATTACAAAGCTACTCCTTCAATAGTGCTAAAATGTTTTTACACACTGCATTCTTTAAAGAATTGTGTCTAGCATCGATCTACCTATCTATGTAAAATAATACTAAATAAAATTAAAATCATAAACTATATATGGCCAATGTACATCCAAAAATGTTAATTAAATTTAGTAAATTTGTGTAAAAGTGGATTATGGCATGGTAGAATGTCCCACGGCTTCCAGTGTTTAGTTAGGTACACCTATGATTATGTAGCAGTGCTCAAATGGAAATTGTATTTTTTTAATTGTAATCATGAGTGCAGTGGCAATCTCACTCAGTGCACATCGTGCCAAATGTGTGTACTGCTGGAGTAGCTATTCCAGTGTCCATACGTCTGTGGCAGGTGTGAGCATGTTACCTCTCTTGAAGCCCAAATTGGAGAACTGGAGAGGACAATTGCAACATTCAATAATATTGATACACTGGAAAGTGAGTTTGTGCTCAATGGGCATAGTTTAGCTGGGCCTAGCCTGGAGGGTGGAGCTAGTGCTAGTGATGATATCCAAGGATGTACCTGTGTTACAATTACAAGGGGAAGCAGAGGGAACAGGAGGAAGAGGGAGGCCAGTTCTGACTTGGCAAACACCAACAGGTTTAGTACACCATGAGTATTTCCCAGCAGGCATCAGACTCACTCCAGATTCCGAGCTTGCTCTCCTCCTGACTCACTGGGTCCACAGGAACGGCATTGGCTTATTGGGACTTGGTGACTGCATTCACATAATCTCAAGAAAAAATTAAAGGACAACCATACATATGGGTTGATTCAAACTACACCATCAGTATTGCTGAAAATTATTAACCAAGTAATATAATATAAATATCAAACTGGAATCTATCCCATTGTTTATGCGCAAGGAATCGCCAGCACTGACAGCTGCAGTGCCAGCAAGTAGCTGCTAGGTTTCAGGGAAGGCCTATAATTATTCCCCCCTCCAACGTGACACAGCTCGATGGCGCTGAAACGTCAGAGAGGCCATCGCTATGCTTGCCGCAGGCTCTCGGCCCTCGAGGGTCTTGGGCGCGCCTCTCATAGCTCAAGGCCTCTTCTGCTGCTGCCAATCTTTTGCGTACGGGAAGAGGGAAAGGACCTCAAACTGCATGTACAAATTAATCAAACTTTTAGTGGTAAGTGTATATTACCAATACATAAATAAAGAAAAAGACACTTGTCCTTTCCCTCTTCCCCTATGCAAAAGATTGGCAGCAGCACTGCCGCCGCGAACTACTAGATTGCGCGTCCAATTTTCTGAGTAGTGCTGCACAATGCATATAAGGCGCGCCGACAGAAGAGGCCTTGAGCTATGAGAGGCGCATCCGAGGCCCTTGAGAGCCGAGTGCCCGTGCTGAACATATCGATGGCCTTGCTGTTGAATCAGCGCCGTAGAGTTGAGCCACGTTGGTGGAAGGAAAAACAACGACCTTCCCTGAAACTGGACTGCGCCATCTAGCGGCTACTTGCTGGAACTGCAATTGTCATGGTTGGCAATTGCTTTGCGCTTACACAATGGGATAGATCCAAGACACTTATTTAAACCACCAAAAAGTCTTCCCATAGGGGACCAGCATCATATGGGAAAATTCAATCAGAGGCAGAAAATTTAAAAATTATTTTTATTAAACTTGGATTAAAAAGTATTTAAAATAAATAATGAAGAGCCCACAGATAAAGGTCATCGAAAAATAAAAAAAGGATAGATAAAATAACCAAAAGAAAAAAAAAATCCTATAGACTAATATGGTGGCACTTGCTCCCTTAGAAACGTAACTACACTATTGTATAGTAGAGAGTTAATATCCTATTCTCATGTGACGGCACCTGAAAATAATAATTATCAAACTCCAGTGTACCAAATAATTAATATGTGGAAATTTATATGTATTTAAATAGTTTCATCCATAACTTTGCAGGAAATGTAATATAATCACCAAATTCTAGTTTGCCAAAACATCACTATATATAAATTATTTTACAAATATTAGTAAATGTAATCAATTGATCAGCAGCAGACATATATACAGCCATATCGAAATGTATATAAATTCAGTAATGTTAAATAGCAGCATTGGATATATGTCAATTTAGCAGCGTATGAAAGTGCAACCATAGACTTCAATGGGCAGGCGAATTTCAAAACCCACAGGGACTCTTTCTGGCCACAATAGTGATGGGAAAGTTGTTTCAAGGGGACTAACACCTGGACTGTGGCATGCCGGAGGGGGATCCATGGCAAAACTCTCACGGAAAATTACATAGTTGATGCAGAGTCTGGTTTTAAGCCAAAAAGGGCATAAATCACCTAACATTCCTAAATTGTTTGCAATAACATGCTTTAAAACATCAGGTATGATGTTGTATTGATCAGGTAGTGTAAGGGTTACACCGGCTACACAGTAACAGACCAATCTCCCCGTTTAATGCACCGCAAACAACCGCAAACAGTCCCTTTGCAAAACCGCAAACTCCCCATTTGCACAAGGTTGGATACCAAGCTAGCCATGTCCCGTTCCTTGTCCTCACTGATGTCATTGAAGGTCTCTTCCTCCACCCAGCCACCAAGGGTCCCCGAAAGGTGACAACAAGCCCCCTGGGACGCCTGCTGTGTTTGGTCTTCCACCTCCTCAAAGCCACCTTCCTCCTCTGACTCCTCTTCTTCAGACTCCCAGAGTCTGGCGGCTTCCACTGCCCAGCATGGAATATTATACACAGGTCAGAGTCTGGGGGCTTCCACTGCACAGCATGGAATATTATACACAGGTCAGAGTCTGGGGGCTTCCACTGCCTAGCATTGAATATTATACACAGGTCAGAGTCTGGGGGCTTCCACTGCACAGCATGGAATATTATACACAGGTCAGAGTCTGGGGGCTTCCACTGCACAGCATGGAATATTATACACAGGTCAGAGTCTGGGGGCTTCCACTGCCCAGCATTGAATATTATACACAGGTCAGAGTCTGGGGGCTTCCACTGCACAGCATGGAATATTATACACAGGTCAGAGTCTGGGGGCTTCCACTGCCCAGCATGGAATATTATGCACAGGTCAGAGTCTGGGGCTTCCACTGCCCAGCATGGAATATTATACACAGGTCAGAGTCTGGGGGCTTCCACTGCACAGCATGGAATATTATACACAGGTCAGAGTCTGGGGGCTTCCACTGCACAGCATGGAAGATTATACGCGTTGCCTCTGTCTGCATTATTATATGGTGTGTACTGTTAAGTAGTACTATTCCTATCGGTTTAATCCCTGTTACGTCCACTATCAGGGGACGTGTATATGGCATGGATTTTTGGAAGCGGGAGATGGAAAAAGATGCTTGGTCGGTCCTCCCACTTCAAATTTGGGGCACCGCGCGTGCAATCTAAGGTGCCACCAGATATGAGTGTCACTGTGCACTGGCAAACGTTGGCAGAGTAGGCGCTGTAGGCCTCACACACACGCCTGTAGGCAAGCAACTGATATTCAATCGATTACAGTAAAAAAAGTGTTGTTTTATGTCACTGTACACTACGGTTGCACCAGATATGACGTATCACTGTGCACTGGCAAAAGTTGGCAGAGTAGATGCAATAGGCTTCACACACACGCCTGTTGGCAGGCAATTGCTATTCAATCTATTACAGTCAAAAAAGTGTTGTTTTATGTCACTGTACACTACGGTTGCACCAGATATGACGTATCACTGTGCACTGGCAAAAGTTGGCAGAGTAGATGCAATAGGCTTCACACACACGCCTGTAGGCAGGCAACTGATATTCAATCTATTACAGTCAAAAAAGTGTTGTTTTATTTCACTGAGCACAATATAAGCTGTTAGGTGTTAGCCTGTCACACACACAAGCTGGCAGGCAGGCATATGCAATTAGATTACACAGAAAAAAATTAAAAAATAAAATAAATGATGTTCTAGCCCTAAAAAAGGCTTTTTGGGTTGCTGTCCTTCAGATGGAAGGCTCTAGAAGGGAGTGTATGCTGCTGAGTGGCTGGAATGTGTCTGCTGACTGTGAGGTGCAGGGTCAAAGTTTCCTCAATGATAATGAATAGGGGGCGAACCCAAAAGCACATGTGTTCGCCGTTCGCTGCGAACGCGAACATGCAAAAATCGCCGCGAATAGTCCGCCGGCGAACTGTTCCAGACATCACTAGAACTAAGGTGTGAAGTGTGGGCAAACAGACATCAAAAGGCCCTGTCAGTTATACTAAAAGAAATGTAATGTTTGAATTCCCCTACATGACAAAAGGGCTCTTTAAGCTGTTCAGCCAAGAAGGCACCAACCGCACAGGGGGCATTGAGAAGGGCTGAAAGCAGATGGGTCACTTAGCTAAGAGGAGATTGGATAAGAGGGCTGTGGCTAAGGGGTGTGACCTGTGACTTGGAGTGACTTAACTGTATAAATATTATTACTATTATTATAGTTTATTTATAACGCGTCAACATATTCTGTATCGCTGTACATAAATTAGGTTCAGACAATGATAAATACAGATTAACATTTAGCAAAAGAAGGAGGGCCCTGTCTTTGAGCTAGGAATCTAAGGTACATGGTGAATTCCCAAAGTAGTTAGGATAGAAACTCGCAGACTTACAATCTAAGGTATAGTGAGTGGTAAAAGAGGGAGAGAGAGGTGATAAGTGTGTTAGGGGGGAAGGTTATATGCTTCTTTAAAGAGATGCGTTTTAAAAGAGGTTTTGAATGTTTTGAGGCAAGAGGATAATCTGGGGGAGCGAGGCAAGGAGTTCCAGAGACTTGGGGCAGCACGAGAAAAGTCCTGGAGGCGAGAGTGAAAGGAGGTGACGAGTTGTAGAAAGAAGAAGGTCAATAGCAGAACGAAGAGGGCGGGTTTGGGAGTATTTGGAGATGAGAGCAGAGATGTAAGGGGTAGCATTATTGTTGAGGGCTTTGTAAGTTAGGGTCATGATTTTAAATTTTATTCTTGAAGCTAATGGAAGCTAGTGGATTGATTGACAGAGAGGTGATGCCGACACTGAACGTTGTGTATGGAAGATGAGTCTAGCAGAGGCATTCATAATGGATTGAAGTGGAGACAGACGGGGGGTGGGTAGGCTAACAAGAAGCGAGTTGCAGTAGTCTAGTCGAGAGATGATGAGAGAGTGTATAAGGATTTTAGTTGTGTCTTGTGTAAGATAGTGACAAATTCTGGAGATGGTTTTTAGATGGAGAAGACAAGATTTAGTTAGTGATTGTATGTGAGGGATGAAAGACAGAGCGGGGTCCAGTAGAACTCCAAAACAACAGGCGTGGGAGGAGGGGGTGATGATGTCTTTGTTGACAGTGAGAGGTATGTGAGGAATTGACACTGTGGGAGAGGGAGGGAAGATTAGGAGTTCAGTTTTAGACATGTTGAGTTTGAGATGGTGGGTGGATATCCAAGATGATATACTAGAGAGGCAGTTGGAGACATGTGTTAGAAGAGAGGGGGATATATCTGGTGTGGAGAGGTAGATTTGGGTGTCATCTGCATAGAGATGATAATGAAGCCCAAAAGAGTATATGAGGGTACCAAGTGAGGAAGTGTAGATGGAGAAGAGGAAGGGTCCAAGGACAGATCCTTGGGGTACACCAACAGACAGGTGGTGAGAAGAAGAAGAGGTGTCAGAGAAGGAGATACTGAATTATTGATTTTGTAGTATGATGAGAACCATGAGAGAGCAGTGTCTTGAATACCGAGGGAGAAGAGGATATGGAGTAGAAGTGGATGGTCGACAGTGTCAAAGGCAGCAGAGAGATATAGGAGAAGAAGAATTGAGAAGTGACCTTTTTACTTGGCGGTAAGCAGGTCATTGGTGACTTTAGTGAGAGCTGTCTCAGTGGAGTGTTGGGGCCGAAAGCCAGATTGGAAGGTGTCAAGAAGGAAGTTAGAGGAAATAAAGCTGGTAAGGCGGTTATAGACGAGCCGCTCCAGCAGTTTTGAAGCCAGGGGAAGCAGTTCAACGTCAGTTTTAGATGAGGGTTTTTTGAGGGTGGGTATAACTATGGCATGTTTTAGAGAAGACGGAAGCATGCCAGTAGTAAGGGAGAGGTTGAAAATATGTGTGAGAGCTGGGATTAGTGTGGTAGAGAGGGGAGATATCAGCTGAGATGGAATAGGATCCTGAGGACAGGTAGTGAGGCGAGTGGATGATAGCAGTTTGAGACTTCATCCTCTGTAGCCGCATCAAAGCAGTTCAAAGTGGCAGTGGGATTGGGGAAGGGAGAAGACTGGGTGTTGTTGATTAGTTGAGAGGGTGGAGTGTGTAAAACACTATGAGATAAGAGTTCATTGCGGATGTTTTGAATTTTATAAATAAAATGGTTGGCCAAGTCTTCAGCTGTGAGAGAGGAAGGGATGGGAGGATGGGAGGAGGTGGTGGGCGGAGGAGAGTATTGAAAGTGGAAAACAGATGCTTGCGGTTAGAGGACAGAGTTGATATTAGTGTTGTAAAGTACTGCTGTTTGGCAAGGTTAAGGGCAGAGGAATAGGAGCGTAACATAAATTTATAGTGGAGGAAATCTGACAAAGTGCGTGATTTCTTCCATAGTCTTTCAGCAGTGCGGGAGCACCTCTGGATGTATCATGTTTTTGTAGTGTGCCATGGTTGTGGATGAGAGCGAAACATGTTGAGTAAATATGGGGGCCAGAGTGTCAAGGGTGGAAGAGAGAGTAGAGTTGTCGAGTGAGGTGGCAGTGTGAGGGCAGTTGAGGTTGGTGATGGGACTGAGAAGGGGTTGGATAAGAGTGGAGAGCTGAGTAGGGTCAAGTGCTCGCAGGTTTCTGTTCGTGATGGTGGTAGGGGTTGGAGAGGGGTGGAGAGAGGGTGATGTGGTGAGGTCGAAGGTAAGGAAGTGGTGGTCAGATAGAGGGAGTGGACGGATGACTGGGTTGGAGGTTGTGCAGAGATTGGTGAAGATAAGGTCAAGAGAATGTCCAGCATGAGGAGTAAAATAATATGTTAGTTGTGAGAGGCCAAGGGAAGAGGTGAGTGCAAGCAGTTTGGCTGCTGCTGGGGAGGTGGGAGTGTCAACAGCAATGTTAAAATCTCCAAGTACCATTGAAGGAACATTGGAGGAGAGAAAGTGAGGGAGCTAGGCAGAAAATGGATCAAGAAATTGAGAGGGAGTGCCTGGGGGGCGATAGATCACAGCTACACATAGAGAGATAGGTGAGAAGAGGTGGATTGTATGAACTTCAAAGGATGAGAATTGGAGGGATGGGACAGGGAGTATGAGGTGAAATGTACAGTGAGTGGAAAGCAAACTACCCACACCACCACCTTGTTTATTCCCAGTGATGTGAGAAGATAAAAAGGGGCCAGTTGCTGTTTTAGAGATGCAGTAAGAGGGTCAATATTAAACCATGTTTCTGAAATACATAGACTATGGTGTATTTCTTTAAGAAAGACTGATATGATTGCCGGTCGCTGAGAGACCCATTCCTTCAATGAAGATTCCCAGTATATTAAGGGCAATTCTTGTATCTAAATGCAGGACGAGTTGGGGCCTAGCTGAAATCTTCACAATCTTCACCAGAGGAAAAATTCCAAAAGTTGCTGAAAAAATATATGTTAATAAAGTATCAGTTCCTGATGGAATGCATCCAAGGGTAATGAGGGAACTGGCTTATGTAATAGCCAAAACATTATATCTAATTTTTCAAGACTCACACACCACAGGGTTGGTACCAGATGACTGGAACTAAACACATGTAATATTGTAAGCCTCACTTCTGTAGTGGGGAAAGTTTTAAAAGGGTTAATAAGGGATAGTACATGAATAAAGAATTTGTCCATTTCAACAAGAAAAAAGTAGGAGTCAACATGGAATTATGAGGGATAGGTCACTACGAACAAATATAATTACTTTCTATGCTTAGGCAAGAAGGAATTTGGATCAAGGCAACTCAGTGGATGTAGTCTTTTTGGATTTTGCAAAGGCTTTTGAATCAGGGCTACATACAAGAGTATTGAACAAACTAAGGGATACAGGAATTGCAATAAATATATATTCATGGACTGAAAACTGAATAAAAGACAGTAATCAAAGGATTGTTATCAAGGGAGTAGGAACTCAAAGTACTTCTGGGTTGGGAGTGGAGTTTTACAAGACAAGCTCAGATCTGTGATTTAATTAATCTGCAATATAAGGGATTATAAAGGGAGGTCAGCAGTGTGCCTGTTCCACAATGCAAACACACAAAGGGTAGGAGTATATCTTTTCTTAAGCATAGGTGGGCTTAAAGGGAGTCTGGAACTGGTACACCTATGGTTCTCTGCACTTTAGTAGACCAAATCAGATCCATTTATGATTCTGGATTATAAAGAGTGCAATAACTTCTAACAGCATCTCTTAACAATAAGTCCTTGCACTGTCCCTGAAAACTTTTGTGCCAGCCCTCATAAAGTTAATGAAAATTAGATGTGGGTTGAGAAATGGAAGAAGGTGAATTGAAGGGTTATTGATTAAGGATTAATGTGCAAAGATATTTTGTTGTAGAATGGACAGTAAATAAATGGAACAGCTTCCTAGCCTAAATAGAGGGAAAAACAGTAAAGGTGTTCAAGAATTTATTTTGTTACACTGGGTAGCAATTTGGCTAGAGAAAATAGAGAAACATGGCAGATTAGATAGGCCTATTTCTAATGAAAGCTGTTTCTCTAGATACTCTAAATTAACGATACACCACTCTTAAAATACTGTATAAAATGTATTACTCTACATAGGCATATGTGACCCCCTAGTCTCTTCTTTAGAGTTGGAGATCACGTCCCTCTTCAACAATGCAGAGTGCATTATATCTCTCGAAAACGAGCAAATAATAATTGTACTACTAAATATTTCTCCTCTTTATATATATACCTCTATCACCAATTAATATCTTCCATACAGCAATTTAAGCATTTTGCTATCTGTAAAATAAAAAAACATGATGGCTTTCTATGGGTAGGAGCCAGGCACCGAGAAAGACGCAGCTGCCTGGATGTCAGGGGTGTAGGAGCCAGAATAATGATGTGGGGGATACAGTGTATTGTATACACAGGCTGTAAAATAGCTCATTTATACATACATACAAACATTGAAAAATCTGGGGGGATTTGCCCCCCCCCCCCCAGTTCCTACACCCATGCTGAATGTGATTGATGATATCTTACTTCTGAATAAATCTTTCTATTTGCCTTACAGTTGGCTCACTCCAGAGTGAACACAACATGCCCCCATGACACTCCTGCACACTACCACAGTTTATGTCAAATGCTTGCTCTCGAGTGTGCCACTGCTGTCATCTCAGACACGGGCAGTTACAGCCCACTCTGTAATCAACCCTGTGCAAAATGTGCCTGGAATTTAAAGAGCAAGCATGTAAAAAAAAACATCCCTCTCCAATATATAATGTTTGGGGGGATTTGTCCCCCCCATCTCCCCAGTCCCAGTGCCCCTGGTTGTTGTTAATGGAACATACTCAGATTGGACTAATGTGGTAAGTGGGGTTCTTCAGGGTTCAGTATTAGGTCCTCTCCTTTTATTTTAGAAGGCCTTTGAAGTAGAGCTGAAAAATATTGTCTCCATTTTTGCTGATGACACATCAGACAATTATGTACTTTCTCTCCAAAGGGATTTACATACATTAGAGAAATGGACAACTAAATGGCAGATGATAATTAAAACAAATACATGTAAAGTTATGCATTTTGGAATAAGCATGCAATTTATCATCTTAATGAAGCAAATCTAGACGTGTTAGAGATAGAAAGGGATTCGGGAGTGCTTGTGGACAACCACCTAGGTAACAGTGCTCAATGCCAAGCAGCACCTGCAAAGGCAAATACAATATTATTATGTATTAAGAAGGGTATAGAAGCAAGGGAAGCAAATATAATTCTGCCACTATACAAATCTCTAGTACGCCCTCATTTGGAATATGGAGTACAATTTGTGGTCACTGCTTCATAAAAAGTGTAACAAAATTAATAAGGGAATGGAGGGCTTAAGCTATGAAGAAAGACTAAGCAAATTAAACTCTAGAAAAAAGGCACCTACGTAAGAGATTATATGATTACCTGATGTTTTGTCAAGTAAACTTTTTGTGCCAAGAGGTTTTCAACTGACAAGAGGACATCCCTTGAGGTTAGAAGAAAAAAAGATTCCACCTTAAAGAAAGATAAGGGCTCTTCACACTAAGGGCTGTTAAACTGTAGAATTATCTACCAAAGCTGGTTTTGACAGCGGATTTGGAGATTGCCAGTATCTGGTCAAGAAGGATTTTTTTTTTCCCTTATGAGACAATTGACAATATATAAAGGTTTTTTTTTTTTCTTTTTACCTTCCTCTGGATCAATTAACAATTAATCCACATATTACTATCATCAGACAAGATCTAAAAAGGTTGGACTTGATGGACTAAAATTATTTTTTCAACCTCTATTGCTATGTAACTATAAATGCAATTCATTGGATAATATATTTTCATGTGGGCTGAGAAAAATGTTCTAAGCAAGTCTACTGACAGTTGCACTGTGACTTGAAGATACAGTATTTTTTCAGTAGGGAAAAGTCCTATCTTATATGTTTGTACAATGAGATCAAACTTGGGGGAGAGGGGGGAAGAAGAGGATGAGCGGAAAGAGGAGGCTGAGGGGGAAGAGGAGGATGAGGAGGATGAGGGGGGAAAGGAGGAGGATGAGGGGGGAAAGGAGGAGGATGAGGGAGAAAGGAGGAGGATGAGGGGGAAGAGGAGGAGGATGAGGGGGAAGAGGAGGATGAGGAGGGGAAGAGGAGGATGAGGGGGAAGAGGAGGATAAGGGGGGAAAGGAGGAGGGTGAGGGGGAAGATGACGAGGATAAGGGGGAGGATCAGGAGGATAAGGGGGGAAAGGGGAGGGTGGAGGCAGGAGGATAAGGGGGAAAAGAGGGGTGGAGGTGGGCAGATAAGGGGGGAGAGGGGGAAATGGAGGAGGAGGAGAATAAGGGGAAAGGGAGCAGGAGAGGGGGAAGGGGTAATGGTGTCTAAAGGCGGTATGATTATGTCAGTATTTTAGAATGTACCGCTTTAACATTCTAAATACTGAAATAATCATACTGCCAGGAAGGTTAATCCATTACGTGATGAAATAAAAATCACAAAACCACTTTACAGTGGAAGATTATTTTATGATCTCTTTTTTATAATTGCATAAAAGTTTTCACTATAAATCAGTATTGTGATTTTTATATATGAACCTATATATATACAAATATATATATATATATATATATATATATATATATATGGTGTGTGGGTGTGTGGGTGTGTATATGTGTTTGTAAGTATGTGTGCGTGTGTGTGTTACGTGTGTGTGGGGAAGAGGTAGGTTTTTAAAAAATCGAGATTACCTGGTAGGCGATAAAATATATTTATTATATATTTAATTTCGTTATTATGATTTTATTCCTGGTGTTTAGTTGTAATTGATTATTGGAATATTTTTTTACATTGAATCAAACACGCACACAGACACACACTTAGACCTGTCCCATTAAGTCCCAACTGTTTGCTCTTGTGCATGTGGTAAAATGTATTCTTATAATACATATGTTAAATTGTATCTCGTGTTATTGTATTATTTAATTATGAAATTCACATGTGATTTGTTTAAAACCCCTTCAGTGGAAAGATGATCCAGAATAGTGTTAGAATGTAAACATTTAGTAGTATTCCCTCCACAAATAAGAATTACTGTTGTTCATGCATAATGTAGAAATCTGTTCTAACAATGTATAAACACTGCATGAAAACACATTGGGCACATTAATTCAGGCAACATCTTAAAAACCGCGCTTGGGTCATTGTTATAACCTGTACTGTTCACATGAACATGATCTTGAGAGTAAATAAAACTAAATATTTCATCATGATGTCACACTTAATGCAAATCCAGGTGTGCACCGATTTAATGTTAAGTTATGATGACAATAACATCATATTCAAACACATGGAAAATGTAAACACTTGGCTATCTAAATAAAATAATATCAAATACATAAAGACCTACAGCCACATTAAATTCAAAGACCGTATGTGCAACGTGAAGCTCACAACGGCTGCTCGGCATGAAATTTGGCCCAGTTACCCAGCTATTAAATTAGAACGGGCTGCGAGTTACGAGCTTGAGAGGCAAACCTGTAAACCATTTGTTGAAAGTTGGAGTTGAGTGATCAATTAGTCAAACCCATAGTTATGGGTTTGAATGGAACCAATGAAAACAGAGATCGCCATTATAGCATCACAGAAAAATGGAGGTTGGATTTCAAAGTCTTACAGGGTTCAATTAGGAGTTATGATTGGACCCACATTCCAGATATATTACAATATCAATAAAGCTGTAAATATGATATTCTATTACATGCAAGTTACAGTATAAAAAAATTTGGGGGCCGATTTGCAAGCTTGAAAAGACATCACTTTCCATTTTAATAAACGTTCATTAGTGTGGTGATATTTGAATTTAAAGTGCTACAGATTGAACTACCCCCCTTGCAAGACCTCTCTATCACTTGTTGGCCTTTGGGCTCCATTTGCGTGTTAAGGGGTTGAACTCAAGTGAAATTGTATCAATTTATTAGCATGATTGGAATTGTACAGGTTACAGATCGGCAGCGGCTTACTTTACTGGGCTAATTTAATAGCAGTAAGTCTTACAGTCTACATTATAAGCTATGTTTTAACACGTAGGGAGAATTTAATAGGTCCTATAGTGTTGTCCAAACATATTTTAGCCTCAACTCTTACTGATATATAAATATGATTTAGCTGTTATTCATATTTTATTAATTTCTTCATGCAGGTTTTTCTGAAAATATGATCTACTAGCTACTTGCCCGTCAACAATGAATAACATTTTAAACCTGTAATGTTATTTTTCCACCCAATTTGAGCACCTTCAGCGCTCATTGCAAGCCCAAAGCTGAGCGCCTTCTCCGCTCATTGCATGGCTCGCAATGAGCACCTATCTACTTCCTCTCTTATGTCTCCTTTCCCCCTCCTCTCCCTCCCTTGTGTCTCCTTTCCCCCCCCTCTCCCCCCTTGTGTCTCCTTTCCCCCCTCCTCTCCCCCCCTTGTGTCTCCTTTCCCCCTCCTCTCCCTCCCTTGTGTCTCATTTCCCCCCTCCTCTCCCTCCCTTGTGTCTCACTTCCCCACTCCCTCCCTTGTGTCTCCTCCCCCCCTCTCCCTCCCTTGTGTCTTATTTCCCCCCTCCCTCACTTGTGTCTCCTTCTAGCCTCTCCCTCACTTGTGTCTCATTTCTCCTCTCTTCTCCCTCACTTGTGTCTCGTTTCTGCCCCTCCTCTCCATCCCTTATGTCTCCTTTTCCCCCTCCCTTGTGTCTCTACCTCCCCTCTCTTTCTTCTGAATCTCTTTCCCTACCTCTCCCTCCCCTGTGTCTCTCCCTCCCCGTGTCTCTACCCCCTCCCTCCCCTGTGTCTCTCCCTCCCCCCTCTCCCTCCCCTGTGTCTCTTCCACCCCTTCCCTCCCCTGTCTTTTCCCCCTTTACTCCCTCCCCTGTGTCTCTCTGCCATGCTCTCCCTCCCCTGTGTCTCTTCCCCCTCTCCCTCCCCTGTATCTCTTTCAACCCTCTTCCTCCCCTGTGTCTCTCCACCCTTTTGTGACTCTTCCCCCCTCTTACCCCCTTATGCTCCTGTTCTGTTCCTCCCTTTCCCCCTTATGCTCCTTCTCCATTTCCCCCTTATCCTCCCTTTATCCTCCTCCTCCCTCCTTATCCTCCTACTCCCTTTCCCCCTCTCCAATTACCCCCCCTGCTTCCTCCAATTACCTCCCTTTCCCCTCTCTTACTGTAAGCAGATGAGCTCCTGCTGCTCTCTCCCCTTTAGGGCATCTTGTGACTGTGTCCAGAACCGGCATATGCTAATGATGTGACATCACACGCGTGCTGCGTCACGTCATTAGCATATGCCGGTTCTGGACACAGCCAGAAGACGCGCTTCAGGTGAGAGAGCAGCAGGAGCTCATCTGCTTACAGTAGCAGAGGGGAAAGGGAGGAGAAGGATAAGGAGGGAGGAGGAGGATAAGGGGAAAGGAGGGAAGAGACACAGTGGGCCTGCAGCTGGGGATGATGCGAGCCCTGCAAAGAGCACTTTCGGCACTCATTGCAGCCCCCAGCGGGGCGAGGAGCCTTGGGGAGGATGATGATCCATGGGGAGGAGGAAGGGGGTCATTGCGCATGTGCCACAGCGTGACCAACATTTCAGCATTACAAACATTGGTGAGATCCACAACTATATATGTGATACACTTCCACCTTACCTTAAGACAGGATGTGTATACTGAAATATGATATGGATACACATATCAAAATCAATGTAATGTTATGTCCCAAATCAGTAGCAAATAAAAACACACACACAAATGCATTACCATATCATAAAAATATAAGTGATATATATTCATAGAGCACAGTCTTAAACATAGCAGACCGTGCATTAATATATGATTGGTCAAAGTGAAACCCAAAAGGACAAGAGGCTATGTAAAATGTCATAAAGATAATACTGTATAATAATAATGATGCATAGTATCTACTGAAGTCACATGTGGTCATTACACCACAGTAACAATAATTAGAGGATTATAAATGTCATCATTCATCACTTCATATAAGTAAACAGTAATGCGCATAGCCCTGATACACTGAACAGATGAAATAATTTATGGATTATGTAATCAAAATGATTTAAACACAGGTATTAGGATTTTAACAAATTATGAAAAAGCATGACACAGCTCTGAAATGATCAATGTATGCTCATTGTATTGTATTCTACAAAAATGAGGATGAGAAAAATCCAGCAATATCTGTATGTACAGTACAATGCTTTATACTGTTACTGTAACAATAAACTGACTTACCTGATGTTCATCTACAAGCAGTGCAAACCATGCTGTATCTGTCCTGAGAAATCAGTTGTCATGACCCATTGCATATATCATGTGTGACCTCAAAAGGAATGCTTAGCTGTAACCACAAACAGTAGGCAAAGAGGACTATCACAATCTCTATATGATATTGTTTAGCCACATTGACTTCACATGTAAAAGGTATACAGGTGTTATCATATGATAACTGTGTTTGTTATGATATCATGACGGCTAAACATGTACACATGATTATTGATGAAAAACAAAGGTCATTAGCTTTAATGTCTTTTAATAAGATCAGAAGTCTACCTGGTCTCACATTGTTAAGATGGATCAAATGCTCAACTCGTGCATGTATAACTGCTAGGTTTGATTAACATACAGCCTTATTAAATTGCAATTCGGCAAAATGAAAAGGGCACTATTTAAGCACACAGCTTATTTTTTTACAGAAGTTTTTAGTTAGTGATCTTCTATCCAAAAGCAAGTTCATCACTAACTAAAAACTTCTGTAAAAAAATATGCTGTGTGCTTATATAGAGCCCTTTTAATTTTGCCGAATAGCGAAGCGAGGGCCTCAGTTGCTGGCGAGGTCACTGGGCAAGGGCCTCAGTTGCTGGCATGGAGCGCCGAAGGCGCTCCATGCCAGCAACTGAGGCCCCTCGCGAAGCGAGGGCCTCAGTTGCTGGCGAGGTCACTGGGCAAGGGCCTCAGTTGCTGGCATGGAGCGCCGAAGTTTTGAGACAAAAAAAAAATCTAAGCGACAGAAAAAATGGCCGCCGAACCAAATGAAAACGAGGCTACAGCACTCTAAACTCGCAAAACACCACAAGAAACTCGCAAAACACCACAAGAAACTCGCAAAACGCCACAAACCACCTACGGATATTCATACCACACAGTGCATACATTCAGCATGCTTACACAGCAGCTCCACACCACTAATGCTGCAGCAACATCAACACAGATTGCCAGCTCTTCAACACAATGCTTCAAAATAGGTACAGTATATTCATTTAGTAATGTATTACATATTTCATTATTATACACCAAACAGCATTAGCTACCTTACAATTTCATTGCCGTCATTTTTTGACGGGCAATTCGCTAGTTGTTATATAAAAGCCACTGTATATAGTTTGCTTACATTATTTGACAGCACTGCTTGCAGTTGAACAAACTTCCTTAATGAGTATGAAGTTTGCCTAAAAAATAAATAAACTAGGTTAAGCATAAAAACAAATTAACATCCCAAAAAGTGCCTACATCATCTCTTCTAAATGTCATTCCTCAGTAATCATCAATTTGTGAAATGTTAACAATAACCATACTTACCACAGAGAAGATGATCATGGACTGTGTGATGGTGGGTAGTCACATGGTTACTAAATATAACCATCACATAGGCCATGATCATCTACTCGGTGGAAAGACATGACTAAGCTTACATTCTGACCAATAGATTTTTACTAAGGATTGTATTTGAGAAGAATTAAAAGAGATCTCCTCCTCTGTCTGGTCACAGGGCCCCCACCCCCTGTGGCACTATGCCCTCTCCTTTGTCTCAGGGAAGATGGAGGAATGGATGTAGACTGGGACTGTTGGTGAAAGCTCTGGCATAGATTGTAAGTTTAGATTGTTTGCAAGTTTTCAATCTTGCATGGAGATTTGGGAAAAGCACCATGGATACGGGATTCTAAACTCAAAGCCAGGGCCCTCCATCCTTTGCAGTGTGTTAATATTGCAATTGTTTCTGCCTTGAACTTACCTATTTATAGCTCTACGGAATATGTTGGTGCGTTACAAAACTATAATAATAATAATAATAATAATAATAATAATAAAAGATGATGTAGTGCTTGCCAGAATCCATTATTGCAATCCATGTGGAGTTGGATGAGAACAATTTGATTATTCACCACTTGTTACAGTCTGGCCAGGAATGTGTCAAATTGCACATTGTGCCTTTTCATGTCCCTGTAAATTCTCCGCTGTGAGCATGCCACAGTAGTTTGTTGGGAGGACACGCACTAGAGGAATTTCATTATCACCCCCTTCTGTTAGTGCTGAAGGGAGGCCAGTTCTTCAATGATGGCCCTGGGTGTGAGAGAGTAGAGATTGGTGGTGGAGGCTGCAGCGTTTGAGTAGCATTGGTGATGGTTATGAGATGGTGTTGAGGTGGTGGCGGTGGCATGGTGAGGAGGTGGCTTAGCTCACAGCTTCAATGAAGTACACAAGCCCCTTTACCACTACGAGGTAGCGAAGGGGATAAATGGTATTTTTTTGATTCAAAGTAAAAAAAAAAAAAAGAATAAAGTGATCCTTTAAGCAACTGGTCCACAGAGTCACCATCTAAAACTCCTTGTGGCATGAATCTCACCCTCCAACATGTAAATAAATAATGTTATTATTTTATAAATTTATATAAACTCATATTATACTTGATAATTTTAAAAGAAAAGAAAACCTAAGCAATATTGGAGTTTAAGTAAACAGAAGCTTTAGGGCATGTGAAACATATCAATCTGAGTGAAAATTAAACGGGCCAACAAATGTTTTTTTCTTGGTGTCTTGGTTTAAGGCCTTTTTCTAAGGGTTATTTGGGGCACTCATTCTGAAAATTGCATTGGGCAGACTGCATCAGCTCAAGTTTATTATATATGGTTATTTGAATGGGAAATGTATGTATTTAAATTTCCCACATTTGTCTTGTTGTGTATAATGACCTTTGTTTCACAAATATTTGTCTACTTCCTTTCCTATAATGCACACTGGCATAAAAATGTAAAGCTCAAATGACAAAATCCATTTTGTTCTGTTTTATTATTTCAGTATTTGCAAAAAATTTAGGTGGTAAATCATGGTTTTCATACACTACATACATTTGTGTGTTTACATATTTACAACTGTATTTTTACATCCAAAACATTGGATTGGAAAAGGCAAAAAGCTGTATAATTATTGTTATAGGAGGTGTGTGTATATTCCCACTCATATCATTTAATTTTTGACGATTGAACACCATTGAGGTTATGGCTACTTTAAGACGGGGCTGCTTGAATCATCCCAACATATTTTGCTATATTCGTGGAGAGTACACACTGAAAGCAAGTAGGAAATGTATTTCTGAGTTTGTAACAAGAGCATATGTAGGTTATGTTGGTGTCAAGTTTGGAGATGAAGATAAGCCATGGGCTCCTCGTATTGTACAGAGCATTTGCAGCAGTGGAGATATGGAAAGAGAAGCTGTCATATGTAAAGAGAAGCTGAAATTTGGAGTACCAATTGCTTGGAGAGACATGAAAAACCACTTTGATGACTGTTATTTTTGTATTGTTAATATCATCGGCAACAATCAAAATAATTGTGACAAATGGTCTTACCCTGATCTACCTTCAGCCAGGAGACCTGATCCGCACTCAGATCCTGTACCCATTCCGGCTTTCTGTGAACTACCATAGCTCTCAGAGGATGAATCTTACATGTCTGATATTGTACAAGGTAAAGAAAGTGGGGGCAGTGACAGTAATTTCCAAACAACTTCACATAATGAACACTGTGACCAGAATGAATTGAGTGATCTGATCAGGGATTTAAATCTTTCCAAGGAGTCTTCTGAATTGCTTGCCTCCAAACGAAAGGAAGAGAATGTACTTCAGCCTGGAACAAAAATGATTTTCTGCCATTCTTTACAGAAGCTTAGTATTATGCAATGGCATCAGAAACCTTCTGAAAAAAAAATTGGGGCTCTATTAAATTAGCTGAATTGCAAGTCCAGGAGCCCACAAAATGTATGGCTATTAAATTGGCCTCTTTTAGCTATCCACAAAGATCTGTGGCTTGCAGGCTGAAAATCCCTACATGCTGTCAAAATCTGAACACTGACTCAGCTAAGCCTTTGATCTTTCAATCCCGTAAATGTTGCATTCGCAAATCGATATTAAATTGCTAGAAGTCCTCAAGCCTGCAACTGTTTTCACACCCGTAAATGGCAAATGTACCTAAAAATCCTACAGATACTAGAGAGGACCCACAAGGGGGTTAAACTCCTGTCGATAGCACTGTAAATCTGCAATAAAAATGTTTTTTTATTATGTTTATTTTCCGTGTTATATTGATCCTGGCAATCAATGTGCTAATACATATAATAGAACTCGCATTGACTAGAATATTAGATTTATTTATTTTTTCATATTGCATTATTTCTGGAATGCGGGTCCGATCGCAACTCAGACTTCAAAACCATAAATGATTGAAATGTAACCTCCATGTTTTAGTGATGTAAGGATGACTGTCTCTTTTACTATTGGCTCCATCTAAATCCATAACTATGGGTTTGAATAATTTATCATGTTCACTCCTGTCAATGCTACGTGCTGAAGCATGGTTTACAAATTTGGGTTCCAGCCATGTCCTTGCAGGCTTTTCTAATTTAATCGCTCTGTAACTCCAGCAAATTTCAAGCTTGCAGATTTGCAATCTGCAGTCTGTACAAAGGCCACTGCGGGCTTGGAATTTAATAGGGCCCTTGGTCTTTCAAAATATAACCCAAGTGAGTGGTGTCTTCTTATCAACAGTTCAAAACGTAGTTTGAAATGTGGTTTTTTAAATAATGGCAACAAATATGGTTCTGTTCCAATCGGTCACTCCACCAAAATGAAAGAAGAGTACAAGGCCATCTCTTTAGTCTTGGAAAAGATAAATTATCAAGAACATCAATAGGTGATGCAGATATAGTGAGAGTTCCAACTGTATTTTTACATCCAAAACATTGGATTGTAAAAGGCAAGTAGCTGTATAATAGTTATGATTGTATATGAGGTGTGTGTATATTCTAATTCATATAATTTCATTTTTGTAGATTGAACACTGTAGAGGTTATGGCTACTTTAAGATGGAGCTGCTTGAATTCTCCCAATGTATTTTGCTATATTTATGGGGAGTACTTATTTCAGAGTTAGTAACAAGAGCATATGTAGGTTATTTTGGTATCAAGTTTGGGGATCAAGTTAAACCATGGGCTCCTCATATTGTTTGCAAAACTTGTACAGAGCATTTGAGCCTGTGGACATATGGAAAGAGAAGCTGCCTGAAATATGGGGTACCAATGGTTTGGAGAGAACTGAAAAACCCCTTAGATGACTGCTATTTTTGTATGGAGATTATGGAGATTAGATCTTATGACTTGAAGATGGTTCATATTCTTCTTGGTCAACAAAGTGGCTACACAAAGTAGCCTTGCTTTTTTTGTCTTTGGGGTAGTAGAGCCAAACATGAAAATTGGACAAAAAAAAGATTGGCCTCTGAGGGAATATATGTTGGTTGGAGGACAAAATGTAACCAATGAACCTTTGGTAGCACACAATAGAATCATACTGCCACCACTACATATAAAACTAGGCCTGATGAAACAATTTGTAAAGGCTTTGAATATAGACAGATCCTGCATTGAAAACATAGTCCATTAATTACCTGGATTTACCATGAAAAAACTGAAGGCAGGAATTTTCAATGGTCCACAAATCAGTCCACAATTCATGGCATAAATGAATGAAATTGAATCATGTGCCAGGTCTTCATTCGTAGAGGATATGATCTTTCATTTCAACAGGCTTGGTTGTAACATGAGTGTTTAAGTCCATTACCTGCACAGTCTTCATTTGTTCTTGTTGTGAGACATTTTCTTGGTAACAAGAAGGCAGACAACTACACACAATAAGTAGATGATATGATCTTTCATTTCAACAGGCTTGGCTGTAACATGAGTGTTAAGTCCATTACCTGCACAGTCACTTAGATCGCTTTCCACAGAATCTTGGTGACTTAAGCAAAGAGCAAGGTGAAAGTGGAAGCCAGATACCAAGGAAGATGGGATGCACACATGATGGCAGACTATTGTTAGAATATTATGCGGACTTGTCCTGGTAATTCCCACTCTTGGAAGTCTTACAAAAGGTGCTTCTTGTGTTTAAAATGACTGGAAAGTTTGTATCATAAATGTGTGCTTTTGGTATAAACTAAGGAGATTTTCATGTAGTACGCTTCTCGTTTAATTTTTATTATGTTTCCTTCATGCTTAAAAGATATTAATTAAAAGACTACATTAAAATATCCTTATTTTTTTATGGGCGAGCAGAGTGAAGAGAAGTAAATGGCATTTGTTCTGTATCTCAAAAACTAGAGTGATAGGGGAAACTGGTGTCAGCAGGTCAAATATATCCAGGAACAGGTCTAACATTTGAGGCACCAACATGCGTATTGGCTGTTGAATTGATGAAATTAGGAAACCATACTGAAATCAGTCTTTTTACTATTGTATGAGAGTGATAACTTCTTAACTAGTAACCACACTATTTGTCTAACACTTCTTAGATGTAGCTTTACTACTTGACCATCTCAAGCCTTGATTTTGAATAGAGAAATGACAAGGAATAAACTGCACTGTATATTTACTTTGAATTAAATGTGTTTCATATAAAGACAGCAATCTGAAGGCCTCCTAAAAGCAATTTCCGTAGTATATGGTATAACTGCATGCAGAATTAAAGATAGCAATTTCACATGCAGACCTCTCTCAAAGGATCTATATCTTATTTGTCTGATAAAGCCTTCATCTAAATGTAAATACAAGAGCTCATGGGTACATAAGACACATTAAAGGCTCACATAGATTAAGAATAAAACATAGCATCAAAATGACATGGCCCAATCAGCCATGTGAACAAATCTAATATTTATTTGTTGAGAGTCTGAGTTTTAGCAATCTAAAGAAATATATTCATCCTGAATAAATGAAGATCCTTTGCAAAATAGCTTTATGGTGTTAAGTGTTATTAAACTAAATTAATAATGCTGGTTTAGTCCATCAACAAGAAATGCGTAATTAAGTCTTGTAGGGATAAATCCTTGTTCTTTTTTTTTCGAAAATACTTTGAAATGTAATAGTGTCTTGTACCAAGCGAGTGACCAAAAATTACCTCCATCCACCCAGACAAATACAGTCATACAATAATTAATCTATCTTTATATATTAATTTGTGAAGAATCCTTGCTTTATAAATCATTCAGTCTCAATCTATTCACTGTAACATTTCTCACACTGTGAAACCATCCTTATTTTAACAGCCCTACAGGTCAACATATTGTTCTCTTCAGAATCACATTATACCGTGACATGGGTTGTTAACTTCAGAGAAAGAGACAGCGTCTCAGTCCCTGATGTAACTATTCTCAAGCAGCAGATTTATGATGCATTCCAGATATAATCCACATTCTGAGTTGTGAATAAAATGAATAACTGTCTGGCTGGTTGGTAACACTTTCAGGCTGTTGATTACCATGTTAAGTGACAAAAGGCTACAAACATGGTAGATTTTCAATACTTTTGACAATGTAAAGGAGTATCACCCTGAATACCTGCCCTTGAGTATAGATATTGGGTATTATGAATTTTGGTGGGATACTACCACTTTTCAAATTCAATTAATACAAATATTCAGTTGAAAACTCATTATAATATGCTTTGCTGCATGAAGATGTTTATGGTAGAAATTGTTGATCCTTATTTCTGTTCACTCACCATCAAAGACTACCTGCCCTAGGTAATGACACTGTCTAAGTTTAGTGTCTTATTTTATCCTACCAGTTAGAAAGAAGAAATGCAGAAATGACTTCAGTCAGATCCCATGGTAAGAAGAGACACTGCTATCAGTTAAACTATTTAAAGGACTGCTGTACTTTACAAAAAGGTTCACAAAGAACATTAACATTTGTGTAAGCAATGAGAAGAAAAGTATTGTAATAAATATAGCAGACCCTGCTAGAGTATAGAAGGTGACATGAAATTAATTATTTCTGTTAAAAGCATAAGAGGTACATAGCAGGGAAATATTTATTTTCACCTTGAGTTGCTTCTGCCTGCTTATGGGCAAGTGAAATGCAGAATTAAGATGTCTAATATCAAAATATGTTGTTTATCATGAAATGAGATGCCGAATCTGCCTTCCCACTTCGTCCTTCCATTCCTGAATAGATCACAAAATTCCAAAACACATGCTCCAAGTTCTCATGATTCACTAGAGGCAGACATCATGAAATCCTATACACAAGCAGAATCTGCAAAAATTAGGATTTTCTCCAAAAATAAGTATTTTTTGCTGTTGTCTTACATAGCTGCTAAAGTTGTTAATTTGTTACATACTTTACAAATATGCTCTTCTTTCTAAACTACAGTGGTCTTTTAAACTCTTGAAAGGGTAATGGTCATTCTAAAAGCAAGGCATCTCAATCACAGCTGAATAGATTGTAACTTAACAAACTGTATTGTAACTGTTAATAAAAACTTTCTTACTTAATTTACGATTCCGGTGTTCCATTAAAGTGTTAATTAAGTTGTGATATTGTGAATTAGCAAGATATTTTTTTGGTATAATACCAAGCTTTATATGATCATGTTCAAGTAGCATAAATGTCCTTGTTCTGGAAGTACCAGACTCAAGATTGATTATTCTTGTTATAAATTAAATAGCATTGAGGACATTGAATACAAATGATTACATTCTTAAAAGGTAAATTAATCATGTGCATGTTTTAGCTGATGATGACAGCTCATCTTCCACCTTCTCATAGTTAAGACACCTATAGATTAGCAAAAAATCACATCTTTATTAAGTTTGCATCAAACTAACAGCATTAGCAGCTGTGTAAGCCATGGCCATAAAAACATTTTTAGAGAAGATATGCGTTTTACATACTCTGCTAGTACATGGAAGCTGCCATGATGGTAATACCTCCTTTTCAAGGCCCAAGGATTGATTACAAAGCAGGGCAATACAAGGATTGTAAGAATACTTGCAAGCTACTTCTACTGGCCCTATGGCAATGGTTTGGGCATGCAGATGCCCATTGGTGAATGCTTATCTAAAACCACCAAACCAAATAACAAATCTCCCTCTCTCCTCCATCCTCCTTCCATTTTTGAAAACAAAGATACAAACAAAGCATCCTTTAGTCACAAGCAGTATTAAAAAAATAAAGAGTTAAGTTCAAAATACATTGTTCATACCCACAGCTTACACAGCTATCAATGTTCCTTTTTACAAATTTCACAAAAAAGTGAATTTTTCCTCAAATTACAGTGGTCCTTTACAAAACGCAGATACTAACCAAAATATATATTTTTTTATTTGTTTTAATATTCTTTTCTTTGCCGTCATTGATTTCTAAATGGAACTAATCAATAACCCTTTCACCTATTTGTAAAAAGTAAAAACCACAAGTATGTGAGCAGAGAGGACACATTTATCGACAAATTAATATTTACGCCTCTAGTCTTCCATTACAATCTTGTTCTTTTCTGTTTCTGTTTT
Organism: Discoglossus pictus; assembly: GCA_027410445.1. Lineage (NCBI taxonomy): Eukaryota > Metazoa > Chordata > Amphibia > Anura > Alytidae > Discoglossus > Discoglossus pictus. The sequence goes on along the minus strand of CM050167.1, from coordinate 42,786,885 downwards.
GAGACATTAGTGCATGCTTCACCTTAAGTCTTTGAAGTGAATATTGTACATTTTAGCGCCGCAGGAAAGAAAACATGTGCTAAATACTGCTAATGGAACAAAGCAAAGGAACATTGCCAAAGGTTTTATCTACTGATTACAGTTTTTATCTTGCCAGATCAATCTTCTGGATATAATTTTTCTAAAACTTATGCTTGGAAGGAAAATAAAACGTTATTTTGGAAACAGTCAAATGAATACTTATTTTAACATATATTTATATATTCAGGATGCTCCTAATATCTGACGATTCTATCACCACAGACCTAAACTGAACCAAGCAGCCCTAAGTTTTCTGGAAATTGACCCAGGGGAAATAAAGTAACATGGGCCTCCTTGCAGCATGGGGGTGGGGTTAATTTTAGGCATGGGAGGTTAATGTTAGGTACTACATGTACGCCATCAGCAGGTTTTAACTATTTGTGTGCAGCGGGCCCTTTAAGGACCCATGGCTGGAGATTTAAATGTTTAAATGTTGCAGGGGTCCCTTTTGGGACCCCCGCAGCCTGGGGTTAATGTAGGGACCCTGCTGGGGTCCCTATCAGAACCCCTGCAGCATGGGGGTTTATTTTAGGAGCGGGCGGAATTTAGGAGCAGAGAGGAAGTGTAGGGGAAGCATACATAAGGGCTTTTAAAGCCCTTGCGAGTTCTATTTTGAACACATAATATTTTGGCCTACATTTGCCATTTGCGGCTTTGAAGACAATTGTGTCCTTGGGGAATATTAGAGCAATTGAATAGTGATTTGCGATTTTAGCAGTTGTAACTTTTAAAAGATCAAAGGCTTAGATGGGCTGTAAGTTACAGTTTTGACAACCGCAGGGATTTTGAACATTTAACCCATTGATCTTTTGCGGGGTCGCAAAAAAACACCAGTTGAAAAGCAAATTAGTTTAAACTAATAAACAACAAAAGCTCAATTGAATCGAGGCCTATGTAGTTGATCTATTGTGTTGCCCTATTGGGCCACCTCATCACCGAATTCATCTTTAGCCAAGCTCAAGGTTTCTGGAGGCTTTGCTATAGGGAGGTATTAAGTGTGGGCTAGGGGTCTCATAGCTCATGGTAAAGTTGAATGCTGTACAATGTATTTATTTAAATATAATCTCCTAACAAGAGTGGTATAGTATTGTCTTTGAGATTTAAAAGTTAACTCATTATATGTAACCAAAACTGTTTTGGATGACTGGCAAATTTGTAAGGTATACTGGCTATTTTAAGTACAAAACAACAAGTATTTCTAACAAAGAACACTTTAAAGAAGGGTGTCCAAGTTACATCCTGGGGGGCCGCAGACAGGCCTGGATTTGAGGATTTCCTTTCTGTGGACAGGTGAGTCAATCAGCATGGCTGAAGAAGCGATAGTCTTGCGACAGACTTATGTGCGGTGCACCAGGACTGAACTTGGACACCCCTGCTTTAAAGAACCATGAGAAAAATTTATGATGTTGCCGTAATGAAATCTGACACTAAACTAATGAAGAATATAAACTTAAATTCAGAGTCTTAATATGACGCATAAACTCTGGGTTGACAGGCAAGAACAGGCAAACCAGTGACCTCTCACTACTATCAAGTAGTTTTGATTTAGTATTCTTGTTTTATTTATTATATTATGAGCTTTTATTAAAAATGATAATATAAGTCACTCAAAAATTATAGGTAATAGAACAATGTCATTGCATTCCTGAATTCAGCATTTACAAATACATAAGAAAAAATAAAAATGTGTAAGGTTATATTATGTGCTCTTGTTATGGTTAGTTTTGGGTTTGTCTATGGGATGGTGTTGACTTGATTTTAAGGCTACATTTAGATGTTGATGTTTTATAGAGATGCAAGCCCAGGCGGAGAAATAGTCAACTCACCAAATGATTCATGCTAATTGAATCGGTCCAACAGTATTATTACCATGCATAAATAAATTCTCAGTTGTAAGAACTCAACAATACTTATTCGGATAGTATCAAAATCAGTGATGTGCTCTGGTTTCTAATAATCCTGCAAAGAAGCTCTTATTATGAATTCATGGAAGATTCTCATGAAGGCACTGAAAGATTGAAGGTTAGGGAAAAGGGCAAAGCTTTCAAAGTTATGATATAAATGAGTTTGTTTAAAAGACTAATTAAAAAAGCCTTGGGTATTCTGTCAGATTATCTGGAGAACTAATCTACCCATAGTTCTAGAACCATTTCTATACTCCCAAATGCCCCACTGTCACTTTGCAGAAACACATTTGTGAAGCATAACAACAGTCAATACAAAGGTGATGTTATGTGCTTCATAATAATAAAACTCCTGTTCTTTATTAGCATAGATCTTTGCCAAATGTATGACGGGACACAATCATTTAAAGAGAGATGGGCAACATTACATTCAATTAACCAATCAGTATTCAGTCATATAAAAAACCATCCTATGTTTAAAGCATTTGTGTGAAACTTTCTCCAATGATAGATACAAATATACACCCCACATGCTTCATGTATTAGGGAGTGGTGAAACAAAGAGCATATGGAATTCTCTATACATAAATAGAGCTTTCAAACTTCAGAAACATGTGCAGTTATTGTCACAACCCATGTGTAAGGGTGACACGTACACCCCAACTCCCTGCTTTAGTTTACAGGAACAACTCACAGCACCCAGCATACTTAGTCAGTGCAGGAACACTAGACAACAGGGCCCAGGAGCAGGCAATGGTCTCTTCAAATAGAACCAACAGGGAAACCAGTATACAAGCAAGCTTAATAAAATAATAAAAACCTTCCCTCTAGAATGACACATACACTGTGTTTATGTATAGTCAACAGAACATAACTTTAATGGTAACAGTACAGTACAATTATGGAAAACAGGAACCAACCACAACAAGCCACAACCTTTGATAAACATAGAATGAACCAATCCCCACAGTCCATACCCTGAGCCACATCAAGGAGCTGTCCAACAAATGATATCATCCTTCCTGATTACCCCTTGCTGTCCAGGAGCCAGGCTGACTACACGCCTTATCCCTTACTTGTTCCAAGCATTCAAGGGGCTCATCAGATAGAACAGTGGTGGGGATTTATGCCTTTTAGATAATGGTGAGGTCAATAAAGGCTAATCTTATCTTACCAAGCCTTTCATAACTGATTATAGGGGGCCACAGTTGGCTATCAGCCGCTGCAGGGGTTCCACAGGAGGTTTGCATGGGCCATAAGGGGCTTTGTGGGCTACAGGGCTTGCAGTGGCCCCTGAGGCAGCCGTAGTGAGCCATAAGGGGCTGCAGGGGATTTATGGGAGGTCCGCGGGGACCATAAGGTCGCGTGGAGGCCACAGGATCTGTATGGGGCCACTGGGGGCTTTGGGGGCTACAGTTAGCTTTAGGGGCAGCAGGGAACCCAAGGGAGGTCTGCAGGGGTCACAGTGAGCCATATTGGGCAGCAGGAGACCTACTGTGGCTGTGGGGCCCACAGGGCCTGCAGGGGGCATGGGGGCCCTGGACCCTGTGAGGGGCCACAATGGTCCATAAGGGTCTGCAAAGGCCCCACAGAAGGTGCGTGGGGGCCACAGTGGGTCCTATGGACCCCATAGGGCACAGGGGATCCACGGTGGCCACAGGGGACCCACGGGTGCCACAGGTGACCCGTGGGGGCCACAGGGGACCTGCAGGGGCCACAGGGGATGCAAGCAGGCCAAAGGGGATCCAATGAGGCCAAAGGGGACCCACACGGGCAACAGGGATTTCACAGGGACGACAGAGGAACTGAGGGGAGCCACGGGAGAGCCAGCAAGGGCCACTGGAAGTTTGCTGTGGCCATGGGGACCACAGGTGGCCACAGGGGCCACCAGAGGGCCACGGTGGACACAGGGGACCCACAGGAGGTCCAAAAGTGCCCCTCGGAGGTCAGGGACCTTGGTGCCTTGCACCATCTGCACCGGCAGTAGCTCCGCCTCTGGTTGCCTGGTGTCTACAAGTCTCCCTGGTCCCCTGGACCTACTCCATACCCCTTAACTAAGTACCCCATAAATTGTGTCCCTTGTCACTGGTAGTCCAATATAACATGTTTTATTACAACACCCAAGGAAAATCCTTCTTTTCAAGACCAAACATGACCATATTCAACATTACATAGGTCACTATATACATAAGGGAAATATTACCTGGCAGTATAGAAACATTAAACCATATTTAACCCTAGTCACGCCATCATGGTTGCTATAGACCCAACATCCATATGGCCATGACACAATATTTTACAAAATGCGGAAAAGTTACACAATACTATATAACATCACAGTGTTAGCTATTGCCTGCCCAGGGCATGGCAGTTATGTAGTATGTTCTCCTCCTCCAGGGTAATTACCTGGATATTTGTAGTCAGATCCTTCTCCCCAAGTATTATAGAGTGGCCAAGAGTTACGCCTTCTTGGCCTGCTAAGAGGGCCAAATATTTACGGAAATAAAATTATTGGTTGAGCTTTTGGAAAGCTTCTCTAACTTTGGTCGTAGCATCAGATATATACATATTGAAGCAGTGAGATTTCCAAAGGTCCAGGGCTTTGATCTTGTGAACTGGTATTTGGTTTCTGGAGTTCAATTCTGCTCTGATTCTGAAGGAGTGCCCGGAATAGGAAAATGGATAGTGCCCTAGTCTGGTAAGGACTGGTCTGGTGTAGTGAATAAAGATGGTAGTAGATAGAGTTTGGCTAGATATGCTGAGTAAGGGATGGTATAAAGGTTTGTTTAATAAAGTTTTTTTGAGGAAGCGTAAGGTGGAAACAAGGCTCCAGAAATATTGAGTGGGTTAATAGGCTGTGGTGACAGGAGGCAGGTAGTTTTTGTTCTATGGAGTTTTTGGAGGTCTTGTCTGGTGAGTTACCTAATTTGTGATTATTACATGATAAACTCACTTGGCCTCACAAAGCTGAAGAAAGCCAATTTGGTGGCACCCGTGAAGGTAAATGAGATATTTGACCCAAAAGGATTGTGAGATAGAAAAATTATGATTTGTTGAAATAGTCCGCTGGTAATAGGTAATTTGGTGGTTGATGAAGGTGGAGTTAAGGCCCTTGAGGAAGAAGTTTTTAGGTGGTGAGGAGAGGAAAGATTTGTTAAGAAACTACGTCTGTGATAGATGGAATTGAGGTAGGTTTTAATTGTGTTAGGTTGTAAACATAGTATAATTGTCTATGAAGAGAACAGGAACACCTATTAAATAATTGGTAGCACGTAAGTCATATGGAACTATCAGCGTTTAGTCCATTTAATATGCTCAGCAGTAAGTATATAAAATAGAACTTTTATTTTTACAGTAAATAAGAAAACAACACCAAAACAGTTTAAAATACGACGATTAAAAATACAACAGAAGTATCTTGCAGTTGCCTCTAAGTTAATTTAATAAGGAATAACTGTACTGTAATTGTACAAATGCCTCTTACTATATATTACTTGCAATTCAGAATCACATATATGAAATTGATCAGTAAGTCGTCCAAGTGGCATATGATATTCAGACATTTCTTCACATTTCGAAAAATTATGTGTTTCGGTGAAAAGTTTGAAAAGTTTGGGGCTGTTCTTGGAGCCAAAAGTGAGTTTGGTGATGAAAAAGAAGTCCTATTTCCACTTTATCCCATGCAGGTGCCATAGGTCAGGATCAATTGGGAGAAGCTTGAAAGCATTCTTGATGTCTGACTTTGGAGTCAACAACAAGGACACATGCTGGTGATTAGGGTGATGGCATCACCAGCATGGGTCCTTAATTACTGCAGAGAGTATTCTTCTGATAAAATAAGCAAGCTGATGTTAGGTGTAGCTGAGTTGTGGATAGCAGGTATATGATGAGATGTTTTTTGAGTGAGTACTTCCTTGTTGCTATTCTGAGGTTGTTGATGCTTCATAGTAGAATGGAGGTGATTGGAATGGACCTAGGAGATATCGTTGTCAACTTTGGATGATAGGAGTTTTTCCACTACACCAGTATTTTTGCTAGCAAAGGAAGCCTAGGGCAATGTTGACACCCTGGTGTGAAATCGCTGTGAGAACCCTGTAATAGTGAATCTAACCAAGTACTGAGATGGATGTAGAGCAAGATACTCAGAGAGCCTTGGCAGGTTGATGGTTAGTCGTCACTTTTAATGCATTACCCTGGGGGCATATGGTCTTCTCATGGACTTTGTAACAGACTGTGCAGACATGGAGAAGTCAGCAGATGCTGGAGATACAACCAATGGAATTGAAGCTGTAAGAAATGGCTGATGCCCCAAGGTAATGTACCTGCCTGCCAAGGTGATCCTTGCCTGGTCAAGTTGGTAGTGGTTTATCAAGGAGCGAGACTGTTGGTGTGGTGGATTTGTGGGGTAGCTTTGGTCAGCATTTGGATTAGTGGAGACTGGCAATGCTGGCACATCAATGACTTTATGCCAACAAAATGGCGGTAGAACAATCATGATCTAATGCAGAACAACTGAAGGTGAAATCGAACTGTCTGAGTGCTACTGCTGCTTTAGCTGAAACAGATTGATGGTAGTGAAGGCACATGAATCCACGTCAGCGATAGGCCAGGTCAACAATTAAGTATAGATAGTCATCCAGCTCCTGTCTCCTCCTTGAGAAGGCGGTGCAGAGGACAGACTAAATCCCAGGATGAACTCTGGTACTGTGAGCTTGAGATTCATTTGTGGATCTTTGTATTTCACTGTTACAGATACGTCGGCCTTGGATATAGTTTTGTTGTCACCAACATCGTTAGAAGAAATGCGAAGGTTGAGATCCTTACCATCAAGAATTTCCTCCTCAGATGCACCAGGACAAAGTGGGCTGGCATGATAGTGGGAGGAGAAGGAGATGTCTCAATTGAGCTGGTAGATGGAACTGGTAAGAGTGCAGTGGATTTGGATGCACCAGGGTTTTTTAGACAGATCATTCGGTTTTCAAGAGTATTAATGGAGGAGGCGATATCATGCGTTGAAGCTGGATAAATTTGTTGTTTGGTAAGCTTGGAGTAGGTGGCTGATTAGTTCTTGCAGAGTGAAGGATTCAATAGAGTAATACAAGACTGAGGAAATTAGTGGTTGCTACTAGTGGCATGAGTAAGAGTAGGTTAATGGCATCGGGACGTTTGATTCTTCCTCATAAGTTGGACGTGGTGAGGATGCAGAGATGATAGCAAATGGATTGTTAGCTGGCATGGCTGGCCTAAATGTGTTGTGGGCTGAAATTATCAAATGATGTGAGGGGAAGTAACTGGAAAAGAATTTGCTAGGAAGTTGGGGCAAAATAAAGTAGCAACTATGAAGGGGTGGTTAAAGATATTTAGATACAGTCACCTGTGAGTTGGTGTCATGGCATCCCCCTCCCTCAGTTTGGACATTATTTTGAAGCATCTTTTAAACCCCCAGATGCAGCAGAACTGCCCCAGATGCCTTATAATTTTATGTCTTTACATGCAACTTCATCTGTTCTAAGACCTGCTTTGATCTCTTTACATTGTTACAATTTGGATACTAGCATATTTATTTATTTATGCTTACATGTGTGTGAGTTTATGCTAGTATGTGTGCCTATTAGTAACTGTCTGTGTATTTGTATGTTACTGAAAAAAGTAGGCAATTTGCTAGGCAAGAAAAATGCATTTTTATAGTTCATATTGCATCCTTAACACTTTATGGGTGCCAAAACTGCAAAACTGGGGTCTTCTTTTTTTTTTTTTTTATAATAGTTATGGCCTTGACATGTTGGTGAAAGGACATGGAATTCATTAACTCTGCAGTATATCAACAAAGCATAGAAAACCAAATGAGAAAAATAAAACTTTTGGAAATGTTATGCTTCCTTTAGATTACTTCACTCAGCAAGTTTTTCAATGAACCAAAAATCACAAGCACCCTGCAAATGGCAATACATTCTCTTTGCTTTGGATAGTTATACATTCTAATCTCAAAGGGAAAATATCAACCTTAGTATTACAATGGAGACTATACTATATAAGCATTTTGAGTGAGCTAGTAATTTCTAGTCTTTTCAAGAAAATATCATGTAAACTCAATAAATTGTGTGGTACAAGCAAGACTCCATCCAACAAACAATTTGAATGCTACATAAGCTAATACAACATCATTTTAAAACAATTATAAAATTATGAAAATCGCTTCAAGTGCAATTGTGTTTACACATTTCTACCTGATTCTGATTGCTGTGCATGATGGTGCACAGCAGTCATAATTACTACAGAAGTCCCTTATTGATCCTGAGTAGAATGGTTTCTCTACCCTCTAGATCCTATAAGCAATGCAAATGTTGGTTTCCCATTGGAACACAACTGAAGCCTGTAGATCAGTGGTAGTCAACCTGGTCCCTACCACATACTAGTGGGCGATTCCAGCTTTCATGGTGAGCAGTGTGATAATCGCTAGGTGGTGGTACTAATGATGAATGTCACACACCGGAGACCCGCTATTGTCTGGCTGGAGAGCCCGTGAGAAAGCTTAGGGACAGCAGTCAGCACTGGATCACTATCTAGTAAGTACAGGTCAAAACATAGCTAGGGTCATATGATATATGTAAGCATAAATTAGATTATGGGTAAATTGAGTTACTGTGGCACTGGTGTGCATGGCCGGATTACTCATTAGGCCAACTAGACAGCTGCCTAGTGGCGTTTCCCTGTAAGGGGCGCCAGTTTTTTCTAAAAAAATGGCTCCTGGTATGAAAAAAATGAAATACTGTAGTTTATAGACTGGCTATGAGGGGGTAACCACCTAGAACAAGAGAGTTAAAACAGGAAAATGAATTTACATGCATAGTACAAGCAAAATGGGTCCGTGTATAACTTGCATACTCACTCGCAGGGACTCCTCCACTTCACTGCCTAGGGGCTCCAAAACGGTTGATCTGGCACTGCTGGTGAGTGGTAAGGAAATGTTACCATCAAAAGTGGGCAGTAGTGAGTAAAAGGTTGACTAACTCTGCTGTACATGTATGTAGATGCAGTTTTTGAAATTATTAATAACAAATTATTGATAAAAAGTAATTATAGATAGCTGTTATGAAATCCATAACACATTCTAGGCCTCTGTGCTGGTGCAGACTACAAAATAATACAATTCAAATGAACAAGCTTCTGTCCCACAAGCTAGTTAAATTGCAGCACGTAACATAAATTATTTTAATATATTTTTTTGTATCGGTAGACCTATTATAAATGACCTTTTATAAAATATGAATCACCGTAGTAATTTATGTAACTTTTCTTAAAACATGTAACCAGGCTAACAGACAGGTTTATCTGCTTTCAGTTTTTAAATTGGTTATCAACTGAATTTATTGGGAGCAACAAAGGCTTGTGTTGATACATAGTGACACTGGAGAAATTGAATAAGCCAGTGCAAATCAAAGTCTTAACTTACCAGCTTTACATATGAACTTTTTTTAATTAGGGAATCATCAATATTAGTCAGATGTAGGTGAGACTTCATCATTCACTAAGATGGAATCACAATCTAATGTATAGCAATGGTTCACTTTTGTCTTAAGAGAAAGCCATAGCTCTTCCAGTACAACTGCTATATAAGAATAACTCTTCCTATTATCTGCAATTCACATAACTACATGCAGACACAAACATATTTACAGAGAAGGAATTAGAGATAGAGAGAATATTTTATGTAATAGTGTTTCAGGTGATAAGATGATTTATTTTTTTACCAAGGGTACTATATTTTTTTTGTTCTAAGAAAATTATAAAATGTCATACTAAAGTTAAATAACTCCAAAAGTATGGGTCATGACACTGTATGAATATTAATTATTTAGCTAATTATCTTTGACACATTTCTTGGTTTCAAGTAGCAGAACGAGGAAATATTACCAGGTAAAATGTTTACTCTGATCTTTACTGTATATATATATATATATATATATAAACAATCCCTTTTTAAAGTTATCAATTGAATCTGCTGTCACCACCTGCTTTGGTAGAGTATTCCACAGATTAACTACCCTCACTGTGAAGAACCCTTTTCCTTTTTTAGGATGAAATATTTTTACTTCTAACCTCAAAGGATGTCCTCTTGTCAGTTGAAAACCTCTTGGCACAAAAAGCTCACTTCTTTATACTGATCCTGGATATATTTATATAAGGTAATCATATCTCCTCTTAGATGGCTTTTTCTAGAGAAAATAAGTTTAATTTGGTTAGTCTTTCATCATAACTTAGCCCCTCCATTCCCCTTATTAGTTTTGTTGCCCTTCTCTGTATTTTTTCCAGCTCTAAAATGTCCTTATGTAGTTTTTGCCCAAAATTGTACTCCATATTTCAAATGAGGGCATACCCGGGATTTGTATTGTGGCAGAATTATATTTGCTTCCCTCGCTACCCTTCATAATACATTACAATACTAATATTTTATTTGCCTTTGCAGCTGCTGCTTGGCATTAAGCTCTGTTACCTAGGTGGATGTCCACAAGCACTCCCAAATCCCTTTCAAAATCTGATACCCCTAGATTTGCTCCATTAAGATTATAAATTGCATGGCTATTTTTCCTTCCCAGATGCATAACTTTACATGTATTCATATTAAATCTCATCTTTCATTTAGATGCCAATGTGCAGCATGTAAATATATTAAGCCTGAAAAAATATTCAAACATCCAGTCACAAAAAAATAATTTTGTCTCAAAACATTCTTTAACTGTGCCTCAACCCACGTGATATATGTCATGGTTTGTTTATGTGGAAAGATCTATGTTGGTAAAACTGACAGACAGATAAGAAGAAGAATTCTAGAACACGCTTCATCCATAAACAACATTTTAGACACCCCCGTTGGAAGACACGTGAGGCTATACCATCACAATAACCTGAAGAGCTTAGAATTCCACATTGTTGATGGAATCAAAGGCGGACAAGAGGAGGAGATATAAGTACAAAACTCCTACAAAGAGAAAGTGAATGGATTTATCATCTAAAGGCCCAAGTACCATTCAGGCGGAATGAATTTTTTTCTTATGGAGCCTTTATGGGCTCATAATGCATTCACTAACTCATACACCTATGAAAAGAAAGGATGTATATATATAATAATAACCCTATTGTTACAGATTAACCATCTTCAAACCAATATGTAATGATGTTCAAAGAAAGAACAATCAAAAGTAACAAGAATTTAACTATCTTTCACCTCAAGGAGCAGCTATTAAAGGAAATTCAGACATCTTAACAATGATGGCAACCACTAGAGACTCTCTTTGAAATAAACCAAAGCCCTGAAAACGGCATTATCCAGCAATCAGATAACTGAGGTTGTCCTTAATAATATTGCTGTGAGCTCTTTCTCTTAATGAGCACCGTTAAAACATTCATACAATTAATAAAAAAGTCCAAAATAAAGATGGAGGAATGGGGACCGCGATTGGTCTCTATAGCAACTATATGACAAAATAACAAAAGTCCGCCTCTCCTATAATACCTTAACAAAGATGGCGTCTGAAAGCCTCACTTCCATCAATAAGTAATTAAGTTACCCAAACAAAGATGGTGTCAAAGAAGATCCCGATTGGTTATATTATATATAATATTTTAACCAAGCTTAAACAGCAACCTTAATAAAATAATCGGAAGTTTGCCCTAATTTGAGAATGCACGCAAGGCACAAGTTCAGAAAAAGTCACTGTGATTGCGATTGAATAATACAGCAATCACATACAAATGATGGAACATGAAATAGCCACAAGCAATATGGTGTGCATGATGCTAGCCTGCCACAACAAAGATGCACCAAGGAAATTCAGATTGGCCTATACAACCCACATGGTCAATTCTGGTGCATTTTCATGACGCAAATCGCGTCTTCTATGATGCTGCACTACAATTAATAGTATAAAAACCAGCCAAATTAAGTTCAATTCATCCTAGCCTTTGACAAAGACAGTCCTCTGTCGAAACCGGTCAGGCAATATTTACCCCCGTTTTTACATTTATCCCAGAGGCCTGTTGGACGATGGGGCTAGAAATGGTATTGTACAAAATATATTTTTTGTGATTCATTACTTTTTGATTATCATTTTTCAATGATGCTGGTAATGAGTTTCCCCTGTTTAGGGGTAACCGACCAAAAAACTTACTGACAGAAAGTTTCAAATAGCTTTAAAGCATATAGAATTATCTATACGTTCAAGCCCCATCAGTTCAGACAGTAAATGCCACTTCCTAAATCTTTTTATCTGTTTTCCCTGCACATATATATATATATTTTTTTTATAATAAGGGCATCCGATGAGTTTGGTCTCCAAATATATGAGGATTGCCCATATATAATAATCCAGTGAGAGAAAAAAAATGGCGAAAAACAGAAAAAAATCTGAAACTGGATGAAAATAAGGCTGAGCAAAGCCAGGCACGCAATACACAATGGCAAAGACAGTAACACTTACATGAACAACGTCAGACACGCAAGACTTTGAAAATAAAACAAACGACAGTCAGTGCGCGCCACACAAACATTCAGCAGACACACAGAGGAGAAAGACACAGGGAAGGGACAGGGGGAGATGCTGGAAAGAGACACATGGCATTCCCAAGCACAAAACTTGCAGGTTAATGAACCCTGCAATGAGCGGGCCGGACAGTAGGTGGGAGGAAAGGTTCACAATGAGCACCAAAGGTGCTCATTGCAGGGCTTGGGATGAGCACCAAAGGTGCTCAGAGAAGCAAAAGCATTACATTGTGTGGCAAACAGCATTGCTTGGCTGACAATTTTATTGCCGTCATTTTTGACGGGCAAGTCACTAGTAGTATAATAATATGCATTAATAGATATGAAAACATAATAAATACAATTAACAACAAGAAGGAATTGCTTAATTCCATATGGTTAAGGAAAAATAATTAGTGACAAATAATATACATTTGTAGACAAAAATTTTGGACAACTTCTGATTTTGACAAAATAATTACATCAAATAATTAATGGTAGCTGTTGCAGGAGTCAAATTATAACATTTTTGATATGGTTTGTGATTTTGTTTTTTGTAAATTCTAACAAAAAAAAATTATTAATATTTATCCACCTCCCTACCTAATCCTCCCCACTTCTCACCCCCCATTTATATTAAACATGATAGTGCAAAGTGGTCTAAATCTCTTCCTTGACTCTATTTTAATAAAATGACACCAAAATGTTATTTACCTACCCAGCTTCATAAGCAAGGAAGGACCTAGGAACAAACACCAAATAGTTTCCTATTTTGATTGTTTCTACTGTGGAGACAAACATCATAACAGCATTTCTGGTACCCAATTTCAATAATCAAGGTTAACGTGAAGCTGACCCATACTAACGTTTATTATTTCCTATGTGAGATTAGTTTGGTAAATATATGAGGGGATCTAATGGTATGGAACAATCTGGTGCAATGTGAAACAGCCTCACTAGCCTCATTAAATTGGAGCCCAACGTGAGGCTATGGGCTTGAAAATGCCCTGTGCTCCCGTGCTATTAAATTGGAAGGCGCTGCATGCTAGGGGCCGGAGACGCAAAACCGCAACCCTGTCTGTCGCACGTTGAATGTGCAGCTGCGAACTGGATCAATTATTCTAACCCATAGAAACGGGTCAGACCGTAGCCAATGAAAAGAATGATTGACATCCTGGCTTATTAAAGCCTGCAGAAATCCCCACAGGCTCCCAACCTCAGCCCCTTCTTGTCCTCACTGATGTCATTGAAGGTCTCTTCCTCCACCCAGCCACCAAGGGTCCACCAAGGGTCCCAGAAAGGTGACAACAAGCCACCTGGGACGCCTGCTGTGTTTGGTCTTCCACCTCCTCAAAGCCACCTTCCTCCTCTGACTCCTCTTCTTCAGACTCCTCTCTCTGCGTTGCCTCTGTCTGCGTTATTATAAGGTGTGTACTGTTAAGTAGTACTATTCCTATCGGTTTAATCCCTGTTACGTCCACTATTAGGGGACGTGTATATGGCATGGATTTTTGGAACCGGGAGATGGAAAAAGATGCTTGGTCGGTCCTCCCACTTCAAATTTGGGGCACTGCGCGTGCAATGTAATGTGCCACCAGATAGGAGTGGTGTATTAAGTTGTTCTATTCATTCCTATCAGTTTAATACCTGTTACGTCACCTATCAGGGGACGTGTACATGGCATGGATTTTTGGAACAGGGAGATGGAAAAAGATGCTTGGTCGGTCCTCCCACTTCAAATTTGGGGCACTGTGCGTGAAATCTAAGGTGCCACCAGATAGGAGTGGTTTATTAAGTTGTACTATTCATTCCTATCAGTTTAATACCTGTTACGTCACCTATCTTTCCTCCAATAGCACATTCTATATGTCATCAACTGGCCTGTGTGTATTTAGAGAACCATACTTTAAGTCCCTTAACCTGGGACAAGGTGGCTTGGCTGTCAGAATTCCCTCAGAGCCTTAAAAACTCGCCAAACCCCCTAATCAGACACTCACTATCATACTGGAAATGGGCCAAGAAACACAAGGGTTTGTTCCCTGGTTCCACCCAAATGACCCCAATTCTTAACCACCCTCAGATCCCGAAACACATGAGCACAACACTGGTGGAGGTCAAGGAAATTAGATAGACTGGGAGACTGGTTAGTAAAGGGCCAGATGCTCACCTAGGGACAAGCATAAGCTACCGCTGTCAGAACATTACAATTACTGTAGGCTGATGCATTTCAAACATTCCCTGACCCAGAAACATGTAAAGATAAACCTCTATCAAGGGGGATCATTGGGTCGCTTTACAAATATAAAACATTTGTTACTGGTTGAAGCGACACTGGGGGAAGGACCGGAGTGGGGGACCCCTAGAGACCATTCAGAAGCAACCAGCGGCAAAATCATCCCAGGAAAGGAGAGGTCGCTTACTGAAGCCTGCCCTAGGGTAACCCAAGGGTGATTGCCCAGGTTAGATATTGTAAATAATAAGCTAATACTGCTTGAGGGATGATAGCTAATAGGACTTTGGTGTTTCCTGCAGATATACTCTTTACTATTGTCTGTTTTACCATGTTTTAGGTATCTCTTAAATTGCAATCACAGTAAAAAATAATAAAAATTATTAACCTAAAAAGTAAAAATAAGAAGGAATAGCCAGCTAACTTTCACAAAATGTCTTTATTGTAAATATGTATTTTTGCACAACTGTTAAGCTAGACTGTTCAAAAATGCTTTATTTTTCATGACATGCTGTACGCCTTCTAAAATAAAATAATTTAAATGCAAAAATTAGGTATTGTTGCAGCGAAAAGAAAAATTTATGCTAGTTTGCCAGGCAGAAAGTGCCCTAAAACATTGCGTCTTGAACCCTAGTTGGTGGCGGATAAGTCACGCAAGTCATCCGGCATTCAGGGATAAAATACAGCAGCGTGTGGACCATTATTAGCTCAAGGCAGCTCATCTATCAGGCCTTTTTTAATCGAATGTATCGCCCACTGTCAGTTCCTTCGGGATCCATCCCTCATTCATCTTAATAAAGGGGAGGTAATCTAGACTTTTTTGACCTAGGCGACTTCTCTTATCAGTGACAAAACCATCTGCTGCACTGAAGGTCCTTTCTGACAGGACATTTGAAGCGGGGCAGGACAGAAGTTCTGTGGCAAATTGGGATAGCTCAGGCCACAGGGCAAGCGTGCACACCCAGTAGTCAAGGGGTTCATCGCTCCTCATAGTGTCGATATCTGTAGTTATGGCGAGGTAGTCGAGTGGTTCTCTGAGGGTGGACCCCGAAGGGCTGTGGCGATGCATAGGACTTAAAAAGCTCTGCATGTCCTCCATCAACAACACGTCTGTAAAGCATCCTCTTCTTGCCGGCGTGGTCATGGGAGGAGGAGGATTATGTTCACTTCTTCCGCTGTTAGATTGCCGTTGTGCTGTGACATCACCCTTAAACGCTGTGTAAAGCATACTTTTTATTTATTTTGGAAGTGCTGCATCCTTTCCGACTTATTATAATTCGGTAACATTTCAGGCACTTTCTGCTTATACCGGGGGTCTAGTAGCGTGGACACCCAGTACAGGTCGTTCTCCTTCATCCTTTTTATACGAGGGTCCCTCAACAGGCACGACAGCATGAAAGCCCTAATTTGCACAATATTGGATGCCGAGCTAGTCATGTCCCGTTCCTCGTCCTCAGTGATCTCACTGAAGGTATGTTCTTCCCCCCAGCCACGTACAACACCACATGTACCAGATAGGTAACGAGCACCTTGGGATGCCTGTTGTGGTTGGTCTTCCTCCTCCTCCTCAAAGCCACATTCCTCCTCTGACTCCTCTTCCTCACAATCCTCTTCCAGCGTTGCCGCAGGTCCAGGAAGCGATGCTGATAAGGCTGTTTCTGGTAGTGATGGTGACCACAACGCTTCCTCTTCCTCTTCACGCTCATCTGCGGCCTGATCCAGCACTCTTCGCAGGGCACGCTCCAGGAAGAAAACAAATGGTTTGATGTCGCTGATGGTGCCCTGGGTGCGACTGACCAGGTTTGCCACCTCCTCAAAAGGACGCATAAGCCTACAGGCATTGCGCTTAAGCGTCCAGTAACGTGGCAAAAAAATCCCCAGCTCCGCAGTGGCTGTCCTAGCACCCCGGTCATACAAATACTCATTAACGGCCTTTTCTTGTTGGAGCAGGGGGTCGAAAATTAGGAGTGTTGAATTCCAACGTGTCGGGCTCTCTAAAATCAAGCGTCTCGCTGGCTTGTTGTTTCGCCGCTAGATATCTGTAAAGTGCACCATGGCCGTGTAGGAACGTCTCAAATGGGCACACACCTCCCTGGCCTGCTTCAGGACGTCCTGTAAGCCTGGGTGCTTATGCACAAAGCGTTGTACAATCAGATTACACACATGTGCCATGCACGGCACATGTGTCAACTTGCCCAAATTCAATGCCGCCAACAAATTTCTTCCGTTGTCACAAACCACTTTGCCGATCTCCAGTTGGTGCGGAGTCAGCCACTGATCCACCTGTGCGTTCAGGGCGGACAGGAGTGCTGGTCCTGTGTGACTCTCTGCTTTCAGGGAAGTAAACCCCAAGACGGCGTGACACTGCCGTATCTGGGATGTGGAATAGTACCTGTGGAGCTGGGGGGGTGCCGTTGATGTGGAGCAAGACATAGCAGGAGCAGAAAAGGACTAAGCCGAGGAAGTTATGGAAGAGGATGGAGTAGGAGGAGTAGAGGAGGTGGCAGCAGGCCTGCCTGCAAGTCGTGGCGGTGTCACCAACTCCTCTGCAGAGCCACGTATTCCATGCTTGGCAGCCGTCACCAGGTTTACCCAATGCGCAGTGTAGGTGCTATACCTGCCCTGACCATGCTTTGCAGACCAGGTATCCATGGTCAGATGGACCCTTGCCCCAACACTGTGTGCCAGAGATGCCATTGCTTCCTTTTGCACAATCGAGTACAGGTTGGGGATTGCCTTTTGTGCAAATAAATTTCGGCCGGGTACCTTCCACTGCGGTGTCCCAATAGCTACAAATTTTTTGAACGCCTCAGACTCCACCAGCTTGTATGGTAAAAGCTGGCCGGCTAAGAGTTCAGACCAGCCAGCTGTCAGTTGCCGGGCAAGGGGGTGACTTTGTGACATTGGCTTCTTATGCTCAAACATGTCCTTGACAGACACCTGACTGTGGGAAGATGAGCAGGGACTGCTCAGGGCGAGACACGGAGTGGCGGATGGTTGAGAGGGGGCAAGCAGGGCAGCAGTGGTTGACGTGGCTGAAGATGCTGGACCAGGAGGAGGATGGCGGCTTTGTGTGCTGCTTGTACTCATGTGTTGATCCCATATGCGTTTGTGATGTGACATCATGTGCCTTCACAAAGAAGTTGTACCTAGGTGGGTGTTGGACTTCCCACGACTCAGATTCTTTTCGCACAGGTTGCAAATGGCATCGCTGTTGTCACAGGCAGACACACGAAAAAATTGCCACATTGCTGAGCTCTGCAATGATGGCATTCTGGTGGTGGTAACAGCATGCGTTGACTGGCGTGCTGTCTGGCTGACCCCGGGTGCCGATGCATGCTGTCTTACTGTGCCACTAGCTACTTTCGACCTCCCGCTGCTTCCAACTCGTCTCCTCCTCTCTGTCTCCCCATCTGAACTTTCCTCCTGTTCTTCTTCTCTTATAGCGGGCACTCACATGACATCCACGGACGCATCGTCATCATCAACCGCTTCACTTGTATCTGACAACTCAACAAAGGAAGCAGCACCGGGTACAACATCATCATCATTATCAGACCGTACATCCATGTGTGTAATGCTGCCTGACTGGGACACATCCCTGTTATCTACATCCTCTGGCACTAATTTCATCACTCATTTCTTCCAACGGATGTGTAAATAACTCTGCTGACGGATCAAGTGAAGCGGCTGTGGTGCTAGTATTGGTGGTGGCGGCAGGCGGGCGAGTGGTAACTGGAGAGGTGCCCGAAGCTAAGCTGGAGGATGGTGCGTCTCGGTTCCGAGCGGAAGCTGTAGAAGATTGGGTGTTCTGTGTTAGCCAGTCAACCATGTCCTCAGAACTTTTCAAGTTCAGGGTACGTTGCCTCTGAAAACTGGGCATTATTCTAGGGCCAAAGGGAATTACAGCACCACGACCACGACGGCCCCTGCGGGGTGGCCTGCCTCTGCGGGGTGGCCTGCCTCTGCCTGTCATTTTTTTTTCGATTAATGGTACTATGCGGGCAAGCTACTGTGACACCAGATATGAGTGTCACTGTGCACTGGCAAAAGTTGGCAGAGTAGGCGCTGTAGGCCTCACACACACGCCTGTAGGCAGCCAACTGATATTCAATCGATTACAGTCAAAAAAGGGTTCTTTTATTTCACTGTACACTAGGTTGCACCAGATATGAGTGTCACTCTACACTGGCAAAAGTTGGCAGAGTAGATGCAATAGGCTTCACACACACGCCTGTAGGCAGGCAACTGATATTCAATCGATTACAGAAAAAAATGGCTTGTTTTATGTCACTGTACACTACGGTTGCACCAGATATGAGTGTCACTGTGCACTGGCAAAAGTTGGCAGAGTAGATGCAATAGGCCTCACACACACGCCTGTAGGCAGGCAACTGATATTCAATTGATTACAGAAAAAAAAGGGTTGTTTTATGTCACTGTACACTACGGTTGCACCATATATGAGTGTCACTGTGCACTGGCAAAAGTTGGCAGAGTAGATGCAATAGGCCTCACACACACGCTAGCAGGCAGGCATATGCAATTAGATTACACAGAAAAAAATAATAAAATAAAATAAATGATATTCTAGACCTAAAAAAGGCTTTTTTGGGTTGCTGTCCTTGCAGCAGATATCAAACGAGTCCTTCAGGTGTGTAGTGAAAGATAAATACACACCCTGGCTATCTATTTCCCTATTAAATCAGCAGCAGGTAGAATATATGTCCTCTCTCAACGAATGTAGCTTCAAATGGAGGCTATCCTTCAGATGGAAGGCCCTGGAAGGGAGTGTATGCTGCTGATTGGCTGGAATGTGTCTTCTGACTGTAAGGTGCAGGGTCAAAGTTTCCTCAATGATAAAGAATAGGGGGCGGACCGAAAAGCGCATGTGTTTGCCGTTCGATGCTAACGTGAACATGCCAAAATCGCCGCGAATAGTTCTCTGGCAAACTGTTCGGGACATCACTACTCATATTGCATTATATCTGGACTATGGGTCCACTCGCAAACTGTTATTTAGGCACGTAGGACTTCACTATCTATGATCCCCTTTTTCAGTGACGTAACGCTAACAATCTCTTTTTCCATTTGCTGCATCTGAACCCGTAACGTGATTTCTTAATTGTTTGTGTTCAAGCACACAACCCCAACGGTTTACAAAATAGCGTCTCTCGCTCGTATCCCTTTCTAATTTAATAATAATGTAAAACGGCCAAATTTGAAGCACGCAGCCCTTACGTGCTACACGTTGGACTTATGAGGCTGGAATTTAATATGGCTATTGGAGTCCTTGCCAGATAAAACTAATTTATGCACTCATGTATGCTCGTCATTAAGTTGGGTAAATACTCAAAGTAAATCTGTTTGAATACTTCTTGCTAATCCATTCCTCCTTTCCTAATAGCCATTTTCAGACATCAAAAGGAAAATCTTTAGCCAGCATTAGCTCACTCCCCTTATGATTGTGATCTAAATAATGATCGTTCTCCACAGATACTCCTACTTATTCTAATAATTTACATGTTTGGTCCTGTAATGTACTTAAGTGTAAAGTACTCAAATTAGTAACAAAAAGCTGATGTGCTTTTTAAAACATTCCATAAAAAATAATATATGTTGTTGTGTTACCTGGTATTAACTAAAACGTAATTTGCATAAGCATTATATTTGTTCTTACTGAAAAAAAAAGAGATTACATTTATTGCAGAAAATAGATGTAAGGATAAGTGAGTTTCATAATAATGGTGTGCATCTATGTAGATAATCATCTCTTTAAACATTTCTGTACTGTTTGAATAATGTATTATACATACCTACGTGGGAGAATAATGTTCATTTGGTGGATATAGGAACACACTTCAAAATATTCTTCATTTGAGATTAAGTATAAAATCGGCTGAGTTTTAATAGTTTTTACTGTTTTGTAAAATTACATCTTGGGCATTAACCTTTTTTCTCATAGCTGCGCTAAGCCAGTTTGTAACTTTGAGACTATTTGGATCACATATTATAATTGTCGAACTACGGGACGTCGTCACGCTTTGCGTACGTCTTAGGCAATGAGCGCCAAAGGCGCTCATTGCTTGCGAGCCTTGCGAAGCAAGATAACACATTAACTTTGAGCAGTCAGGCAATGAGCACCAAAGGCTGCTCATTGCCTGCGAGCCTCGCGTAGCGAGCCATTAACGCACTAAAACCTGCAGCACAGCACTTTTCGGAGCTCATCGTCTGTGAGCCTCGCGTAGTGAGGCGAGCCGTTAAGGCACTACCACACACAGCACTTGGGCGATAAGCGCCGAAGGCTCTCATCGCCTGCGAGCCTCGCAAAGCGAGGCGAGCAGTAGAGTCAATGAAACACACAGGACTTAACCTACAAATACTTCGGAAACGCGGTATCACCTTACAGACTTATTAAATTGCCATTCGCCCAATTGAATAGGGCTCTATATAAGCACATAGCATCTTTTTTTTAAAGAAGTTTTTATTTACTAAAGACCTTGCTTTTGCATAGAAGTTCACTAACTAAACACTTCTGTAGAAAAAAGAGGTAGGAAAAATACGAAGTTAACGGCCGAACCGCAAAAAACTAAATACACAAAAAACTAAAAAAAAAACTAAAAAAATTACAAAAATATCACACACAGCACGGGGGAACAGCCAGGACATCTGGAAGTGAGGTGGAACGCGAATTTAAGTCGATTTTCAAGAGTTTCGGCACTCGAAAATTGGCTAAGCGAGAAAAAAAATAGCAGCCCCAAAAAATTAAAGAGGCTACATGACCCTGCACCGTGCAACACACCGCCAACCTCGTATCACTTTCACACAGGAATGTAAGAGGTACAAAATACACTACTACAAAGGACACCAAATACTCACGAACCTCATAGCACATACACAAACAACTCTAAACTCCGAACTTGCAAATCACAACATTACGCATCTACAGTAGCGCTTTACACAAATAAACCAGTGATTTGCCCTTGCACACGCAGCCTACTTCTGATGCCAAGTTGGGACATTCATAAAAATATCTCCACAGGCCAGCAACAGTCCAACTGGACATTATTATATGCTGCAGGAAAATGAAAAAAGATTGTTAGATCTTCAGCCTGTTGATTGATGGATATATTAATTACAAATAGTTAAGTATATTAATTCATTAAGTAAATAATTAATTGATTATTATTTACAAAAATATAGACATATGTATCTGTCTTTGTGATGAGCGCAGACGCTAAGGACACCACAGGAGAGACTCGCAATGAGCGCCAAAGGCGCTCATTGCGAGCCACGCAATGAGTGCAGAAGGTGCTCAGCGCGAGGCTCGCAATGAACGCCAAAGGTCCTCACAGTACAAAAACATTTACATTGTGTGGCAAACAGCATTGCCATGGCTTCAAATTTTATTGTCCGTCATTTTTTGACGGGCAAGTCACTAGTCACATATATAGTTGTGAGCATGCGAGTTGTTGCTAACGCTTGCAAAGCGAGGGCACTGGGCGAGGGCCTCAGTTGCTGGCATGGAGGGCCTAAGGCGCTCCATGCCAGCAACTGCGACCCTCGCATACTTCACGTCGCAACGCAAATAACACGACACACACATTACGACACTCGCAAACAACATACAACACACGTTCACACACATCACGGCCTCGCAACACTCGGACGCAACTAGCGAACATTACAAAATTCAAAACACAATACATACACACAGCACATACATAAAAAGCTTACCTACAGCAACAGGGAGCATCCAGGACCTCAACAATGCAACTTACACCTTCATTTCACTCAAAATAAAAGATTTTGGACAATAAAAAATTTGATAAGCAAGAGAAAAAATGGCCGCCGAACAAAGCGAAAATCAGGCTACACACGTAAACACCATACGAGCCACGTTACCAGACATTACGACCTCGCAAACATCAGACACAACACGCCGACATACAAACATTTAAAACACAATAAATACACACAACACACACATAAAAAACTTACCTACAGCAAGAGGAACCATCCAGCACCTCAAAAAACCAAGTTACACCTTCATTTAAATAAAAATAAAACACTTTAGACACTAATGAAATCGCTAAGCGAGAGAAAAAATGGCCGACGAAAAAAACAAAAACGAGGCTACAGCACTCTCAACACGTAAAACACCACAACACACTCGCAAAACAACACACGAAACTCGAAAAACACCACGAAGCACCGACGGATAATCCGCAAAGACGCGTAACACAGATAACCCGCCATTTTACGCCAATGCGGAAGTACACCACTACGCTAACGGTTTCGTCACGCACACGCACACTATTACACTGCACACATTCATCACGCTTACACAGCAGCTCCACACCACTAATGCTATAGCAACATGAAAACAGATTGTCAGCTCTTCAACACAATGCTTCAAAATAGGTAAAGTATCTTCATTTATTAATGTATTATATATTTTAGTATTACACACCAAACAGCATTAGCTACCTTACAATTTCATTGCCGTCATTTTTTGACGGGCAATTCTCTAGTTTAAATATAATTTTCAATGTATGATACCTAGTAATATTTTATAAAACATGGAGGTTACCTGTCAATCAATTAGGTTCGGGGATACAATATGTGATGGGACTCGCAAACACTCAAAATACAAAATAATAAAAATGAATGCCAACACTATTCTAGTCAATATAGGTGGCCTGATATGTATTAACTCATTGATTCTTGAGATCAATATAACACACGAAATGACACATAAAAAATCATATTTTTTATCGCTGATTTGCGAGCTTGAGACTGTTGTGCAATAATTCTAATGTCTTTCATCACTTTCCCCGTCATTTACAGTGCAGTATTGATTTTTATTTGCATTTACAGTGCTATGGACAGGGGTTAAACCCCCTTGCGTATCCTCTCTAGCACTCATAGTTTTTTCTGCTACATTTGCCGTTTACAGGTGTGAAATCATTTGCAGGATTGGGGAATTGTAGCAATTGAATAGCTATTTGCAATTTTAGCCATTGTAACTCTTGCTTATGGGAAAGATCAAAGGCTTCGGGAGGCTGTAAGTTCCGGGTTTAACCACCGCAACATTTTCAAACTGTAACCCGTAAATCATTTGGAGCCCACAAAAAGACACCAATTGAATAGCAAATTAACTTGCGGCCACACTTACAGACTCTAGTTACTTACAATTGCTCATTTGAAAGTCTCAAAGGGTTTCAATTTCCAAATTTTTATATGGTATTATTATTTTCTTACCCAAATATTGGCCCCATTCCAATCTTTTACGCAGGCAGTGGATCAAGTTTTTATGTAACTTGCGAACCTGGGGTCCCGTCCTCAGCGTGAAGAACAATTGCGCAACGTCACAAATGCGCCCACACAAGCATGTACCAACCACTGCGCGCAAGACAATTGATCGCCGCACAGCTGAGCTCCGTGGACTGAGCTAGGGTG
This sequence comes from Discoglossus pictus, assembly GCA_027410445.1. Lineage (NCBI taxonomy): Eukaryota > Metazoa > Chordata > Amphibia > Anura > Alytidae > Discoglossus > Discoglossus pictus. Next base: position 42,762,689 of record CM050167.1, on the reverse strand, counting down.
AGGGTAGGGATGTTAGGCTTAGGTGTCGTACACATAGGGGTTTTAGGGTTAGGCTTAGGGAGTCTTAAAGGTTAGGGTTAGGCTTAGAGGTCTTACAGTTAGGGTTAGGCTTAGGGGTGTAAGGGTTAGGGTTAGGCTTAGAGGTCTAAGGGTTAGGGTAAGGCTTAGAGGTCTAAGGGTTAGGTTTAGGGGTCTAAGGGTTAGGTTCAGGGTTAGGGGAGGTTGAGGGCGTTATGGTACCTAGATAGTTCAAGTTTGCACACTTTTAACGGCGCACATTTGTCGCCTGCATCAAGACGGGGTGACTGCGAACCTATCAGAGCTGTGGTATCTCACAAGGAATGCTTAGCTATGACCAAAATCAGAAGGCCATGAGTACTATCACTATCTGTATATGATATTGCTTTTGCCACATTGATATCACATGTTAGAGCTATAGGGGTGTTTACCTTTACGGGTGTTATAATATCATGAGTTTAAACATATAAACATGATTATTGCTTTTGAGGAGTAAATGAGATGCAGCCTCTATCTCCTCGTTTGCCTAGTCATAGCCCCCTCCCCCACATGCCAACATGCCCTCTCCTATGTGGGCTTCCCATGGGGGATGCAGGTGGAGGCATAGCTGATGGAGGTAAAAGTGGAGGCATCTAATAAGAGAGGGATGAGCCAGACTGTTGGTGGCTTTGGGACTGCTGGGCTCATCAGAGCTTTTTGTTGGAGATCCACATTGATCTGGATCAGAACACTCTGATTGTCGATTGCTTGTAGCAGGATGGCCAGATAGTTCTCAACCTGTGTATTGTGCCTTCTTATCTTCCTATATATTCTGCATTTAATGCATGACACAGTGCTGTGGGAGAAAGACACACTCGTGAGGAGGCTGATCATCATTGTCTCCTGCTGCCTCTGGCGGAGAGCTCTGTAGTTCTGGCCACCTATTATGACACTGAGGGTGAGGGACTTCTGGTGGGGGCTGCAGAGGTGTAGACAGTGGTGATGGTGGCATGGTGGGGAGGTGCTGGAGTGGTGGTAGCGGTGATCTTGGGGGTGGGCCAGGCATTCACGGTGCTGGAGAAGATGGTAGTGGAGGTTCCGTTTGAGTTGGTGGTGCAGGTGGACTGGACTAGTAGGAGGCCCCAGACAGCAAGTGTATCTGTGGGAGGAGGGGGTAGTTGGGTAGAATACCACCATGGTGGCCCATGGCCCTGCAGATTCCTCCACTGACCACATAAAACTGTCATCCTCTTACTTGTATGCTATGTCCTCCTCTGACTGCTGTTCTTGCTGTTGCTGCTGCTGTTGTTCCTCCTTGTACCGGGTATGCTGCTGGAGATCTCATTGAGGCTCTTCATGGTCGGCTTCAGTCTCTACCTCTGCAGAGATGTCAGATGTCCTTGGAGCTGAAATAAGATAGAATATCAGATAGCAAAAATTGGATGATCATACACTCTCTGTGTTTTACTATATACAGTACCTAATGGATGGTTACATTAATTGCCTTTGTGAGGAGTATGTATTGAATAGGAATTATCACTGATGTCATTGACGTGTATTATGAGCCCTATTTGTAGTGTCTCATATCAAACCAATATCCCCTTCTTGGGTCTGCTCTCATGAAGATACAAACTCTGCTGAACATGCTGTGATGTGTCTCATACTAACACATCAGTGACCATCATTCAGCAAGATTTTGCATTCTATTACTGTATGTGTAAGTGAATTATGTGTTAAATAAGTGTGATATCTAATTTATGTTTACAGAACAATAAGATCCAACCGATACAAACAAAAGTTCCTACCTACTCTCTCTCTGACAAACTTTCCATTATCTCCAATGCAATGTAATAACCACCTATACCTGCGTGTTCACTTGCAAAAGTTTCAGTCAGACAACACAGTCAACTTTTGGATGGGAAACGTGACGTTAGCCTTTCCATTTGATTCCTAGGGCTATTGCGCAGCTTGGAATTCAGCAGACAAAGCAGATTGGCTAATTTGCTGACACATCACATAACCCAGCCCCTATGTAGACTACATAAGACTTTTTTCTAATAGAAGGTACATGAGTTTACATATAGTAACAATACTACGCTAAAGTTGAGATTGGAATCAATACGTAGCTTGTACAAAAATACTCCCAAAATGACTAGAGAGCCTTTTTGTGTAACTACGAATCAGAATAGAATGGGGCCATATGTCTGCTACTTACTCAGGAGAGTATATTCTTGTAAAAGAATGAGATTTCCATTATATTAAATAAAAACAGTTGTAGATGCCAAATTCCTACTGTGCCTCAGGAAGTTGACCCGCAGAAATCAAAATGATAGTGTCCACTGTAGCATAATTGCAAATAAAAGGCAAAAACCAGATGCTATATTTTTTATTTAAAAAAAAAAAAAAGATGTTTCCTATTTAAAATTGTAGTTCTTGAAACTAGTACAGTAAGTCCTCAGTGATTCAGTCCAGTGATTCATTGCAGGTACAGAATACTGAACAAGCATTCCTATAAATCAGACAAAAGAATCACACTTACCAACATAAACACATTATGAGTCATGCATAACTATACAGAACTATAAATGAAGTAACTTTGCTTACAGTTATGTTATTATATATAATCTGTGCATGCATATGTTGCTAAATACATTCCATTCATGCATTATTCAGCTTATACTCATACCTCTGAAACCAATTAAAAGTCTAAGGTCAAGATTCCATGAGTGATGCTAAGATTTAGTAAGTGAATATTCACTTGCTAAATATTATGAGGTGCATGTTAAAATGTTTAGTGAGTCAATACTTACTATGTACTAAATCCCCTAAAATCCCCATAGGTTTTCAAGACAAATAGCATGAACAGCTATTGCATGACACTCGTGAAGTCTTAGTGAGTGTAAGCATGTATTAGTTAGTGCTTGCTAAGTGCCAAATGATAGTGAGTACTAAAACCACCACATCTTTTAGCAAGTCCTTTAGAAAGGCTCAAAAAGATGAAGAAAGGGAATGGCATGTCACTCATGCTTAATACACGCACACACATGCTATTTCTCAGGAAAAAAACAAAAAAACAGACTGATGTTATAGCCCTAAAAATGGCTTTTTGGGGTGCTGTCCTTGCAGCAGAGATCAAAAGAGTCCTTCAGGACTGTATTGGACACTGTGTACAGTAGCCTAGCTATGGTTTTCCCTATTGAATTAGTATCACCTACACTCAGCCTCCTCTCAGTAAGACTGCAAGTTAGTTATGATTCCAAAATGGCTGCTGTCCATGAGGTTGAAGGGTCTGGAAGGCAGGGTATGATGCTGATTGGCTGGAATGTGTCTGCTGACTGTGAGGTGCAGGGTCAAAGTTTGTTTAATGATAAAGTATAGGGGGCGATCAAACATTGCATTTGTTTGCAGTTCGCCGCAAACGCGAACATGCTATGTTCGCCGGGAACAGTCCGCCGGCTAACTATTCGCGACATCTCTATTAATGATACTTTAATGATATGTAGTAATGAGGGGACTTAAGTGTGGGTGTTAAAAACAAATACATCTGAAAAAATACACTGGAAATACAGTAGAAAACCAATGTACAGGACCATAACAAAACAACACAAGGCTTAAACATGCCGTAGCCTTGTGTAGCCATTAAAAATCGATTGCCCTGCCCTCTCCAACAATAAAAAGCATGATTCAAAGAAGTACCTCAGCTGATTAAAGAAATATACCTCTCCTTCACTTGTACTCACAGACACTCATATTTGCACTCACTCTCTCTCATGGGTGTAGAAAATCTTTGGGGGCGGGATACCGCATACAGTATAAAAATACCATACAGCTGCTTCTCTACACATAAACACAAACACTGAAAAATCTGGGGGGTATTTTTCCCCCACTCCCGCCCCCCAGTTTCTACACCCATGCTCTCACTGCCCCCACAGATTGAAGGGACATGGAAGATTTATGAATTTCACTAGTAATATACTGTAATATACCTATGTATCTAATTTCTTGTATGAAATTTAGGACCTATCCTGTTTTGTGTGTGCATTTGTGGAAGCGCACCATCGACGACTCTAGGAACGCATCTAGTGGTGAAAAATAGGTAGTACACCATAACCCCGTAACCCTAACCCTAACCCCCTAACCCTCACTTCCTAACCCTAACCCCATAACCCTAACCCCCAAACACTATAACCCTAAACTTTTAACCCTAACCCCCAAACCCTAATCCTTTAACCCTAACCCCCTAACCCTCTAACCACTTACCGGACATAGTTGCTCATTTATAGCACTAGTCGGCCTTTTGAGCTCGTGCGCGTTTCTACAGTGGGCGCGCTGTTTTGGTGAACAGCGGTGCACACAAAACAGTATAGGACCGCACTTTATTTTATTAAGAAAAACTTAAAAGCTCAGTTATTTCTGCCTAAAATCATACATTTTGCATCTGTTTTGGGTCTGCTCTCTAACTCATGCACCTCATTATTACACCGATTGTTAAGTGCAGTTTTTCAAATTAGCCAAACAGTGACCTCTCTCAAATTATATGTTGCAGCATGTTGCCACTGATTAGTTACTATGAGACAGTGCAACCCCTGTACTTAGAATTATAGTACACTGTCTTCACAAGCTGCAGAGGAGAGGAACCAATTAGGATCTACTGAATATACTCGTGTATAAGCTGACCTGAGTATAAGCAGAGGCACCTATTTTACCCCAAAATACTGGGAAAACTTAGTGACTCTAGTATAAGCCGAGGGTAGGAAATGCTCTGCCCCCTGTGTCTCTCTTTTGCCCTCTGTGTCCCCCTCTTTTGTGCCCTCTGTGCCCCTTTCTTTTGTCCCCCCTTTCCCTCCCTCTCGTGTCTCTTCCCCCTCTCTCCCTCCACGGTGTTTCATTCCCTCTCTCTCGTGTTTCTTCCCCCTCTCTCCCTCCCCTGTGTCTCATTCCCTCCCTCTCGTGTCTCTTCCCCCACTATTCCTCCCCTGTGTCTCATTCCCTCCCTCTCATGTCTCTTCCCCCTCTCTCCCTTCCCTGTGTCTCATTCCCTCCCTCTTGTGTTTCTTCCCCCTCTCTCCCGCCCCTGTCACATTCCCTCCCTCTCGTGTCTCTTCCCCCTCTCTCCCTCCTCTGTCACATTCCCTCCCTCTCGTGTCTCTTCCCCCTCTCTCCCTCCTCTGTGTCTCATTCCCTCCCTCTCGTGTCTCTTCCCCCTATCTCCCTCCTCTGTGTCACATTCCCTCCCTCTCATGTCTCTTCCCCCTCTCTCCCTCCTCTGTGTCTCATTCCCTCCCTCTCGTGTCTCTTCCCCCCTCTCCCTCCTCTGTGTATCATTCCCTCCCTCTCGTGTATCTTCCCCCTCTCTCCCTCCTATGTGTCTCATTCCCTCTCTCTCGTGTCTCTTCCAACTCTCTCCCTCCTCTGTGTCTTATTCCCTCCCTCTCATGTCTCTTCCCCCCTCTCCCTCCTCTATGTCTCATTCCCTCCCTCTCGTGTCTCTTTCCCTAACCCTCCCTTATCATCCTCCCTCCTCATCCTCCCTCTTCATCCAATTACACCCCCCCCACCTCTCCCTTTCCCTTCACTTATCTTCATCAGCTGCTCCTCTGCTAGTCTTATGCTAATGACATGACATCACATGCGCGTCACGTCATTAGCATATGCTGGGTCCCGACACAGCCGGAAGATGCACAGAGGAGCAGCTGATAAAGGTAAGTGAGGGGAAAGGGAGAAGGGGGGTAATTGGAGAGGGGGTAAGTGATGAGAAAGGATGATGAGTCGTTACCCGGCATATGATAATTACGTGAAGTGCATGTGATGTCACGTCATTAGCATATGCCGGGTCCCAACACAGCCAGAAGACGCACAGAGGAGCAGCTGATGAAGGTAAGTGAGGGGAAAGGAAGGGGGGAGAAATTGGAGAGGAAGGAAGTGATGAGAAGGTAGGATGAGGAGGATGATGATAAGGGAGATGGAGGGAATGAGACACGAGGGAGGGAAGGAGACACAGGGGAAGGAGGGGGGGAAGAGACACAGGGGAGAAAATAAGTTTAATTCCCCTTATTAGTTTTGTTGCCCTCCTCTGTACCTTTTCCAGCTCTAAAATGAATGTTTTTGATTACACTTCCTTATGAATCTTACTCCCTCACCTCACATTCTGCCTTGATGACGGGACCATGCCTCAAACTTGCTTTTGTCTCTGCCTTCTGCGTGTGCTACAATTTATCATGACTTACTCCTGCATCTGTCCCTCATTCCTGTATACTCAGTGACACTATCTCATAGAGCTGTCAAAAGTCTAAGAGCTGTCAACCATTACAACACTGACAAGGTCAATGTTGCATTATTTGTGGCTTAAGACGCTATGCTATTTCACTTTGCATGAGAAAAAAAAAATCAAATGTTCAGTCTTCGGTTTCACAGATGGGCTGCATTGTGGCACTTAAAACTGCTATTAAAGCACCTTCTACACAGGTAATGTACGTACAAAAAAAAGTTTGCACTTGACTGTACCGTAAGTACTGTAGATATGGAAGTAAGCTGATTTGTAATTTTATGTTTCTTTATAGCTGCACTTTTAATACATTCCATTCATATATAAATTAGATGCACACCCACAGCTCATTACCTTGACTTCAGCACTTTATGTAAAGGTTTTGAAACATAGATAGTTTGCAGATTGAATGAAACTGAAATATACTTTTTTTTCTTTTGTCACCCACTGATCTTCAGAACATTGAGTATTTCCTGTCTATAATCCAAAAAAGCTTTGTGTAAAGCAATTAAGTTTGGATACTTGATATTGCATTGTTTTTTCAATATAAAATCCATAACACACACTGATTTTTTTAGATTCCTGTGGGACATGAGAACCTAAGTTCCCAAATGTTTTAAAACTGCACAATAAAACAGTGCATTATTGGAGTTACTTCTTCCATGAACAGTTTTTATACTGTATTTATAAGAATATTACAATTGCAAAAAAAAAAAAAAAAATCACTACAGAACCAATGTATTGATGAATAGTGTTTCATAAAAAAAAAATAAGCTGCTATGTGATTGTTATAGTAAAGCCATGGTGCCTAACAAAGCTATAATGTGACTTACACATAGCACAGCAATTACCTTATATAAATGGGCACTTATCTTAGCCCAATTTGGACCATTCAGGGTAAAGATCTCTTAAAAGCATGCTCAAATACTTTTTGAATTTTTGTAATACAGTGTACATTTTTCACTGAGAAATCAAAAAAATAAATATCTGTGTTTATATGTGTGAAAGACTGTTTCTGGACTCTGGAATTTGAGCAATGATTTCAGTACAGCTCAGGAGGATCATGTAGAGATTCTGACCAACAAAACAATTCCCTTTATCACATATATCTGTGCATTGATGGAATACTGATACCTAAAACAGGAAAGCTATGAGTTAACTGGTCATCTAAGTCCACGGGGCTGCTGTGCTATCAATCATAGCCTTCCCCATAGAGCCTCACAAAGTATGTGCTTCATTCAGCACTCTGGTAATTCTAATGTAACAGCCAGTGGGCAGAAAAGACTGTATGTAAACAATTTTTTAAAACATTTTTAAAACACAAATTAATTTTTTGCTATTATTAGTTTAATTAAAAAAATAGATTAATTTTGCTCTTTCACACCACTTACAGTACCATATCAAGAACTGTGTTATTTTACCCCAGTGAGAAGTTTGTGCCAGTACCCCACCTGTCTTTTGAAAGTGTACTGTATTAAGAGAACTGGTTTCTGGTACCTGAGAGCCAAGAAGTAACTCCAGAGCTAGTCAAAGTGTTTCTGCACTTTAGTCAGTATGTTATATAAACATTTATTTTGTGTTGCTGAATTAAGCCATTTACTTTGTTTTAGGAACTTTTTATTAAAAAGATAAAAGGCTGCTTGGACTCTCAGCTGATTCTGTATATATAGCACTCAAGAAATGAGACCCAAAAGGCCACACTACCACAGTTGATACATGGAATATAATATGCTCTACTAAAAGAGACAATGAGACTAAAACATAATTATTCATAATATCTGTGCAATTCACTGAACTTGGATGTAAACAGTACACATCTGTCAGAAATAATATCATTAGAAATCCCATGTAAATCTATAATTTCTCGAATAAAGGCTCCTGCTGTTTCTGCAGCATTGGAAACCTCTCTAAACTGCACAAAGTGTACCATCTTGATAAGTCTATCAATGATGACCAATTAATGATGGATGTCTCTTTGGTTTAGGTTGTAACTGGGTCACAATCCTTAAAAAATCTTCAATAAATCTTCTGTAAAAATTAGAGGCCTGGTGAAGAGCTTGGGCGCCTGTTGATGATGTCATCTGTCCACTGGAGAGCCACTGGAGAGTGAGCTGGTTCTACAGTTTGGTGTTGATAATTGCACAAACTAGAATGTGCTAGGTTTTGCCATAGAGAGTGCAGTATTGAATAATGAATTTGAAGGTGTTTGCACGTTATTTAATATTATTGTAAAAAGTACAATAATAGTGGAAGACTGAAAGCTTCCACTCATCACTTCTAATATGAACCAAATTAAATTTAAATCAAGTATTGAGTAAATCTTTGCACATGTACGGTGTTCAAGGAGTTCTGGAATTAGAGGTAGAGGATATTGATGCTTTATAGTGATTTCATTTAATTTCCTGTAATCCATACATGGTCAGAAAAATATCTGCTCCAGCAGCGGAGGTAGATTAATGAATACATAAGTAACCCCATATTCTCTTAAAGTTTCGAGTTATAGTTCAGATAAAGGGAAGATTCATAAATAGGAAACACGTTGAAATGTCAATCCAGGTAGTAATCCAAAAGAGTAGTCCAAAAAACAAAGTCAAGGTTAGAATCAGGAAAGCAGAAACAGGTTAAGAAACACGTTAATGCTTAGTAGTGGTCAAGCCAAACAGCTCAGCAAAGTCTGTTTGCACTCTGCTGGTATTTAAACCCCATGTTGAGGTCAGCTGACACAACATACACACCCAAAGACAAACCATACTGGCTGCCGCCAAGCTCATTCACCACAGCAGACAAGCTTAATAACAACACTGTAGTTTTTTGCTTGACTAACACGACCCTGGTACAGTAAAGTTTAACTGATGTACTAACAAGACCGACTGTGGAGCGATGTGCAAGACACTGAGTCTAAAAATATGTGTGCTTTTATCAGATGACAATTAGGAAAGTAATATCACAGTCACTTAGTTCTGATGGACAAACGTCTGATGACTAAATCAGTGAAAGCCCATCCGCTCAATACCTGCAAACAAATCAATTTATAAGATGTATTTTTTTCTTCCAGTGAAGTAATCACTAGAGATGAAAAGGGACTGCAGCTAATCCAAAGCATTAAACACACTCCACAGTTATGGGTTAACTACTTGTGGCATTCCTGAGTTCAGGAAAAAACTGCTGTAAATCTTTGTTTTCACTATGCCTTCACCTCACAGATCGGCCCCATACTCAAGAGGGTTTGCTGTACTGCCATTTTAGACACACGTCTGTTAGCCCTTGGTTCATTTGGACGGTGATTTGCTCAACATTAGCATGATGGTTAGCCCTCACACCCTTGCAGTGGAAATTCTCCTCTGAGATCAATGGCACTCTGCAGTTTCACGTTGTATATTCAAAATGGTGGCTTTTGTCCAGTCACAGACCACATTATCTACAGCAGCAAGTGAACAGTTCACAAACTGCTCTGTTTCATAAATACTACCACCCTTGGCCCCCTTTTAAAATAGTCAGATAAATCTCATGTTTTACCCATGACAACGATGGTTGATATGTTTGCAGAATGCCACCTTATATTCCCACCAAGCCAGCTCACGACACGTGCCGTATTTCATTGGCTACACGCTGCTGGCGTGAAAAGTAGTCATAATAATGTGACTCGACATCGTAAATGGTAATAATCAGCAAAATGCTAATCTAGGTGTGAATACCGAATATAGTGTAAAGGTCTGTATATGCTGCCTAATGCGAAGCAAGTGCACAAGAAAGTTAGAGCTAATCCTATTATGAAACAAACTGTGAGAAATAATCAATATCTAATACATTTGTAATGACTCTCCCTATAATGACTCCATTTATGTTATGCACAAATTAAAATTTGGAGTTTGAATTTTGAAATTTGTAGCACATTGTGTACACAAGAGCTATAATGTTAACCCAGTTTACTAGAAGTAACATACTATAAAGTGATATTGTTAAAAGGTAGATAACATAACATCTCTCCCTAAAAGAGTAACCATTTATGGGCTACTATAACGTCTAAAATATATAAATAAAACTATGTCGATACATAAGTTCTAAAAGCAAGACTCAATAACTGACTAGCAACAAAACTAAAATAAACAAGTTGCCTTAAAACTTACACATTAATTTTACTGTTTCAGACTTCCTCAGATCTACGTCTTTCCACTGCTGTTATGTGTCCATTGGTGGGAGAGGGTTTGGCAAGACGGCTGTCCTAATAAGAATATATATATATATATATATACCTCTTTCTCTGCAGTGGTTACATTTAGGCTGGTCAGATTTTGGGGACATCCCCTGGGCAGATCTGTTCCACCTCCCTAGTTCCTAAAATTCATGTTTAATTTTGAAAATACTTATTTTTCAAACACTGATTTAATTTCAATCAGTTACCAAATAAACATATTAAGCCCTATTGTATGATCGCTATTGTATGTCACTGATTGTGATACAGTAGTGCAAGCCACAAATGTGAAAATAAGAGATAAATAGGAGATAAATGATACAGAAACCTTATCACACACTCTCTACTATTATCACGCAACTTATTTCTATGAAAAAGGCATTCCAGTTTTAAATCATTATTGTAATGATTTATCAGAGGCAAAGCACCTTTAACACTATATTTCAAAAGGTCCCTAATCAAAATATGTAAATAATAATAATTAACATAAGATACCAGGCTTTTACAAGGATTCAGATCACTCCACTGTCATTTGTTTGACCTTCAGCTAATCACTTATCCTCATAATGCCCTCATTTATTTCAGAAGTACTGTAGCAGTCAGCAATAGCATATTATCTATTCATTAGGATTGTAGGCATTCAAGCAGACGGCAGTGAGAGACATGTCCCTATGTGATATCAATCAGGGACTGAACAATAACCTACTGTACATTTTCTAGTTCTTGACATTTAATTTTTGGAATTATTTTCCATGCGCTGGTTAATTAAAATGCGTAGCACAATGTAACTAAAATACTGTACTATTGTTCCTTATAAGATTCTGCTTGCATTTCTCATACTAAAGAGACAATAAAAATGAAAGACATGGGAAAGGCCTTTTGTGTACCTGCAGAATCAGAGACAGTATGTACGTTCAAAAGTAGTTTAACATCTCACCTTATACAGCCCTATTAAATTCCAAGCCCGTAAGTACAGAGCTATTAAAATTAGAACATGGCAAGAATTACAGGCTTGAGATGCAAGCCCGTAAACCTGAGCTGTGCACGCAAGCTGTAGAGGGGACGGTGGAGCCGCGATCAGCCGTACCAATCCAATTGCAGTATAACATAGTGCGACACAGGCCTAACAGCCAATGGAAACCGAAATTAATGCAACAGGAAGGGGTTTAAAAGGGAGCTAAACCTGTAAATTATTGACTGTGCTGTAGCTGAGCAAGTGAACACACAGGTCTAGACGTTGGTGGGTTAAAGAGAAAGAGAAAAAGAGAAAAGAGAAAGAGAAAAAAAAGAGAAAGAGAAAGAGAGAGAGCATTGTAAGTTTTTAATATTTTGACCTCTA